>OV651821.1:4833412-5355201 GCA_927349885.1 Psylliodes chrysocephalus | reverse complement strand
TCAAATTTTCCCTTTCTACAGAGTTTAGGTTCAATCCCTCGTTATCTCGTAGGGAAATATCAATGAATTGCACTGATTCTGTACCAGGTAGATGCGTAGGTTCATCTTCAAATCGGTATTGTTCATTAGGCGCGTCTTTGAAGAACCATACGGACTTCGGTATATCCAAAATAATTTGGGCTTCTGCGATGAAATCGACTCCAAGGAGAGTGCGATTACCAGAGTAACTTGGTACCTAAATAAATTTGATGGGTATATGTCTACCTTGAATCGTGATTGTAGTGTCAAATGCGTAGGTTTCAACCTGGCGTTCTTTTCCATCTGCTAACGTCAATGTCATATATTGAGAGGTGTATGGAATATTTTCTTTTAAAAGTAGTTTTGTCAGCGTTGACCCAGCGATACTAGATTTTGCTCCAGTGTCGATAATTGCCATTCCAAAGTGTCCAATTATTACGATAGCCACTAGGGGACGTGTCATTGGTGAGGGTTGAGACGTGTTGGTGCATAAAAATTCGGTAGCGTTGACTGAGGACGATGTAAAATTGTTGGGTTTGCAAGTAGGACAGTTACCTCGTACATACCCTGGGTTTCCGCATTCGTAACACGACAGTGTTGGTTTAGGTCTCATCGGGGTGTTAGGCTCCCATTTGACAGGAGGAGTATTTGCACTTGGATTTTGTTTCCTCTGTAACTTTTTGCATTCGTCTATCACATGCCCGAAATTCTTGCAGAAGGAGCAACGCGGTCGTGGTTTCTGCGCACTGGTGTCCTTTGGTTTGGGAATGGCCACTGTATCGACCGATTCATGCAACGAACGTTCAATATCGCGAGCACGCGTAAGCAATCCGGAAAAATTAGTTATTTCGCTGCGAACAAGTCTCTTTCGAATTTTGCGGAACAGTAAACCGTAAATAATGTCAATTTGTGCTTCATTTTGCAAGGTATATGGTAGCTGTGCTAGAAGAGCACGAAGGCGATAAACGAACACTTCTGTTGATTCATTATCACTTTGTTCCCGGGAGAATATTTCACGGAACACTACATGAGGCGGCAGTTTACGAGAAAAAGCGTCTGTGAGCGCGGTAACTGCGTCATCCCAAGTATTTATGGATGTTTTAACTCCTAGCCACCAAGTGCTTGCCTGGTCGTCGAGGAGCATCGAGAGTCCGCGGAGCGCGTTATCGTCCGATACGTTAGAAATGTCTTTATAAGTTATGACGTTGTCCAGAAACGCGTCAACATTTGCTGTATCTGATCCAGTAAAGCGTGCAGTTCACTTTGCGAAGTTTCCGTTAGTCTGTGGAGTCTGTATTGGTGCCGGTGTCAAGGAACGCTGAATGTCTATAGCACTTTGTACCGAAGTGTCTTTTAGCGCGTTAAGCAACTGCGAAAATTGTTCCGTCGACATGGTGAGAGTACTAGGACCGATATCCACACCTGCTTCTGGTTCATTAGGTTTTTTGGGAGCCATTTTACGTAAAAATTACGAAATCTGCAAAACTGCGATATTTCAGACAGTCCGGCAACGGCGCGAGGTACAATTATTGAGAAAGTTCGAAACGTGGCAACGTCGGAGTTCCTGAGCGATAATCCACGATTGAAATTTGACAGAATGTCGATTCTGTAATTGCTGTTCTGTGACAAAGCGCGAACTTTTGCAATGACACCTTTAGCGGGAAATTTATTGAGGTTATGCCGAAAAATTTATATAAAAATGCAACTACTGATTATTATCCACTAGCTATCTTAGTATCTGCTATCTGCTCATAAGGCCTTTGGTACTTGCACTAGGAAATGATAAAAATACCGCAGTCAATGTATTCTACGAATGACTGTTTTCAGGTCTATACAAGCTACAAGCTGAATAATTATTCTAAAAATAAATTGGAATAGACTCACCAAATTGCAGAATTAATCGTCTCCCTACAGATATTTACACAAATAGTTTTATTTTCACTTAATACACGTAGTTTACAGTACAGTTTTTGTCAGGAACGCGAAAGTTTTTTAAGTCCGGCCTCACAGTTGGGTTGCCAGATTTTGTAACGTGGATATTGGATGTTACAGATATTTAAATAAAGCACTGTATTAAGTTGATTATATTTGGATAATTAGTAATTGTAACAAATAAAATAAAGTAAATTAAACAAGAGTCAAATCGATCTGTATTGATCGCGGCAAACTTCACTCTCTCTGTCATTCGTTAGGCGTCGCACTCACGGGAGCTGCTACGAGAGTACAGAGGCGGCGTTAGGGGTCGTGTTACAGTTTTATTTTGTTTTGTTCTATTCTATTTTAGATATATGCATTAATGTTAATTTATTATTATTTTTGTTTATATTTTAATGACTATTTATTTAGTTGTGCTTTGTTTAACAATATTGTGTTTGTAAATAAGTATTTCAACTTGGACAATAAACATATATTCTCTTTCTATGATTTGTCTGCTTCTATATTTTCATACTGGGACTCGACTCGACAATTTGAAATTTCTTACTTGAGTAAATTGCATCATAAACAACTATTTCAAATATCTGAAAAATTATATTATCACAACTGATCTTTAGTTTCCTATATTTCCATTTCTATATTTGTACTCGAAGAAAGCTTTTTTATGTTTGGAAAATTTAATTTCCCTCTATTAAAAGCCCCCCGGGCAGCGAGCAGCGGGGGGCGATCCAGTGTCATTTACCTAATCGCCGACCACTCCATAAAGCTTTCCGATTAAATCATACCTCCACGTCGGCTAATGACGGCCCATTGTACCGACAGCCCTAAAAACAAACTAAAAAATTCCGAAAAGCTCGAATCGACATCGTCATTACGAGCACCGTAGCGACACCTGTAGCACGCGACATGCTCATTATTTCTCTGTGACGCGAACACAGCAGATAGCTATTGACGTCGAAATTAATAGCCTTCGATTATTTTCACAGTCAACACATTCATTTACGGCCTTCGGGATCCTTTTAATGCTGCCGCAATCAATGAATTTAACCCTAAGCATAAATATTTTAGGATCGAGTCTTTCAACGGTATATATAAATAGGGGAAAGGGTGGCTTTTAATGAAGGGAAAAGAAAGATACCGCCGTTGCGAGAGAGGAAGCTATGTTTCTACTTAGCGGCATATCCGATTTGGTAATTTATAATTTATTTATTTCATTTTATTTCCATCGCCTCGAAGTATGTCCCCTCGATAATTATATAATTAAATTTATTAATTATTGCTTCGATTTTTTATCATCAACAAAATTTTGAAAAAGATTTAGATGAATGTCCTAGATACAGTCTTGCCCAAGGTTTTCCTTTTCTTCTTCCTCCATACGGTTTGCTCTTATTTTCTTAATTTAATATTCTCGACTTCATTCTGTTCTTCTAAGTTTTGGATTCTTTTTTTGAGCTTCTTTTTATAAGGGCAATCAGGAAGGTTCTCTTCTGACTCTATATGTTTGTACAACTTTGTTGACAAACAGAAGGTCCAGGAAGAGCTAAAGAAGCTCCATCACAGGCAGTTCTTACATGTAATATTTATAAGAAATGTCAAATTATGATCTGCTATCTGACATGTGACAGATACTGATCGAATACATATCTCAGCAAAGTGGCAAGATAACTTATAGAACGGATAACGCTGGTTGTACATTTCAGAAAGCAAATTTCTTCAGTTATACCTTTGTTAAGTCTATCGAACACATATCTACTGTTTCAGAAACCTGCCATAAGACATATAAAATAAATGGTATTACGATAATGTCCTTAAGGATGAAAACTAAGTTTTAAAAAGTAATTTTTAGCAGTTTTTGAGCATCTACAAATAACCATTTCATTCATCACTATATTTTTTGCACTAAGATTATGTATTATTGAACTAAAATAAATATATTACAAAAACCAACTTTCAAATGACACTCAAACAATCAATGAGTCATAAATCGTTAACCAACATGGCCGACTTTGTCACGTCTGTTTCCTATTGGAAATATGCAACTTGTTACTTTTATCTAAGTATGGCACACACTCCTTTCTTACTAATTTATATTCTAAGGTTCTAATTAACATTAATTACACCTTTTTTAAACCGTTGTCTACCTATTTAAATACACTGATAGAGAGAGAAGAAATTAAAGTAACATAGTCGTGTGGTCAAAACTTTGTTATTTTAATTTGTTTTAATATCATAAGAATCTGATTTTAAAATACAAATCGAAATTGCGTCATTAATATTTCTATAAATTAAATATTTTTGACACTAATGCGATGCTCTATTATTTAGTATATTCACATTTTTTTATTTACAGGTAGATGAACGAAAAATTGGAGTTAGAAAATCAGACAATAGGTGAGTTATTCCTTAAATACTAGAGATTTATTTAATACTAAAGATTCTTAACAAAAAATTACAATTTTACAATTTGGCTATTCTAAATTAAGTTAAAACTAAATCAATACATTAAAAAATTTCGGGGAAAGTGTACAAAAAACTGGCGCAGTCAGTAGGATAAATAATTTTTTTATCTATGTACAAAACGAGTAAGTAGGATCGCTGATATATCCATATTCACGATATTTCTAAATAAAGAGCACTAACAGCATAATTTTGGTCTTCAAACTGGAAAATATGTTTCTTTATTTATTACGGCCAAATAAAAACCACGTCCACTACATTATCTCACACACGAACCATCCATATTACAAAACTCCCGTTTATAAAACATGTAAAACCACTAACAAATATGTTGCTACAACACACCACGTAGCCAAATGAATGTTTATTCGAAACAGAATTGGATAGGTAGCTGTGCCGGCCTCATTACGTTTAGGTTATTCAGCTCTTAGCAGTCAGGTACGTCGGTAATAACGCTTATTACCGCTATCTCTACCTGTTTTCTGCCAAAGGAGACGACACTCCGCTGCAACGATCAACGCTGGCGCTGCTTTACGAATACGTGACGTATTGCCAATGCTCTTTGATTAAATAATAACGGTTAATGTGTTACCTACATAGAGATAAATGGTCGTTTAGAGAAGATTATTACACAAAAATATATATCATATAGTGATTTGTGATTTATAATGAAAAATTTGTTTATCCTACTGACTGCGCCAGTTCTGTGCATAATATTCCGCCGTTTTTGCTACTCTAAAAAATTAATAAAGCGACCGAACGACTCTTATAAAATACTGTCGACAGAGGGTCCACAAACTGACTAACGAAGCGCTTAAAATAACCGATTGATTTCTCAAATTTGGCTAATTGAATTTTCGAATCCGATATGTCCGCTCGATGTCGTCAGGATATTATTTACCCGATTTATTGGCCGAACCCTCGAGACCAGCCGAAAGGGCTCTAGAACATTTTTAAATTGCAAATTTCGCCCGGTATTTCGGAGTGTCTTTCGATTCCTGGATGGCTGCTTGTCCGAACTTTCAATTTTCATTAATGCGTCGGTGTCGGGGAGGAAGTTGTAGACGGTTTTTGGAATGAATTATTAATTTTTATGATCGGTGTTCGCGGTAGGCATGGAGATAAAATATGACTAATACAAGATTTTTAAAATTTCATGACTGTAGATAAAAACCATTTCCAATACAAAGCAGGATCAAAGATTTGATCGTGTCAGGACTGGTTAGTACCAAATACGTGCTTATTTTATATATTATCATTGTCTACTGTTCCTAACATACAAAATCGATGTTTACTACCATACCCAGTATTTGTTCGACTATCGGAGAGTGCAGTTGAATATTTCAAAATACTGCTCGAAATCTAGGTCAAGATCAATCGCGTGTGTTTACATATGTGCTAAATTGTGATTGTTAAAAAAAAAACAATGATTGCTAAAGTTAATGTTTAAAAGCAGAAGTAAAAGTATGCCAATAAAAATAATTTTAAAATGAGCATAAACTTCCATCGGTCTTTTTAAGAAACGGAGTGGCCACTTTGGATGAGAGAGAAGAACGGATGTATTTAAAGATTTTTTTTAGTATTGTCACTGTTAGCGATTGATACTTCATAAGATTGTCTCGTAGAAGACAGGTGCCGCTTGAGGTGGTTAAAAAATCTTCTGTGCAGATGAAATCATCGTTTTCTTGTGTGTTTTTATACCTTCTCCATAGATTGAATTTATGTTTTATCATTTCTAGTAGTTCCCAAGTGATCCAAGGTTTTAATTAGTTGCGATAAACTCTACGTTTAATAGTGTATTTGAGAGAATTTGTGTAGTGATATTGTGAATTTTGTTTCACATAGATGAACAATCAATAGAGGCCAGCAGTGAGTTATCCCAATCAATAATTGCAAGCGAATGATCAACTTTAGTGAATTCAATGATTTCTAACGTTGAGAAATGTTCTTCCGATTTGAGAAAGAGTAGATTGAATTGTACGTGTGCCGTTACTGCGTTATCCGATTTTTTAATAGGAGTACTAACCTATAGGGGTATGACAATAATGGTGTGTCATTTGTTAAGAGGAGGTCAAGTGTTGAAGGATCATTATTGATTTGGAAGCATGTTGGTTCAAGAATTAGCTGAGTTAGGTTGGAATTTTGAACAAAGTTCATAAAAAGATTTTTGGAGTTGTTGCCGTTGGAACATTCATAATGGGCCAGGAAATATCTGGAAAATTGAAGTCTCCAATAATAATTGTGTTATCAAGAACAGATAGATCTTTAAGTTTTGATAGGAGCATAATGGTGTCGTTTAAAAAAGTGTCACCGGGTCGATAAATACATGCAAGATGTACAGAAGTTAAATATTTTGTTATATTATATTACATCTATGTTAGATATTTTTATGTGTACAGGAGATACAGAGAAATTATTTACAATATTTTTTGATAAGTAAATGTAAACGCCACCACCAATTCGGTTTTGTCGGTCGCTGCGAAAAATGTAACAATTTTGGGCAGTTCGTTGACATATTTGATGGTTAGGTTATCTTTGCCATTGTGTTCGGTATTCTAGTTCCTTACGTAAGTCCAGAAGGTATTGCTGTTGGATAGTTGGATGGGGGTCTTATCGTCTATTATAGTAGTTGTACGTTATCTATTTGACATATAATATTTATTGTGTCAGCTGATCTACTGACATAATATTTATCCCTATTTGACTCATCTAAGTTATTTATATGAAAGAGTGTTCTATCTTTGCCTCTAAAATTATTTCTTCTCATATAACTGGTAAATCTATCTCGATTTCGATTAAACGGACCTTGATACGTATGTTCTCTTTTATTAAAACTAAAATTATTTGTATTATAGGGACCGTGCGTCATGACTTTAACGCTAACTGGTGACAAAAATGTGAACTTTTTGGGGGGTATTTATTAATGTTTTATACGGCATTTATTGTTTAATAATTATTAATAAAATGAAGTCGAATTATTTTCGTAATATTAATATCGAAAAAAACTTGTTGCATCCGTGGATGTACAAACACATCACTTTAGAAACCTGGATTTCATTCGATAGTAAAGAAATTTTATAAATTTCCACAGAGCACAATTATGCCTCACACCCAATGATATACATAATTACAAAGATTGCTTATCCATATGTAAATCAGACGACGAAAAGCGTATTTCACTGGGCAAAGTTTTCTTTTTATCTAGCTTGTATCAATTTTGAGCACTTAGTTGTAAAGAAATCATTTACAGAACCGGTTTAGAAATTAGAATCTTTAGTGTTTTCTTGTCATTAAGATTTTTACATATTTAAATGAACATTTTATATAAATATAATTTTACAGATAATGGTTTATTATGTTGATTAAAACTAATGTAGAATGTTATGAAATAAAAATGTCCAATTTGACAAAAATATCACGGCCCTCTTTACAATTTATTAACTATTTCTCATTTATTATTAAAATAAACAAATCATAAATAATACATTGCAATTACTGTCAAAAGAGATTGTAACAAACTTTAAAATATTAAAAATGCAGTGATTTTTTGTAAATTTTTTTAGTGACATTACCATTAAACATTATTCAAAATAATAGATAAGTGTCCAATTACAACTCTTACCAAAGTTGTTTATACCTCATATCAAAATTGTTTACATTACCTTTTCAAAATTGTATTACATATTGCAATTATGTATTTTATGTAGAATTGTTTCTGAAATAGTAGTCTAAAATTATTTATATCCATCTGTTATAAAAATTGTTTAGATCTCTTAATATTATTTAACTACATGAAAACTCGACTTTCCAAATACATACTGACATGTCTTGAAGTAAAACTTTAATTATTATCTTTTTCTAAAGATTAAAATGCTGAAATTTTATTTTAAAACACATTTGGGCTAGAACGGCTCTATTTAGTAAGCACTAGGAAAGGCACATTGCAACCCGCTTTTCATAATTTTTTTATAGTTGGGTGAGCAATCTATAATATATGTATCATTGAACATCTCATAAACGCCAGTGGATGAATGACATTTCGATTAACATAAAGCTAAAAAGATTTATAATTATTATTATCAATCTTTTTTATTAATTTACATTTTTTAAACGTTATTGTAATACTTTTAAATTCAGTGTTACTAAATACCGATATTTTAACATTGGATACACTTGTTTAAGGTACAACTTTACAATTTATTGTCACTTAGCCATTTAAATCTTTTTGCTTAAAATGTATATGCATGTCCAGATTTTAATGATGTTTCACATTTTACGTCATTTTGATCATGTATACGATTGTTTGGTACGGGCCGGTATCTATTTTTAACTATATTTAATATTTAAAAAAATACCTTTCATTATTTACTTGCAATGTTTACCCCATTTAATTATAAAATTAAACACTAGAGAGGGCTAAGTTCGGCAGTAGTGCTGCCTCTATATTTCACGCACGGTCCCTATTGCCTCAATAATTAACATTTTGACGTTATTACAAATTATTTACATTTATTGCCTCATCTTTAGCTCCTTAAATTGCTTCATTCAGTTTTGCATAATTCCGAGCTTTAAAAATAGTTTAAAATTTCTGTTTCTTAGACCATTTGCAAAAATGTTGAGAGCAATCTTTTCAATTTCTCTTAAAATTTTCGTTATGTCGGCTTGGGTAATCATTAAGTCAGTTAACAATTCTGATTTATTAAATATTATCTTTAACTCTTTAAAACTCTCTAAACTTATCTAATTTCTTAAACTTACGGTTTGTTACAATTACGTCACTTCTTCTTTCACTACTGTCTTTTAATAGATATCGATGAAACATCTATTACTAAAAATTTATGATCATTTTGAAAACTTATTCCATCGTTTAATTATTTTTATTTCCTTATTCTTGTAACCTAAAAACAAAAAAAAAATAATTTCTTCTGTGCTTCTCTTGTTTAAACTAATTCTTGTCTAACTCTAATTGTTTTGACTACATTTTTTCTCTATAATCTTCTTGCAAACTAGCATCAACAGAAAGACAAATGCCAATACCATAAAACTTGCTTTCACTATATTTTTAAGAGTCAAAAATTCTGTTCCATTTATTTGACCTTCACTGTTTCTGCTTTGAACAATGATTACTTCTTCCTTTACCTCTTTTGAATTTGTTTTTCCAGCCATATTCTTCAATATATTTTAATTTGCTTATAATCGCGGTTATTGAACTCCCTTTTATCCCTTAACAGCATCCGAGATTTCTTAACTGCAGCAGTAGCAATTAAATTCTGCTGTTGGCGCCTTCTAAAATTTGTATCAAGAACATTTTAACCCCTGCAACATTTCTTATCTCCATCTGAGGTTATCCGAGTCTTTTTGAACCCGTATCAAAGAGTTATGAAACATACCACATTAACAAAACTGGCGCCCGAGTGTTGTCCATTTTTAAGGCATTATTAATAAGAATAGTCTTCTCTGTAGCGAGAAAATCTTTAACAACCTGCAGAAAATCTCGACAATCCAAAAAAAAACCCTCCGTATCTTTAAAATCATAGCAAGCCGGTGGCAGTGCCGCCGCCGACGACGAAGACGACGGTCTAGTAGGCCGTGACGTAATTTATCGGCCAGACGTGATATACCGAGTGATTTATTGACACGAGGCAGTCTCAAAAGAAAATCCACCGTTATATAGGCGATATCACCGGGCGATCGCGATCTCATGAACCGGCTGTTCTCCTCAGGACTGCTGGGTCGGTAAATATGTGCAGATTTATGTTTTTTGGGGAGAGGGGACAGTCGATACGGTAAAGCGAGATGTGTAGGCCGGAAGGGAAATTATTTGGGATAAAATTGTTTTCCAATCTGTAGGTATACTGCCAACGTATATTCCTGATAATTTGAAAATATATTTTATCTAATTTTCTCTACTATTAACATTCTAGGTGATGTCGTTCCATATAGGATTCGGGAAATATGATTTTGTCAATTCGGGTTTCTGATAAATATGTTGACAGTATATATAGTATTGTAAATAACTTCTTTAAAGGTTTTGAACAAGGGGTTAGTAGTCAATGAGTCATAAAGTAGCAATAAATTATCAATAAATAAGCAATAAATAAGCAATAAATTATCAATAAATTAGCAATAAATTAGCAATAAATTAGCAATAAATTAGCAATAAATTAGCAATAAATTAGCAATAAATTAGCAATAAATTAGCAATAAATTAGCAATAAATTAGCAATAAATTAGCAATAAATTAGCAATAAATTAGCAATAAATTAGCAATACATTCGCAATATTTTAGCAATAAATTAACCATGTATTTGCAATAAATTTTCGATTAATTGTCAATAAATTAGCAAAAATAGCAATAAATTAAATTAATTTGGCAATATATTAGCAATAAATTACCAATTTTTTCTATATAAGGCTCGTGAATTGTGGGAATTTTAATTTCCAGGGTGTGGGGCATGGTTCCCATGGCCTCTGCTTGGAGTCGATTTTGGTAATTTGACGTTTTCTGCTTATTTTACAGAATTAAAATGAAATTGTCAATTCTTTAGCAATAAGTTAGCAACAAGTTATCTATAATTTAACTTTAATTTAGCTACAATTTAGCTACAATTTAGCTACAATTTAGCTACAATTTAGCTATAATTTAGCTTTAAATAAGCTATAATTAGCTATAATTTAGCAGTAAATTAGAATTAAATTATATTAGAAATAAATTAATGCTAAAATGGAATTAAATTACCAATACATTAGTAAATATAAATTAGTGATAAATTAGCAATAAATGTTTTTTATGAATGCCTCATGAATTGTACGAATTTTAATTTACAGGAGGATGCATGGCTCCCATGGTGTCTGTTTGGAGCCGTTTTTGGTAGTTAGAAGTTTTTTGTTTATTTCACACAATTTTTAATGGCGCTTTAGTGCTAACTTATTGCTAATCAGTACTCAATTATTGCCTATTTATTGCTATATTATTGCCATATTATCTCTACATTATTATTTTATGGCTGCTTTATTGTTATTTTATTGCTGCTTTATTGTTATTTTATTGCTGCTTTATTGTTATTTTACTGCTGCTTTATTGTTACTTTATTGTTACTTTATTGCTACTTTATTTCTACTTTATTTCTACTTTATTGTTACTTTATTTCTACTTTATTGCTACTTTATTTCTACTTTATTGCTACTTTATTGCTACTTTATTGCTACTTTATTGCTACTTTATTGCTACTTTATTGCTACTTTATTGCTACTTTATTGCTACTTTATTGCTACTTTATTGCTACTTTATTGCTACTTTATTGCTACTTTATTGCTACTTTATTGCTACTTTATCGCTACTTTATTCATAATTTATTGGCACACTATCGACAATTTATTACAAATGTAATACCTGTAAAATAAAGTGGTACTAATGACACCGTCTCCTTGATCATTAAGGTAAATTAGCAATGCATTGTTAATAAGCTAATTTTTCGTCCATTATTATTAAATAAAAGTGTAAAAAGTGTAAACACAGGTATTAATTGCCATTTTTAGAAAAAAGGGGTATATTAAGTATAAGAATACTAAAGTTTATTTATCAAAGATAATATCAAATCAAGATGGATACCATATTTTTCCCGCTCGTTTCGTTTTTGTCCCATTAAATCCATTTTGATAAATCCATCTTACCGAATGGCTACATCCATAAAAAATAATATAAAACGTCAATAGTGTAGGATCAGTGAAGCGTTTCTCTAGCACCCTATCCGATAGAAAAAGTTAACATATCCAATAAAAGTTCTACAAGTTATCTGACTCTCTAAATCAAACGTAAACGTATGAATCTCCGATATTTTATAGCTTTGACGTTTTCTTTGAAGCCGAATCGACAAGGGGAAAGATATGGCGAATCTTTGGTACCTCCGAGACGGGTATAGAGTGGATTTTCAGAATTATATTGTAATTTATCGGGTCATGTACGTATGATAGGCTGAGAAGCGGTCTTTAACTCTTTTCGAATTGGGAATTTGGGAAAGGCGATAAATTTTGTTTTTTTTTTTTAGATTTATCAGATAACCCCGAGTACGCCACTTGTTTCTGAACTCATCGTAGCAATATAAATTCCATATAAATCCGTTCTATATATCGCAACTAAATTTCCAAAATTTGCCAAATATCGCGGTCTTTATTAGGGTCCGGTAATGAAGTGACCGCTCCGGGCTGAATCTCCGTCCTTTCTGAACTCCCTCAGTCAGATTTTATGGCCGTAGAACAACGCGAAAGCGGCCAATCTTACCAGACGACACGACACTTAATTCAATTTCGGCGATTTCGGTATTGCCGAGATGCAGCAAAATGAGCGGCAACTCAGAAATTGTCGCTGGATGTTGTTGAATTAACAACGTTGATGAGACATTAAGGTTTCGACCTTACTGACCTCGGAAAATTCTATTTTAGGACGGTTGTTCGATAAATCCGTGCCAAAACGATCAAAAAAGCCTTTTTGGAATAAATTACTTTTCCTTTTTGAAACTGGCTGTATTTGATATCATCGTAGGCACCATAAGGGTGCGAAAGGGTCAGGTTCACCCCAACAAATTGAAAATATATTTTTAATTCATTTTTCTTAAATATGCATTAAATTATTATTAAATTGGCAATAAATTAGCAATAGATTAGAAATAAATTAGCAATAAATTAGAAATAAATTAGCAATAAATTAGAAATAAATAAGAAATAAATTAGAAATAAATTAGCAATAAATTAGCAATAAATTAGCAATAAATTAGCAATAAATTAGCGATAAATTAGCAATAAATTAGCAATAAATTAGCAATAAATTAGCAATAAATTAGCAATAAATTAGTAATAAATTAGCAATAAATTAGCAATAAATTAGCAATAAATTAGCAATAAATTAGCAATAAATTAGTAATAAATAAGCATTAAATTGTTAATAAAACAGCAATATATTACCTATAAATTAGTGATAAATTTGCAATAAAATTGCAATAAATTTACAATAATTTTTCAATAAATTAGCGATAAATTTTAAATAAATTTAAAACAATTTGGTGATAAATTAGTAATAAATTAAGCATGCATAAGCTATACATTAACAATAAATTCGAAATAAATTATGCTTAAATTAGCTATAAACACCGCACAAAAATTATCGCATCACTAATATTTCTAAATATTTTGGCAATTTACTTTTTTTTAAATATTTTTTTTTGTTTAATTTTATTGAACCTTTGTAATTACATAAATCATAAATAAAATTTAGAATATCCTTTATGTATCGGTCAGCCGTCATCCTACCACCATTAAAAGCTGCTAACTCCGTTCGCCCATGAAAATATATTCCTCCCCATACCATTATTGACCCACCTCCAAAACTTTCCTTTTCACGAAAGTTGCATTGGTAATATCGCTCGCCTGGTCTTTGGTATACTGGCATACGTCTGTCTGAAGAGAACAAACAAAATCTGAACTCGTCTGTAAAGAGAATATTGGACCATTCTTCTACACCCCATCCAGCATGGTCTCTAGCAAATTATAAACGGCAAACTCGATGTTCTCTGGTAAGATGCGGGCCATTGGTAGGAACCCTTGCACGTATACCATGCTCTCGAAGACGATTACGTACGGTTTGTACGCAAATCTGAACATTTCGGGCAGCTAAAAGGTCATTCTGGAGCATTCGAGCAGGGCAGTGTCGTGTTCTTAGGGCTGAAAGTCGTAAAAAATGATCATCTAGAGCTGTTGTAACTCCAGTCTCCCTATGCCTTTGAACAACTCTTGAAATGGTACTCTGTTGTACACCCAATAAATCCGCCACGTACCTTTGATTTCGCCCATCTTCAATCAGCGCAATTACTCTGACGGCCTCTTCATCTGTCAAATGGCGAGTTAAAGGTTGTGGACCAGCCATAGTATACACCTTTAACGCACAACTTAATATCAAAACAGAAAATACAGAAATGAACAGCATAATTGCAAAGTGGAATGAATGCCTATCCGCATTCTCCCGAAAAAAAGTAAACAAGAACCTAACAAAAGAAGAAACGACTAGTTTTTTGACTCGAATTTATCAGTAAAGAATGCCCATTCAGGGAATACTTAAAAAATTTTAAAAATTAATTTACTGTAGCCAAAATATTTAAAAGCATTGGTGATGCGATAATTTTTGTGCGGTGTTTATTAACAATAAATTAGCAATAAATGAACAATAAATAAGTGATAAATAGGCAAAAATAGCGATATATTAGCAATAAATTAGTAAGTAATAAATTAGCAATATATTAGCAATAAATAAGTAAAACAAATAAATTGCCAATAAAGTAGCAATATATTAGCAATGAATTAGCTATAAATTAGCAACAAATTAGAAATAAATTAGGAAGTCATAAATTAGCAATAAATTAGTAATACAATAATAGAAAAGGAAAAATTTTACTATAAATTAGCTGTACATTTGCAATAAATGAACAAAATGAACAATAAATTAGTTATGTTTATGCAAAACATTTGCTGTAAATTAACAATAAAGTAATAATAATTTAGCAACATATTCGCAATAAATTGG
The DNA here is from genome assembly GCA_927349885.1 of Psylliodes chrysocephalus. NCBI lineage: Eukaryota > Metazoa > Arthropoda > Insecta > Coleoptera > Chrysomelidae > Psylliodes > Psylliodes chrysocephalus. The sequence goes on along the minus strand of OV651821.1, from coordinate 5,340,218 downwards.
CTATAAATTAGAAATAAATTAGCAATAAATTAGCAATAAATTAATAATAAATTAGCAATAAATTAATAATAAATTAGCAATAAATTAGCCATAAATTGGCGACAAATTAATAATATATGCTTGACAAATTCCTAAAATTTTAATTAATAAATTTGAAATAAATTAGTCATAAACTAGCAATAAATTAGAAATAAATTAGTAATAAATTGACAATATATTAGCAATAAATTAACAATAAATAAGAAAATAAGTAGCTGTAAATTAGCAATAAACTAGCAATAAAGTAGCAATAAAATATTAATTAAATTACAATAAAATAGCTATTAAATAGCAATAAATAAGCAATAAATTAGCAATAAATAAGCAATAAATTAGCAATAGAGTGGCAATAAATGAGTAAAACAAATAAATTGCCAATAAAGTAGCAATATATTAGCAATGAATTAGCTATAAATTAGCAGCAAATTAGAAATAAATTAGGAAGTCATAAATTAGCAATAAATTAGTAATACAATAATAGAAAAGGAAAAATTAGCAATAAATAAGCAATAAATTGGCAATAAATTAGCAATAAATTAGCAATAAATTAGCAATAAATTAGCAATAAATTAGCAATAGATTGGCAATAAAATTAACAATAATATTTTTATATTGGTGAATTATATGATGAGTATATAAATAGAATTTTAAAAAAGAGAAGAATGGGCAATATTTTGGAGTGATCCATGTAAATATCGATTTTCAGGTGTAAGTTGAAGATGACTAGAGTTTGTAAAGTTCGTCGTTCTCTCGCTCATTATATATATCTCTCCGAAGAAAAGTTTTTCGACACAACGAACGCAAACGCTTGCTGCCAGAACGCGAGGCTCAAACTTTTACCCACTTCCAAACGAAAAACCAACATGGCCGCCGTCGACAAAACTTTATAACTTTGTTCGTTCTATCGATTTTTAGGCCAGTTTCCAAGCACTTTCCAGCCAAACAACACTGACACACAAAAAAATGGAAAAAAAGTTGATTCTAGAAAATATTTTTGTACAAGCATTTGCCGTTTTGGAATGAATAAATGGCCACCTTCTGGTCGCAATGCATGACACAATATCTGCAGAATCAGTATGTAGCCCATATAAGTGATATATTTGCCAAACAAAGACATAAATAAGTAATCTCATCTAATTTATGAATTGGTATGTGGAATATTTGAAGTAAAAATGTATATTTTCATAATACTAGAACTACTAAAATCTATCTATTCTCCGAAGTAAACTCAAAAATCCAATAAAGACATTAAACATATCATTTTATACAAAATATCAAGTTATCCCTTACACCTTATACAAAGTAAATATTTTAAAAAAAATCCTTTCATGCCAACCCGAATTTCAAAAATTAATCTCAATTTCCCTTTTTTCCACCCTAACACAAATAAAAATTAACCCCTTGAAGGGTTACAGGCCATTCAGCGGGAATAAATGAATATTTGACATAATAACATTTCAAGGTATGAAAATTGAATGTTTCGGTTCAACACGGCCTCTTTTTTTCGGCCGCAGCAGCCACCCCTTGTCAACGGGCGGCGGAGAGAGCATTTGGGGAACCCCAAACAGGCTCGTTTCAGGAAAAATTACGTACATCTGGGGCCGCACGAGAAGTTACTACCTGTTTTATTTGCTTCTATTAATTCTAACCGATAATTTATAATCTAATTAAATTATTTTAAAATTACTAATCTGGAAATAATTCTTAAAATAATACTATGATTAAAGCAAAAAAAAAACGAAGAAAAAACCTTAATAATATTGATTTATTAAAATCAAAAGAGTTCTTGAATTTTTTTATTTATCCATCATCTTCTTTATCTTCGTTATCTTTGCTTTTATCTCCATTCTCTTATTCTGCGGGCACTTCTTTTTCTTCTGTAACGTGTAACAGGTAAAGACATTGAATAAATCACTGCACTAAGATTCAAATAGCAAGAAAATATTATAAATATATTTCTATACACTCTCCTAATATGGTAAATGCAAACTAGATAGTTTCAAATACTTATCCAAAATTATACTAACAAATAAAGAGAAATGTAAAGAGAAAATTATGTTAACTAAAAAATTAGGTAAAAAAATTTTAATAAAAAAAATACTATTAGTAACTGAATACATATTACCAAAAATTAAGGTAGCTATTATAGACAGTATTGCTTTACAAAATAAACATATATTAGTAATAAATTAGCAATAAATTAGCAATAAATTAACAATAAATTAGCAATAAATTTTCAATAAATTAGCAATAAATTAGCAATAAATTAGCAATAAATTAGCAATAAATTAGCAATAAATTAGCAATAAATTAGCAATGAATTGGCAATAAATTAGCAATAAATTAGCAATAAATTAGCAATGAATTAGCAATAACTTCGCAAAAAATTAACAATAACTTAGCAATAAATTAGCAATAAATTAGCAATAAATTGGCAATCAATTAGTAATAAATTAGGAATAAATTAGGAATTAGTTAACAATCATTTATAATTCATTTTTATTCATTTTTATTCATTTTTATTCATTTTTATTCATTTTTATTCATTTTTATTCATTTTTATTCATTTTTGTTCAATTTTATTCATTTTTATTAATTTTTATTAATTTTTATTAATTTTTATTAATTTTTATTAATTTTTATTAATTTTTATTAATTTTTATTAATTTTTATTAATTTTTATTAATTTTTATTAATTTTTATTCATTTTTATTCATTTTTATTCATTTTTATTCATTTTTATTCATTTTTATTCATTTTTATTCATTTTTATTCATTTTTATTCATTTTTATTCATTTTTATTCATTTTTATTCATTTTTATTCATTTTTATTCATTTTTATTCATTTTTATTCATTTTTATTCATTTTTATTCATTTTTATTCATTTTTATTCATTTTTATTCATTTTTATTCATTTTTATTCATTTTTATTCATTTTTATTCATTTTTATTCATTTTTATTCATTTTTATTCATTTTTATTCATTTTTATTCATTTTTATTCATTTTTATTCATTTTTATTCATTTTTATTCATTTTTATTCATTTTTATTCATTTTTATTCATTTTTATTCATTTTTATTCATTTTTATTCATTTTTATTTATTTTTATTCATTTTTATTCATTTTTATTCATTTTTATTCATTTTTATTCATTTTTATTCATTTTTATTCATTTTTATTCATTTTTATTCATTTTTATTCATTTTTATTCATTTTTATTTATTTTTATTCATTTTTATTCATTTTTTATTCATTTTTATTCATTTTTATTCATTTTTATTCATTTTTATTCATTTTTATTCATTTTTATTCATTTTTATTCATTTTTATTCATTTTTATTCATTTTTATTCATTTTTATTCATTTTTATTCATTTTTATTTATTCATTTTTATTCATTTTTATTCATTTTTATTCATTTTTATTCATTTTTATTTATTCATTTTTATTCATTTTTATTCATTTTTATTCATTTTTATTCATTTTTATTCATTTTTATTCATTTTTATTCATTTTTATTCATTTTTATTCAGTTTTATTCATTTTTATTCATTTTTATTCATTTTTATTCATTTTTATTCATTTTTATTCATTTTTATTCATTTTTATTCATTTTTATTCATTTTTATTCATTTTTATTCATTTTTATTCATTTTTATTCATTTTTATTCATTTTTATTTATTTTTATTCATTTTTATTCATTTTTATTTAGTTTTATTCATTTTTATTCATTTTTATTCATTTTTTTTTTGTTTATTTTTATTTATTTTTATTTATTTTTATTTATTTTTATTTATTTTTATTCATTTTTATTCATTTTTATTCATTTTTATTCATTTTTATTCATTTTTATTCATTTTTATTCATTTTTATTCATTTTTATTCATTTTTATTCATTTTTATTTATTTTTATTTATTTTTATTAATTTTTATTAATTTTTATTAAATTTTATTAATTTTTATTAATTTTTAATAATTTTTATTAATTTTTAATAATTTTTAATAATTTTTATTGATTTTTATTGATTTTTATTGATTTTTATTGATTTTTATTGATTTTTATTGATTTTTATTGATTTTTATTGATTTTTATTGATTTTTATTAATTTTTAATAATTTATATTATTTTTCATTAATTTTATTAATTTTTAATAATTATTTTTTTTTTATTTTAGTTTATTTTTATGATACTACCATACAAAAATCTAAAAACCATAGAGCACGTTATTATTTATGCTACAATTATAATTTTCAAGCTCCAACGTTCAAAAAATTTATAATTCTATACAAATTTTCACTCCCGTTTTCCCCCCTTAAAATGTGAAAATCCAAAAACCATGAAACACGTCATTTTTGATTTTTAATCAGAAGCTGTTACTTAAATTTTTATGTTTTAAATTTTAAATGACAAAAAAATATATACATACTATTTAACAAATTTTCACCCACCATTTCCCCTTTTAAAATGTTAAAATGCAAAAACCCTAAAACACTTAATTATTTATTTATGATGAGAACCTACAATTTCAATTTTCAAGTTTCTACCTTTAAAAAAATCATTATTTCCAAATAAACTTTCACCCCCCGTTGCCTCCCCCCTTAAAATGTGAAAATCCAAAAACCCTAAGACACGTCATTATTAATTTATACTCATTAGCTGCAATTCCAGTTTTCATGTTTCTAACTTCAAAGAGAACAAAAAAATATATTCCTCCATACAAACTTTCACCCCTCGTTTGCCCCCCTTAAGATGTAAAAATATAAAAACCCTAAAACACATTATTATTTATTTGTACTCAGTAGCTGCAATTAAAATTTGCATGTTTTTTACTTTAAAGAGAACCAAAAACATGGATATTCCCAAATGAATTTTCACCCCCCATTTCCCCCCTTAAAATGTGAAAATCCAAAAAAACACGTCATTAATGATTTGTAGTCAATAGCTACAATTCCAATTTTCATGTTTCTAACTTCAAAGAAAACAAAAAAATCGATAGTCCCATAGAAACTTTTACCCCATTAAAATGTGAAAATCTAAAAAACCCTGAAACACGTCATTATTTATTTATGCTTAGTAGTTGTAATATAAATTTCCATGTTTCTAACTTTAAAGAAAAAAGAGTTTCATTAAAAGCTCCCTCCCTCCATTTCCTCCTATTTCCCCCCATTAAAGTTAAAATTTTAAAAAATCCTTTCTTAGCGTATGGTTACGTTATAAAACAAACCTATGTTCCAAATTTTAGCTTTCTTGGCTCAGTAGTTTTGGTTGTACGCTGATAGGTCAGTCGGTCAGTCAGTCAGTCAGGACAAACAATTTTATATATATAGATTGAGATGATTAAAAAAATTAATAAACTTTTTTATACTATTTTGATTTAAGTTTTTTTTATTGTAAGAATACATTGATTTTGTATAGACAATCTAAAATCAACCAATTTACTAACCAAAATGTATTATTTAAAATCAATTGAAACCCTCTCAATTAAATTTTAATAGTCAATCTAAAATATTTTGAGGGTTCAATAATAATTTTGTGATATTTTCTTTAGGGATTTCCAAAAAGAGTATTTGTTTTCGGATCAATAACCGATATAGTTATCGGCATTTTCAAATCGACACTTCACTAATTAACCATTAATGAACAAAAATAGAAATTAAACTTCAAGTAGATTCAGAAGAGGACAATCTAGATGCCCTAAATATTCAAAGCCCTGTTTTTTAAAAAATATATATAATAATTCCCTTAGACCGTACCTGATTCGAAGGGGCGGCCGTCCGCCCCCGGCTCGTGTCACTCAACCGGCATTTACGTCGTTTCACAAACATACGGTTTAATCTTTTTTAAAGAGGGTACGGTTTAGTTTACTAATTAAGAATCGTTTAAAACGTCATTTTTCAGTTCTCCTGCTAGCTCCTGCTCGTTTCCCTTTCGTCGGTATGCCTCATATCCTAGAGTTTCGTTTTTTCGCTGAAGCTTCGCGAAAATATGATATTCGCTCGTTTGTTTTTGAACACGTCATGGAAGATTTTTTGTATCGTTGGATACAATACATTCCTGCAATATATGGCAGTTCTGCTTGCTACTATCCAGTATTTCATGTTTATGGTTTATTAGCAGGTAAACAAATTTTTGTTAATTGTAGTACGGTAAAGAACATCGGCAGTCAAGAGCGGGGAGTGCGGAGACTGAGGCGATAGTAGCGGACTGTCGTTAGCTCTCCTCCTGGCTGATCCATTTGAGTCGCCTTAAGTGTCTAGTGTGATCAGCTGTTGTTGCTGTTGGTATTATGTTCTATCTGTAATCACTTGGTAACTAAATAATTATTTGATTAATAATTAATAAAATTCAACAGGTACGTTAAGATATGTTTTATAGTTTTATTACTTTATTGCTATTTTACAAAAAAGTAAATAGCATTAGTAACTTTACAATAAATGAATCTTGCACCATTCATTCAATCAATCTGCTAATATCACCTTTTTAAAGAGTCGCTAAAATGTTAAGATTGTGCTTCTAAAGGTCAGCTTCTGATCTGCTATGCAACTGATCCCATTAGGCGGTAAATTCGATTGAGGTGTGTCGAGGTCTTGTTAATTCACGACTAGAAATTATTATGTCAGACATTGCCTTGATCTTTTAATATCATATTGTAGAATAATTGTTATTTTATGATATTGAGAAATTTCTAGTGCAAATTAATAGATTGTTGAAAATTGATCTGAAAGAATCTGAAAGAATCTGACATATATAACATATATGACTAGGCAAAAATAAAAGAAGTCCAGTCAAGATAGAATTCATTTCCTATTTAAGAAAGCGTAAAGAACCTAATGGGTACAAAAATTATTAAAGTCGATGATTTAACAGAAACACAGAGAGAATAATGTAAATATCATGTGAGGGACACCATATGACAGAGGCATATTCTAGTTTAGAGCGCACATAAGAATAATATAATAAAAACAGCGTATCAATATCTTTAAAGGTCTTTCTGATGACAAATCCCAACATTTTAAATGCTTCATTGGAAATTCTACTAATATGTGAACTAAAAGAAAGTTTACTATCAAATGTTACACCAAGGTCCTTCGACTCAGAGGCTCTGGGAACAAATATATCAGAAATTGCGTAATCATGATATATAACATTGTGTTTAAGGAAAAATGAAACGATGCAGCATTTATTAGCATTTAGTTGTAGATTGTTCTCAACACACCAGGTATGCATTCGATCAAGTGCTACCTGCAACGTGTTGCAGTTATCGGGTGATTTGATAACACTATATAATTTCATGTCATCGGCAATTTACATCCAAATCGTTTACAATGTCATTTATAAATAGGTTAAAGACTAGTGGACTCAGCACAGAACCTTGGGGTACACCTGATTTAACATATTAAAACAACAAATAAAAATAAATACATGCTTCATTAAACGTGGACATCTATACTTAAATAATGTATATTATAAAGCACATAAGAAACCTGATGATATTAACACGCAAGAGTTTGTAACAAGAAGTGATCCAGGCACCCCAGTATCAAAAGTTAATAATCTAAATCAAGATGCAAAAAGAAAAAATAGCTTTGGAATTGGATATTGTTACTGTGCAACAACAAAATCAAATCAGGAAAGTTGAAGATATCAATAAAACTCAGGGTGTTTAAGCCAAGAAAAGCCAAATTTCACAGGACCAAGTCCATACTCCATGTACAAAAAATCCACCAAAACCAAAGTCGAAAATTTAAATAAACCAGCAATCCGAAGTTGTAACAAGAAAAAATTTTGCATCCAAATAGTATAAGTCTCTAATTTTTAGTCTAAAATCTACTAAGTTTAAGGTATTATTTTTTACGCAGTCTTAAACATAGTTTTAACGTTATTTTTATTATCTTTTTATTATTTCCATTATTTTTATTACCTTCTCACTCATACATTTCCATTTTTCTTTCGTTTCATTTTCTCTTCTGTCATTATTAAACTTTTTCATAGAGAAACACAAAAATACCAAAATAATTAAGCATAGTAATATTAAACGTAAGGGTTGGATCAAATAGATAAATGATTTAATAAAAAATATATACATTGATTTTAAAAGAAAATTAGAAAAAATAATTAAAATAACAAAATACAGGTACTATAAAAAAATGATTGACAGTAACAAGAATTCTTCAAAAAAACTGTGGAAAATAATAAAAAATAATAAATATTTTACTAACAATTCAAATAAAATAAAAGACATTAAAAATTCTATTAATGAATTGACCACAAATGATAAAGAAATTGCAAATGAATTTATTAATTTTTTTTTATTGGTACCCTATTTTACTTATTTAAAGTACGCCTCAGCGTGTTTAAAACGAACTTTAAAAAACGCGCGTGTTTTAAAGTTACCATGGCAACATCAACAACCCGAGAAACGTGATGTCTAAATGCCAACTTTTTAAATATTCATCTGACAGGAGTGCCTTGTAATGTCAAATAAAATATTTCTGAGAAATTTTTCAAAAAATTTTTTAAATATTTTTCACATTCTTAATTGTTTAAATGAATGTGGAAAGTACAGTTAGTATTGTTTGTAATATTAAAACTTCGGTTTTTTAAATCAGAGGAAATACTGTTCAAATTAAGATTGCTAACATTCTTGGAAGTCAATGAAGTTGTACTTCCATTAATAGCATTCCCAATAATATTTGAAACATTCTTCTTATTCTAATGCTCTCTTCAACGTAACCAGTCGCCACAGTTGCCGATTTCCATCCTACTTGTCGTTGGATTTGATCTATTGTCATGCCATTATTCGCCATAATGGTAGCGGACGTACGTCGAAATGCATGTCCAGTATATTTCTCAGGATCGTCCAATTTAAGATAACGTGCAATTTGCTGGGAACATGATACAAATGTATTAATACCAACCACTTGATTGGTGCACTTCCCCTTATCATACCGTAAGAAAACTCGGTCTGTACTTACATTTTGGGGGCGCAATGATAAATACTGCTTCACCAAACGCACATATCTAATTGCATCACTATCGGCAACAGTAAAACGTCGAGACTTAACTGTCTTAGATGGTCGGATAGTAATAAGCAATACGTTTCCTTCTTCCTTGAGATCAGCTAAGCGTAAATCGCACAATTCACATCTTCTACAAGAGCCAAAGATGCCACAAATAGCAACCACCTTCAAAAATAAATACGTAATGTCCGGTGCATCTGTAAAAAACTTCCGCAAATCGTCTTCCTCGAATATATATGCCTTCTTGACTACCTAATTATGATATATTAACAGTAGAAAGATCAAATTCTAAAGTGGACATTACCGCTAAAAACAGTATCTTGGACTGCATATAGATTGTCATCTTTGATTTGACATTCATATTGAAAATGTAGTTAAAGTTCTGAGGACATTACTGTACAAATTTAGGTATTTTAAAAATATTATAGATCCTTGTCATCTCAAAACTATTTATTTTGCTCTGATCGAATCTAGGTTAAGATATTCGATTCTTAATTGGGGAAGATCTGTCTTTTGTTACATAAAAAAGACAGATGTACTTCAGAAACGGTTATTAAAAATAATATTTAAGAAGAAACTTACGTACCCGTCCAAACTTCTTTTTTCGGAAGCAGAAATACTTGATATTAGACAATTATTTTTATTTATAAAAACAAAAAATGTTTAGAACTTGTAAATCACCATCACAAAATAAGATATAGAGAAAATCTTAATGTAGAGACACAATTTTTAAGAAGAAATGTTAGTATCCGAACATATTCACATCAAATAGCTTACAATCTATACAACTTATCCAAACTGAAAAGTGTCGCTCGACATTATATCATTTTAGCTTCATTACCATCTTCTACTGTATCGTTAGTATCGTTACTTTTAGCAATAAAACTGTCACCGATTACAGTCATTCGATATATTTAGATAAACAAATCCCACTGACTGCGCCACTGACCGAACTTCCGCTAATTCCAGTCGTGCCGAATCGGACTGCGACCTACCCCACCGAAAACTCGCCGACTAGTTCGAATGAGTTAGAAAGAGAAAGTTGCGACGAACGTAAGTGTAATTCGCCGTCGTCGGCGAAGTTTGCGGACTGAAGTTAAGTTTTAGCGGCAGTTTGAAATTAAACTTAACTTTTTATGGGGCTCGGCATGAATTTTGCACAATCGATATTGTTTACGTTTCGCCCCGGCTGCTGGAAAACCAAAAGTGATAGTCCGGTATAAGGATCTCCTTTATTTTCTTTATTAAAAAAATAAAATTAAGGTAAACTTCATCTATCCTTCTTTCACTTCATTTTCTTCATTTGCTTCGTATTTTTCATTTACTTCTCTTTTTTCTGCTTTTTCTTCTCCTTCTTCTCCTGATACTTTTACTTCCCCTTCTTCCCCTTCTTCCCCCTCTTCTCCTTATCTACATCTATCCATGTACCATATTAGATTCTTAGTTAAATATCTATTCTTTTCAGAGTATTACCCTTCTTGTCACCAATTTCTTCTTTACCGTCTAGTCTTCTAATTTTTAACATTCCATGCTTCTTTTTTTATGGCTCCGTGATGTTTCTGTTAGTCTGCTTATGTTTATTTTCTTCGTCTTCATGTATTCATCTTTATATTGTTATGATGTTGAAAAATAACACAAAAATATTCAAAAATCAAATTGTCAACATGAAATTCCCACAGAGCAATAAAAAATGCGAAAAGGAGATAATGCAAGAAAATAGATAAAAAGTGAATAGAATAGAGTGGTAGGAAACGCATAAAAATCAACCCAAATCCGATGCCTAAAATGGCAAAAGAGACAATGAAGAGATTCATGTTACATTATCAAAATAATGTGTCTTGATTAGGAAGGCTGAGTATGTAGAGATGAAGAAACAATGAGGATAAGGACTAAGAAAGTAAAATTAGCAAAATCTCAGTGAAGAATATATAAGGATCATAAATACCGAGCTCACGGAGATTCTGATGGCAGCAAAATAAATTACCAGTAACAACATCTCTGAAGGGAACGTGCTCATCTATACAGATTGCAGACAAGCAGTACTGACCCTAGACAGTCCACGAATTGGCTCAGAATAAGTATGAAGCTTTGGTCAAAATATCCATCATCAATGTGGTCATCTTCAGATGGATCAAAGGTCACTCCACATCGACAGGTCTTGCCAAGAAGGCAGCGAATCAAAAACTTTGTGGATCTGACCCTTTCATTGGACTGAGGATATTCCTTACTACTTTACAAACTTGAAAACGACCTCTGGTTATATATTCTTTACCAACTTTCTAAATTCCAACTAAAATCTAATCTACAATTAATGTATTTCAACACTTTCTTTTATTTCTATCTAGAATTCTTCTTCCTTTATCTCCTCTTCAATACTATTCTCTTCTACTTTGCTTTGTTATTTTATTTTTACAGTGGGTTCTAAAATCTTGTTTATTCTAATATTAACAAAGAAACAAATTTAAAGCTTGTAAGAGCTCCTTCTTATTTCTACGAGTATTGTTACAAATTTGCCAGCGAGTATAAAATGGCAGACCATATGAGGTACAGTCTGTTCGCTATACTTACGCGGGTTTCGGATTAACAAAATTATGCAAATTAGTCATTGACAACCAGTTCCAATAAGCCTCTTCCCAAGAAATTAGGTAAAATTGCTCTAATGGTCAGATTTCAATTAAAATAACATTAGGGTAGGTACTAAATTTGTTACAAATATTGCAGTTGAATTGATTCTTTGCAAGTGTTGATATTATATGTATATTGTAAATTAAGTGGAAATTTTAAAAATGCCTAGACGTGTGTTAGATGTAGACAGTCTAATTTGTAGTGTGCATAAGTATTTTACGGATGAATAAGAAAATAGCGGTCCTTTAAAATCGGTAATGTCTGTACAACAACGCGTATGCGATGCTCTAGGAATTAGTGAAACCAAATTAAGAGGAGTTTTCCATTTGAATACTGTGTCTTCATTAAAAGTCTGTAAACCTCATCTTCCAAACTGTTCTTCATACTATTTTAGTGCATTTGAATCTAACCTAAAACTAAATTGAATATCGTATCTTATTCAGTGTTTCAGTTATTTGATCGTCTATTTTGATACCAGTAAATAACAGAATGTTCACGTAAAGCAACTTTTAACTAGTGATACATCATACTGTTTCTATCTTCTTTATTGATACATATGTTGCTGTTTTTTTTGGCGTGCTCACTAGTTTGATAAGTCGCTATCATCCGCCAGCTACATCTACACTTTTATTGTAGTTTATCTACATAAATTCATATCCTTCTGACTGCGCCAATGTAAGAAAGTATCTCCAAAATCCGCTGAATGGTATTATCGAATAATTTAATTTAAATATCTCGCCCTAATTGCAGAAAACTTTCGAGACGCCGCTGCTCGGCTGGTGGGTAACTTTTTTCGTCCCGGCGAGCTGGTGGCAGCCAGCAACTCCAACTCCCAGAAACTCCACAACTCCGACCAGACTATGGTCGTCTGGAAGTAGGTACGAACTTTCGGACTACTTTCCAAATTTCAGTTTGTTGAAGACAAAGTTTACTTTCCAGAGATTTTTTTTTCATATTCATGACCTTCAAAGTCATTATTTATGGAGAAGTTTTCGACTGGCCCGATTTAAACTCTTTTTTATGACCGATTTTATCTGGATTTTAAAATGGCGTCTATTTTCGTTACAAATAAACAAACTAAAGACAGAATATTTCTTTGTTTTATATATAGTTTCTTTCTTTTTTTTACATCTTTATTATTTGAGGCAGTAAATTAATGTCCAGTGAATAGACTTGAGAGAATTTTTATGATTATTAGTTTATTAGAAATAAAATTTGGCAACACTGCACAAGTGAACACGAATAGACCACTAAAACAATAGCATAGCAGTTCAGTCATTAACTAAGAAAACTCCTGCCATTTTTAGATTTCTCAGTCATCTAATTCTGATTTGCTATATGAATATTATCGTACTTTACACGTTTTGCATTGAATTGGCAACATCGCAAATAATCGTGCATGCTCATTCCAAATAACTCATTGTGGAATAGTTTACATAAATACGATAAAGAACATTATTAGTGTACGAAATAAAAATGTCTAATATTATCACTAGAAGTTAGCCAACTACAACTGAAGAATCAGCAACTAGCAATTTGTCTACATAATATACTTAACAATCTTAAAATAATAGCGTCTTCGAATCTAGTGCACACGAAAGGTGGGAGATATGTCAATACCAGTTACTTTTCAATCTGAACTGTATTTGGTATCGATATATCGCTCATCTTTTATGTGCACTCCACGCAGGCAGGGCAGTAGAATCGAAGTCGCTATAAGATTTCATCCAGTAGTATCTTTTATCTTCTTTTTTCCTAGTGCTCAAATTTAGAAGATACAAAAATGTTTCTTATTTGTTTATTTATTTTTGATATCGTCAGCAAATAGTAAACATTGTGATTCTTTTAGCAGAGAACTTTCAGCAAAGATTTGATCCTTGAGGAAATCCAGAAGTAATATATTACATGTTGTACTACTCTGTAAATAACTTTTTGAAATGCCATCCATGAATTATTCCAAAATATTCTAATTTTCCATAATTAACTTAATCAAACGCCTTAGCAAGGTCTTTATAAAGTGTATCTATTTGAATCCCATCCTCAAATGAGTTATAAACATCATAATCTTTTATTAACAAATCCGTGTTGTAATAGACTGATGCTAGTCTGTATATGTATATGTCTATAAATCCTTTGAAACAAAATCTGTTCTAATAATTTGAAAATTGGCACACAGGTCGCAGTAGTGCTCTGCCTTAGGATTGTTCCCTTTAAGCATTCTTGTTATGAGTTTATTGTCCAAGAGTTACAAGATTTTAGTGTGTATTGGTCGTGCTGCCTTTTCTTGCATTTTTTAGCCATTTGTTACCTTCCTTTCATAACTATTACCATCTCTAAAATCCTTATTTACCATATTTGCATTTAGATTCCTACTTCTTCTAGTTATCTAGTATCTTAGTACTTTCCTCTCCCATACTACCATCTCTTCCTCACCTTTTTCGAATTCTTGGAGGTTATATTATATTATATTATATGTATCATCTTCACGTGCTCCTGTACCAATTCCCATCCAGCTCTACCTCCAGTCCATCAGCGTCAACAAATAAGTCTCAAACTCGAACACACGTCGCTGTCCTTTCCACTCCTGCTTAGTCCTGCTGCCGGACCCTATCCTAAGGGGTGGGCAAGGCTTCGCAGCTACGTAACACCGTAGAGAGGGCTGCATTCGAGCTGCGCGCGCCCCCTACCACCTCCTATTCGCTCTCTCTCGCCTCAACACTGTCCGCTCCTGCTGCTCCTGCCGTAAACTCGCAACTCCTGCAGTTGCAGCTGAGTGCGTGAGTTGTACGCACGTTTTATGATCCGAATGGTAGTAACTTCGAGCGATACGCGACTTTGAAAGTTGTTGCCGAAGTTTTAGAACAAGTTTTCGGGAGTTTTTGAAGATATTCCTGGTGTGCGGAATTTTTTCCAGATAGCGGAAAGTTGTTGCGTTACAGTTTTGGCAACTTGTTTTTTTGTTAATAAGAACTTTTCGTTTCAATCGTTTTGGACTTTGCGGAAAACTTTTTTGTGGGTTTTGAAGTTCGAGTGACTAAATTATTTTTCGGTTTTGACTTTTAGTATGAGAAGATGGTTCGGTGAGGGGGATGGTTGAGTTTTTTGGCGAAATAACGGGACACAAGGGGGGTGAAGATGTTAGAGGCAGTTTGTAATAATACCAGGTAGGATTTTTTTTTTCATTTACTATTATAATTAATACTTATAAAATTAGTAAATTTATAAAATATTTTTAGATTTTTTTTTAATAATTGAACATTTTTAAATTTTTAAAAATTTAAAAAAATAGAAATTAAAATATACCTCAAGTTTTAAAATAATTATTTTGTGTTAAGAAAAATAAAAAAAATATTAGTGGGGTTTAATTTTTAATTTATTTTTTCCTAAATTTTAAACAAAACCAACAAAAAATTTATAAAAATGTATTATGACATAAATAAGTACATTGTTTTTTTTTTATTTTTTCGAATGAAATTTGTTGAATAAATTTTAGGATTAATAAAATTGAAGAACAAAATTAAAAAAACGTTAAAACAAAAGAAGAGAAAGTGGAACATTTTAAATATTGTATGATACTAATTTAAAAAAAAGAACGTATAAGCAATTTTAAATAATTTACCAAGAAAAATAAAATATTCTAGAAAAAAAATTCAAATTAAAATAAAATAACTTTAAAAAATACGAAAATTCTGGTATAATTTATTTGTTTATAAATATAATCCACATAGTATATTTTACGAATATCAGATGAATAAAAAAACTGATATTTGAAGAAAATTTTTATGAAAGAAAAAGAGATCATATTTTGGTTAAAACATTATTTATTAACTCACAAACTTTTGCAATTTTTAGATTAAATATTTTAATAAAAGTACGGGACAAACATTTTTTTAAAAATTTACAAAATATACGCAATACTTTTCAAATATTTAATAAAACTTTTGAGAAAATACGAATTAGCAATATGAAGAATAGGAGAAAAATTTTCGATTTAATATATTTTTAAAATACTTTTTTATAGAAATCTACCTGTAATTAAAAAAAAAAAGAATAATCGGATAAAATAATGAAAAAAATAAAATATGAGTAAAGAAAATCTGCAAAAAATCAAAAAAAATAGAAACATAATATTATAAAGAATTACAAAAATGTAACAGACAAGCAATATCTATATTTTTTTGAGCCCTTTGGATTTTCCATTTGTCTAGTGAAGAAAGGAGTACAGTAATTTACTTTGCAGAAGGTAGTACAGGTTCAATAGGTACTCATTTTATTTAAACCTCATCCTTCAATGCTTATTCGTAATAAAATTTTTAATATATCTGATCAGCCTAATAAGAGTTTTTGTTTAGATTTAATGATGTTTTGAAGGTTTTTACTATAATAAACCTTTTCTTTTGACAGATAAGTCTGACTTTATTTATTAATTGATTCTGAATTTTTTATATATTATAATTTTACAGTTATATAAGAATGGTGAGTGCAATAGAAAATATTTACATTAACATTTAAATTACCTGATGTGCGAAATTTGTTTTTGAATGCAGTTTCAAATGCATTGGTCATGTTAAAGAATTAGAAAATTTATTTTGGAAAGTGGATATAGTAATGAAAAACTTAATAAACCCTATAATAATAATAATAAACCTCAGAAAAGTCAATTATAATGATACCAGTATTTAGAGAAAAGAGCCCAAATTTGAGACACTATTTTTAAAAAATAAAATAATATTTTGTTACAAAAAATGATAGTGTACTTTCTAAAAAATAATGTAATATAACCTTTTTACAAGTCTTTGGAAACAAAAAATAATAATTAATATTATCCATACTTAAAATAAAGCGGTTTTCTTAAAACAAAAAGAACATTCCTAATTTGAGACATGAGCGGGTTTAAATTTAAGATACTACTCAAGAAGAAACCCTCCCTTCACTTCGGATCTCTTTACAGTCTTCATATGCTTATCTACCATATTGGATGCATTTAGTCCATATTTCGCCATGTTTATCTTCTAAGTACCGACCCATACAAAATAGGCACTCAGCGTCGCTGCTACCGCTTTTGTCTGAAGAAGAATCGTTAAATTTGACACTCATTCTTTCAAGCATCTTAATACCTGACGTAAATGATGATTGGTAAATATCAGATACCGTAGATTTTGTCATATCATTCCTTTCATTTGACTTCAAAAAAAGGAAGAGGTTCTCAATTCGTCGGTATATTTTTTCTTATGTATGTTTAGCGATAATTCTTTAACACGATACCGATTTCAGTGATTCTGTTTTTGTTAGAAAGGGGGTACTTCATATGAATTTATTTAAAATCTGGGTCCATGAGAAAATCCTCAAACTCTTCATTTTTTATGTATTTTTAGCGTTTATTGTTTACCATCTTGTTTTATTTCAATGATTCTTTTTTTGTTGGTAAGGGGTACCTCAGGGGTGATCCCATATAAATTTGTTCAAGATCTGCACGATTTTAAAGTCGGTTTTTTAAAATTTCTTTTAATACTTGGTATGTTTTGAAGACTTTGGTTCAAAAACAGATCCTAGCTCTATTATAGCTCATCTTTAAGGAGTGTAATAATTGACGCTTTTCCAGTTCTAGAATTTACTTTGGTAGTGTTTTGCTTTTTGTACGTAGATAAAGGGAGCACAAGAACATTTTTAGAAGTTGCTGAAACCGGACTTGAGGTGCACTCCTCTCTATTTAATACGGAAACCTGCTTGAGGCAGTTAAAACGCTCCCAGTGTGATATATTTGCTCTTCTGCCACAGATTCTGCAGCTTCTTCCGAAATATTTAAAGCTGTTGAATTTTCTTGAGTTAGCTTCTCAGATTCGTAACCTTAGCTGTAATATGTTCAGATTGTTGTACACTAAAATTAAAGTCCTGTTTTTCGAAACCCGTTACAAGATATCTTCATTGCAGTAGCTCTGTTATTATAGACCCTGCGAAAAACAGCAGTTTTCTATTTTCTAGACGTTATACGTCTTTAGGGGCGACATAGAAATGCCAAAGAAGAGAGCAAAGCACCTCGGGAATTTTGAGTTAAAACATATGCCACATTTTTAGGCTATTTTAAGGCTATTTTTATACCCCATTCAAAAATTTTATGCTCCTCGTTTTTTGCAAAAATCAAGGTGCTCTGCTAGCTTCGAACGAAGTCAGCAGAGCACCTCAGTTTTTAAAGCTTTTTTCCAAAACCAACGACACTATAATTTTAGGCTATTTTTAGGCTCTTAAAATATTATAAAACTATTCGAAAAATTTTGTTATTTTGCTAGCTTCGAAGGAATCTAGCAGAGCACCTCGGTTTTTTAAAGCGTTTTTCTAAAAACAACTACACCACATTTTTAGGCTATTTTTAGGCTCTTGAAATATTATAAAACTTTACTATAAAATTGCTATTTTTAAATAATACAGGGTGCTTTGTTGGAGCAAAGTCAGCAGAGCACCTCGGTTTATTATTTTTTTCAGAAAACTAGTTATGCTATATTTTTAAGCTATTTTTAGGCTCTTAAAACAATATATAACTTTTGAAAAAAAAATTATGTTTTAAAGAATACAGGGTGCTTTACTAGCTTCGAACGAATCCAGCAGAGCACCTCAGTTTTTTTAACCTTTTTCTAGTTATTTTTAGAAAAAAGCTTTAAAAAACCGGGGTGCTCTGCTGGAAACGTTCGAAGCTAGCAAAGCACCCTTTGCTCCAATAAAGCACCCTGTATTATTTTAAAATGGCAATTTTTTGGTAAAATTTTATAATATTTTTTAATGTATTTTTTAAAAAATAATTTTTTTTAAAAAGTTATGTATGGTTTTAGGAGCCTAAAATAGCTTAAAAACGTAGCATAACTAGTTTTCTGAAAAAAATTATAATAAACCGAGGTGCTCTGCTGACTTTGCTCCAACAAAGCACCCTCTATTATTTAAAAATAGCATTTTTTTAGTTAAGTTTTATAATATTTCAAGGGCCTTAAAAGAGCCTAAAAATGTGGTGTAGTTGTTTTTAGAAAAAAATCTTAAAAAATCGAGGTGCTCTGCTGGAATCGGTCGAAGCTAGCAAAGCACCCTGTACTTTTTAAAAATAACAACATTTTACGAAAAGTTTTATAATACTTTAAGAGCCTAAAAAGAGCCTAAAAATATGGTGTCGTTGGTTTTGGAAAAAAGCTTTAAAAAACTGAGGTGCTCTGCGGACTTCGTTCGAAGCTAGCAGAGCACCTTGATTTTTGCAAAAAACGAGGAGCATAAAATTTTTGAATAGGGTATAAAAATAGCCTTAAAATAGCCTAAAAATGTGGCATATATTTCAACTCAAAATTCCCAAGGTGCTTTGCTGCCTTCTTTGGCATGACATAGAAGCTGCATCTAATAGTTGCATTGTATTTCTTGAATGTTGTGGAAGGCATATAAATAACAAGTGATTTGTTTAGGCCAAATTCAACGTTTCTAGTACCTATGTGAATAGTGACCGTCCAGTACAAGTAGAACTGAATCAGAAGCGCTATATTTTGTTAATTCTATAACTGCACCTGAAGGAGAAATTCTAATTTCATATTTTTCCTTGGAAATATTAATAATGGAGGTATGTATGTAGACTCTTTGAAACGAATCGACAAACCAACAAGTTCTGGACTTTTAAATACTCATTTGTTTATTTCTTGTGGCAATAAAATGTATTTTTTGTATTTAGTAAGCATCTGAAATTAAAATCAATCTAAATATTATTAAGTTTTTTGGATCCTAATTTAAGATACTCTAAAATTGGGACCCATCCATATGGTATTGTAAAAAAATTAAAACTTAATTCCTAGACTAGGTCTTTTTGTCATAATGTAATATGACTTAATATTACGTAAGCCCTTATTAATCAAAAAGCTCGTTGCTATTATCTTACCTTGCTTTTTTTGGCTATTTTTAATTTTGCCAAAAAAATTCCAAACGTAAATATTTGAATTTGTGCACCTGTTTATCAAATAAAGGCAGACAGGAAACTAAAAATGCAGCACATTAATAAATATGTTTATAATTTCTGCTTTTTTTGCGAGATGGCACATACATTAGAAGTAAGATAAATATCTCAAATTAGGCACCTATCTCAAATTTGGGACCTTTCCTCTATAGTGAAAAAGCTAACTTTTGTGGTTGTTTATATTTTAGGTACTGAAAAGTGTTACTTTTATTGCCAAGAGATTAAAAAAAGTTTAATCCTATTAACAACTTATAATCCTCCTTGTTTTTTTATATGTCGTGACCTTATTTATATTACAGAAACTTATTTTGCAAAATACGCCTATGGAATGTGACGTTATATCCCCACTTTACTGCACTTAATTTTTATTCAGACTATACCTGATTGCTTGTCAAACATTTTAAGAAGTTTTTGGCATAAGGTACTTTTTACGAAAAATATTTTAAATATATTAATAAAAACAATAAAATAGGGATAGGTGGCTCAGTGGTAGAGTCTCTGCCTGTAGATCCAAGGGTTCCAGGTTCGAATCCCATCGTTGGCCGGGATTTTTTTATTTAATTTAATTATTTAAAATTGATTCTGATGCCTTGGTAGGATTCCCCACTCGACCATTCACTGTTGGGTTCTAATTAACAGTGTTGTTCCTAAAGTGGCGCTGGGAAGTAGTAACAAAACCTACACAGAACACGAGGCTAATGGCTTTAGTAGTCAAAGCCGATGAGACCAAATTAAAAAAATAATAATAAAATAATGGAATAAAAACAGATTTCAAAAAGTGTTTTATATTTTTAAAAATAAAAATAATGAATTCATCGTTAATAACAATTATATAGCTATTGATGAGTATTAATAATCATTATTAAAAATAAAATAAGCTTACAGTAGTACGTACCTAATTTTATATTATTAAATTTTCAATATAAAAAGGTTTTTTGCATTTAATCTATTTTTCATTCATTTACAATATAATTTTCCGACAATTTTGTAAATATTTTACTTTTAATATATTTTCCAATTTGTAAATAAATTTTAACAGCCACATTGTTGTCCTGTGAAATTCGTAGATTGGGCGCCTGGCAATTTACCCTTTTTTCTCTTTAAATAAAGTAACTACATAATTTATTGTCTCTATTACATTAAGGTTTTAAACTAAATACTGGGATTTAAAAAATTATTTCTTATTTATTTGATCGAAACCAAGAAATGATTTGATAAACTGTCTCCGTAATAAATATTGTCAGATTAAGTTAACATAACTACGGTTAATAGCAGCTTTTTGTCTTAAATTACTAATTGGACCACAAAATAGAAATTTAATTCTAAAAATCGCCTTCTAACATCCACTCTCCGAATCGAATATCCAACGAGCGCCCACCTACTTGATTTCCCTGTGGTTCCCTTCCAATTCGAACTTCAAAATTCAAAACAAAACAAAATCGAAAACATGAGACAATCAACAAACATCCAATCGCGTCCTGTCTGGCCTCAGCGGCCCCCAGGGTACCCTATTCGGTACACTACACCATCAGAGCTGGCTATTACGTCATTGACCGCAAGTTGGCCCGCGATCTACGGGGTCCGGTCGTCGTGATTAGAAACTTGGACAAACAAACGACAGTCGGCTTTGATTCGGGTGCTATGAGAATCAGGTCGAATTATATTTTTGTTAATTTAAGAACTAACAATGGGGAGATACTTTTTAGTTAAGTTGTTTTGAAGTTACTTGACTCAAAAATATTAGATTATCATAATAGAAGAACTAAAGCCTTACTTAATTTAAACAAGCTCTTTTTAGAAGAATTCCAAGCCTCCAAATGTATGATACCATCTACCCCATCATGATTCACAAGCTAGACATACCAATCAAACAAGTTTTATCAACACTTAATCTCATAAATCACAACATTCATTTGCAACCTAATACATGATCTCACAAAAATTAAAAACTTTATTGGTCCGGGAGGTCTTGAGAAGTTCAAATTGGAAGAATTTCCACTGAATATAAGACAAAATATGTGGTTCATGCAAGATGGTGCACCGCCGCATAATACGAGAGCAGTCGAAACATATTTAAATAATGCTGGATTGGTCGTGGTAGCCATTTCCCTTGGCCAGCATGTAGTCCAGACTTGAATCCTCTCGATTTCGGTGTTTGGGGTGCAATGAAACAACTTGTTTATAAGAATCCCATAAATACCAGCGACCAACTTTGGGAAGAAATAAATAAAGCAGCGGGTTTTTTTTGATCCAATGATGTTGTTTAATATGAGACGATCTTTTATAGAACGTGTAGATAAATGCATCGACGAGAATGGAGGACATATCAAACATTTGATGTGACACAATTAAAGTTATAATGTTATTTAGTTTAGTTTTTTTAATTTGTTTTCTAAATGTTTTCAATAATAAGTTTTAAGGTTAATAACAATTAAACTTTTCTTCTATTAAAATAACGTGGCTTAAATATTTTTTTATAAAAATACCGCTAACTTAAACAGCAAAAAAAATTAGGGCATATTTATGCCACAAATGTAGCCTATGTAGCGCTCTCTACAAATTACATCGAAGTAGGTACCAAATTATTATTTTTCGTGTTCAGAAACCTCTCCAAATTTTTATGTATACATAACAAAAACTTTAAAGTTATTGCAAATTAAAACCTTTAACCTTTAACACCCTCTATATTCCTTATTAGCAACATTTTATTAAAGCAAGTTGGTCTAAATCGTAATATTTTAAAGTGAGGAATACTTCTATGTACTTTTATGTACAATTACTTAAGGACCACCCTGTATACTCATAACAATAATATTATCTCTAAACATCAACCAACCATTTGATAATATTTAAGATCCGATGAAATTTTCTAATTCCTAAACATAATTTGTGATTTTTCTTATCACGATGCATTTCCTAAAACCAACTCTGCATTATGTGCAACGTTCAACCCTAATGTGTGCGTTTCTCCCCTTCGGATTCGTTATGATTCGAATACAGAGACTTAGCAGAAAAATTCCGGGTTTCCCCTGGCTGAACTCGGGAGAAAACTATGCTTAGATGGTTCGAAAAGAAGGGCAGTGGGATCGATCATTGCCGTGCTACGTAAAAAAGTGGTTTGCGAATAATAGACGTTGACCCTTATTTAATAATATGTGTCACGATATTAAAATTTGTATATATTTATAGGTGTCTAGTTCTCATATCCTATTGAGCTAAACGAGTGTAATTCACTGATTCTGAACTAGTTCCTGAAATAACCAAAACAAGCCTTATTGTGTACCTAACGTAAATTCAGTAAGTGGTGATTGATGACCGACAGACAGTTGATGGCAACACACATTACATGACAAGAGATGTGTTGATTGCCTATCTTAAATTTGTAGCAAACTTGTCCCATCAATTGCCGCGTTTGAGAATCCACATCGGATGCATCTGAGATGTGAATTTTTTATCACGTGATAGAGAATTACATCTGAATGTAGATGTAATAAACAAACGCCCTAGACTTTATTTGGTCATGTGATAAAATGTCAATGACAAGTTAGAAGTTTATACTTATTAAATTTGACTTTTGAGACTACAAATCAACCTAAATTTGAAATATAAACAAAAATAAAACAAACTAAATCACTTTTATATTCATGTTAGCATAAACAAAGGATAAATTGACAAACAAGGCTAGTAGTTGTGATTGGCCAGTTCTGGACGGGAGGTAATGAAAGGTAATTAGTAATTATCCTAAGTACCCACCCCCACCCTTCGCACAATTAGCAAGTACCTCCCAATGGGCGTAATTGCATAGTGTAATGGGTGTAATTACTTCATACATATATAGATGTAAGTATTTACTATGTATATCGGGTAGCATGTAACGAGCATAGTAAGTACCGCTTAGATAGTAATTACTATGTATAGCATATAGTGTAATGAGTTTAGTCTAAGTACATTGTAGCATAGGGGAAATACGTCGGAGCATACCTAAACACTTCCTTGACTCTCAACCGTCATAGCTATAGTGAAGCGCTAGTCTCCAGCAGACGCGCAAAATGTAAACATCGGTTGAAGGGATAGTTCCCCATTCTTCACAAAATTAGCGGGTGCCTCTCAGGCTTGTATATTATGAATATGAGTTGCATAGTAAGTACTTTTCAGTTTCCCTATACACCATGTGTAATGAGTATCATAAGTATCTCTCATCACTCCATACACATTGAAATGTAATGAGTGTAGCTACCTTGTATATATAGTAATTTCTATGCATGTCATGAAGCGTAATGAGTTTAATTTAAGTACCTCTTGGTTATTACTATTGTAGCGTATATAGCATTTTGTATCCTAAGTACATTCTAAATAATAGACATAAATGGGGGATGAAGTCCTAACATCCTTGACTCTCGACCACCATGATTAGAGTGAGGGACCGGCCGGGCGCAAGCATACTCGGCATGAATATAGAGGCAGGAACTTGGAAAAAGTTGGGGATTTAGTTAACAAGTACTTCCAAATTCTGAACCCACTGTACTGAGTCTAATTGCATAGTAAGAAACTTTCAACGTATAATGAGCATCGCAAGTACTTTTCAATAATCCATTCACATATAGGTACCTTATATATAGTATGTATATCATGTGTAATAAGTTATAGTAAGTACTCCCCATTACTTCAAACACAATGAAGTTGTATGAGTGTAAGTACATTATGTATAGTAATTGCTATGTATATCATGAAGTGTAGTGAGTTTAATCTAAGTACCTCTCGGGTATAACTATTGTACCGTACAGCGCGTGAATATCGCATCGTTGGATGGAGATGATAATTTTTTTTGAGGAAAACCTTGCTCAAGCTGAAAAACTAGCAGTCGCTCTTAAAATAGAGCAAAGTTTTATTTTCTTTCTAACACTGTTAGACGAAAGTATGAACCAAAATTGTTCATTTATAAACAGATGGATGAGACACCTCAAGAAGCAAAAACTGCATTTAAAATTAATTTCTTTTTAAAAATATTTGATCAAAAAATAGTAAGTTCTTTAAATTATAGATTTGAAATGAGACGTTTTTGTTTTCCTTTGTGATATATTTAAATTAAATGAGAAGGATCTTGTAAAAAAGCTAACTGGTAAAAAAATGGAGGTTGACGTTGAAGAAAATGTCAAAGCATCAAATTCTCTCGACGTTCTACAATATATAATTGAAAATCATCTAATTTCATCTCTACCAAAAATATTACCACTTCTTTAAAAATCCTACTTACTTTACCTGTGTTTGTAGCTTCTGATGAATAATTCTTCACAAAATGTATTGCCACCTTTTTAGATTTAGCAAAGGCTTTTGACACAGTGCCGCACCAAAAACTTCTCGACGTACTTGACAAGAACGGGATAAGAGGCACTGCGTGGAAAGTCTTTGGAACAAGTTAAAATAAGAGAAAGTCTTAGTATATGTACCAATTAGAATACCTCAAGGTACGGTCTTAAGGCTAACTTAATTTTGTTAATATCCAGAAAAAATCTATTTAATTTTTGTATTTGTTTATTGTTTGGTTGTTTTTTTTTTTAAATAAGTACTACAAAAAATAAAAGTGAACCAAAATATCTTCGATGATAACCCTGCCTACAAAAAGATGTGATGTCAAACCAATTATGGGTGATGGTAAAAATCCAAAGTAATTTTCCACTTTCTGGTGAAATTTTACATGTGTCATTTTGATCCATTTATTCATCAGTGTAATTATAAAACAATAGTTTCCAATATCGTCGAAGATCCTTCTCCGCCTATGTACGTATGCATCCTGCTAAAAGAAAGGCAACAGGAGGTCCCGTTAGAGACTCAGACAACGGTGGTAGTTTCCCTTCGGTATTTACAGAGGGTGCGTTTCTCTGCGAGGGAACTGGGCTCGCGACCTTGTCAGATTGGGGGAATCCCTTTCACGATGATTCTCTATTTCGCCTTCAGCCTCGGATACGATTATTTTTTACGAATGTGTGTCGCATCGACGTAAAAATGTTATGATATCGGCCGACAGACTTCGATATTCAATAAAAAATGGATAAAGGATGATTGTTGTCGACGGATTTCGGTTGTTTTCTTTATTTTCTTTATACCATTTTTTGACAGAAGGGTGTAAATAATTTTATTACTTTTATTTATATTTCCCCCTTGTTGCCATATCTGACTTTCTCTATATTTTTTATAATTCGCAGAATTTCGTACAATTAAGAAAGAGATTACCAACTACAGTATGGCTCATACATAATGATAAACACCATAAGCCAGAATTGACCGCAGCGACACCCCTCCAGTCCTACGAAGGTGGCTTTAGGTTATTAGCAACAACCCGAAATCCCAGTCGCTCCTGTTAAATACTGATAGCTAAAGCAAGGACTATCCAGCAAGGATAAAGAGCTTTAATCCTGAGATTTCAGTTTAAAGACAGGGTCTGGTACTTTGAAACACAGCAACATTCTAAGAAGTGGCTTTCGAATCAGCGGATTATGGGCTTTGGAGGAGTTTGGGGAGGCTCGCGCGAAACTTTCAAGTTTAAGGTGGACCGGATGGGGGTTGAAGAGGTGAAGCGGGGGGAGGTGGACGGTTGGGAGATACGTGGAGATGCGGGGCGATAGAATTTGTTTTTGTGTCGCGTTTCATAAGCAGAGAACTGTTTCTTAACGCAACGTTTATTTGTATGATTTATTCATTAAATTATTTGATGATTGAGTAGAGTCAATCTCTGTATACTGATATGAAAACCCTTGGAGATGTCCCATAAGGGTGCAAATCTAGAATTTATTTAAAAAAAAGAACAACACAAATAAGTATAAATGATAAAATAATGTTTTTATTCTTCCTCTGTTAACTCTTCACTCAGTTACTTTCTGCTTATTATTATTATTCACTGACATGAGCTGAGAACCGAAGTCATATAAAAATATATTATTCAAACATTTTTTTAAATCTATAAACTCTAACCATAAATTGATATTAAAAAAAATGAAAGCATAAAGACAATAAATTACGTTAAGTTACATTTCTTAATTTGTTGTTATTATAATATATTGTCTCTACACATATATATTAATACTTAGCCTAAGGAATCAAATTTGTTTTTAAAAGAGTTAACTGAAGGTGCGCATACAACGTTATCAGGTAAATTGTTCCAAATAGAGAAAATTTAGGGCACATTTATGCCACAAATGTAGCATATGTAGCGCCCTCTACAAATTACATCGAAGTAGGTACCAGATTATGATTTTTCGTACCCAAAAACCTCTATTTCCAAATTTTTATATATATACATATCTAAAAACGTTAAAGTTATTGCAAATAAGAAATCATAAAATTTAACCTTTAACACCCTGTATATTTCTTATTAGCAACATTTTATTAAAGAAAGTTGGTTTAAATCGTTATATTTTAAAGTTAGAAATCTACCATACTTCTATGTACAATTACCTAAGGACCACCCTTTATAAGACCACCCTTTATAAGTAAGGAAGCACAAAATGTAGGATATAACAAAGAAGGAAAGGCTTGCAACAAAATGTAATGTAAGTTTTATATTGTGATATAAAACAAAAAAACTAAGATAACAAAATAATAATTTACACCACATTGTTGTTACTAACAAACCAATAAAGATATACATAACCTAAAAAAAATCTATTATAAAACGAAAAAATAACATTTGATAAATTACAAATGACAACTGTCAAGAGTTCCAATATTAAGTAAAAAGGCTATATTTGATTTTAATTTTGTAACATACAACAAAAGTGCATGGTATAATATAAAAAAAAATAATTCGTACATTCTAAACCCAGTTCAATTAGGGCCCCAAGAAAGAAAACAATACACGAATATGTATTAATTCTAACAAAACCTTAATAAACAAAACTATTGCCACCCTGGAAAATGGTTTAAAAATAATAAAAAAAAACAATTGCAGTTTCTTTCACATAGTCAATTAGTATAAATAAGGTAAGATACACAATTTGTACAAATTGTTTTAATATCAAGTTTATCATCTAAATAATTAAAAGTAAAATAACAAAGAAGCCACTGGCCCAATAATTCTTAAAGTCACTCGTTAAAATTTCTATGAATTTCTATGAATTTCTATGAATTTCTATGAATTTCTATGAATTTCTATGAATTTCTATGAATTTCTATGAATTTCTATGAATTTCTATGAATTTCTATGAATTTCTATGAATTTCTATGAATTTCTATGAATTTCTATGAATTTCTATGAATTTCTATGAATTTCTATGAATTTCTATGAATTTCTATGAATTTCTATGAATTTCTATGAATTTCTATGAATTTCTATGAATTTCTATGAATTTCTATGAATTTCTATGAATTTCTATGAATTTCTATGAATTTCTATGAATTTCTATGAATTTCTATGAATTTCTATGAATTTCTATGAATTTCTATGAATTTCTATGAATTTCTATGAATTTCTATGAATTTCTATGAATTTCTATGAATTTCTATGAATTTCTATGAATTTCTATGAATTTCTATGAATTTCTATGAATTTCTATGAATTTCTATGAATTTCTATGAATTTCTATGAATTTCTATGAATTTCTATGAATTTCTATGAATTTCTATGAATTTCTATGAATTTCTATGAATTTCTATGAATTTCTATGAATTTCTATGAATTTCTATGAATTTCTATGAATTTCTATGAATTTCTATGAATTTCTATGAATTTCTATGAATTTCTATGAATTTCTATGAATTTCTATGAATTTCTATGAATTTCTATGAATTTCTATGAATTTCTATGAATTTCTATGAATTTCTATGAATTTCTATGAATTTCTATGAATTTCTATGAATTTCTATGAATTTCTATGAATTTCTATGAATTTCTATGAATTTCTATGAATTTCTATGAATTTCTATGAATTTCTATGAATTTCTATGAATTTCTATGAATTTCTATGAATTTCTATGAATTTCTATGAATTTCTATGAATTTCTATGAATTTCTATGAATTTCTATGAATTTCTATGAATTTCTATGAATTTCTATGAATTTCTATGAATTTCTATGAATTTCTATGAATTTCTATGAATTTCTATGAATTTCTATGAATTTCTATGAATTTCTATGAATTTCTATGAATTTCTATGAATTTCTATGAATTTCTATGAATTTCTATGAATTTCTATGAATTTCTATGAATTTCTATGAATTTCTATGAATTTCTATGAATTTCTATGAATTTCTATGAATTTCTATGAATTTCTATGAATTTCTATGAATTTCTATGAATTTCTATGAATTTCTATGAATTTCTATGAATTTCTATGAATTTCTATGAATTTCTATGAATTTCTATGAATTTCTATGAATTTCTATGAATTTCTATGAATTTCTATGAATTTCTATGAATTTCTATGAATTTCTATGAATTTCTATGAATTTCTATGAATTTCTATGAATTTCTATGAATTTCTATGAATTTCTATGAATTTCTATGAATTTCTATGAATTTCTATGAATTTCTATGAATTTCTATGAATTTCTATGAATTTCTATGAATTTCTATGAATTTCTATGAATTTCTATGAATTTCTATGAATTTCTATGAATTTCTATGAATTTCTATGAATTTCTATGAATTTCTATGAATTTCTATGAATTTCTATGAATTTCTATGAATTTCTATGAATTTCTATGAATTTCTATGAATTTCTATGAATTTCTATGAATTTCTATGAATTTCTATGAATTTCTATGAATTTCTATGAATTTCTATGAATTTCTATGAATTTCTATGAATTTCTATGAATTTCTATGAATTTCTATGAATTTCTATGAATTTCTATGAATTTCTATGAATTTCTATGAATTTCTATGAATTTCTATGAATTTCTATGAATTTCTATGAATTTCTATGAATTTCTATGAATTTCTATGAATTTCTATGAATTTCTATGAATTTCTATGAATTTCTATGAATTTCTATGAATTTCTATGAATTTCTATGAATTTCTATGAATTTCTATGAATTTCTATGAATTTCTATGAATTTCTATGAATTTCTATGAATTTCTATGAATTTCTATGAATTCTAAATTTCTATGAATTTCTATGAATTTCTATGAATTTCTATGAATTTCTATGAATTTCTATGAATTTCTATGAATTTCTATGAATTTCTATGAATTTCTATGAATTTCTATGAATTTCTATGAATTTCTATGAATTTCTATGAATTTCTATGAATTTCTATGAATTTCTATGAATTTCTATGAATTTCTATGAATTTCTATGAATTTCTATGAATTTCTATGAATTTCTATGAATTTCTATGAATTTCTATGAATTTCTATGAATTTCTATGAATTTCTATGAATTTCTATGAATTTCTATGAATTTCTATGAATTTCTATGAATTTCTATGAATTTCTATGAATTTCTATGAATTTCTATGAATTTCTATGAATTTCTATGAATTTCTATGAATTTCTATGAATTTCTATGAATTTCTATGAATTTCTATGAATTTCTATGAATTTCTATGAATTTCTATGAATTTCTATGAATTTCTATGAATTTCTATGAATTTCTATGAATTTCTATGAATTTCTATGAATTTCTATGAATTTCTATGAATTTCTATGAATTTCTATGAATTTCTATGAATTTCTATGAATTTCTATGAATTTCTATGAATTTCTATGAATTTCTATGAATTTCTATGAATTTCTATGAATTTCTATGAATTTCTAAGAATTTCTACGAATTTCTACGAATTTCTACGAATTTCTACGAATTTCTACGAATTTCTACGAATTTCTACGAATTTCTACGAATTTCTACGAATTTCTACGAATTTCTACGAATTTCTACGAATTTCTACGAATTTCTACGAATTTCTACGAATTTCTACGAATTTCTACGAATTTCTACAAATTTCTACAAATTTCTACAAATTTCTACAAATTTCTACAAATTTCTACAAATTTCTACAAATTTCTACAAATTTCTACAAATTTCTACAAATTTCTACAAATTTCTACAAATTTCTACAAATTTCTACAAATTTCTACAAATTTCTACAAATTTCTACAAATTTCTACAAATTTCTACAAATTTCTACAAATTTCTACAAATTTCTACAAATTTCTACAAATTTCTACAAATTTCTACAAATTTCTACAAATTTCTACAAATTTCTACAAATGTCTACAAATTTCTACAAATTTATACAAATTTCTACAAATTTCTATCAATTTTTATGAATGTTTAATTTCCATTTAAGTCTGGATTGCTTTATTTTTGTTATTACTTCCTTTAAATCTTTTTAAACTCCATCATTAGTTCGAACTCTGTATTCTTCTTCTTTGATTTTATTTGGTAGTCCCATATTGCTCCCCTAATTTTTATATCTTTTTCTTTTGTTTAATCACACTCATGTATCTGCTGATTAGATTATTGTATTGTAAATCTTTATTTTGGTTTTCTTTGTGAGAATTTTTTTAAACTTTTCTTTGTGAGAATTTTTTTAACTTTTCTTTTTTGCATGGATGCTTTATTTGTAGTGACTATTTTATCTACTATTTTAAGTTTCCTGTCTTCAATTCTCTCTATAGTAATTCTTAAATTATTAAACTTTTCTATTACTCTAAATTCATTCAAATTTTAAAGCTTTTTGATGTTGCTTTATTCCTATCTCTTTTTTTGTTTTCTTGGTTTAGTTCTAGTTCCATGTCCTACAATTTCGTTCAAGATATTTTTCATTATGTTTCTTACATTTTTACAATTACCACTTTTTTAATTTTCTTCGTCACATATTCTAATGGGAGATTGAACAGCGTGGTTTATAGCAAATCTTCTTACTTTGCTTCTTTATTAATATTTGTGAATTCTTTAATTATTCTTTGTTATGTTTTAATGTTGATTTTAGTTTCTTTCATCGTTATTGTTATCAACTGTAGTCTGGTTCTTTTTATTTAGTTAAAGGCTAAGAATCAAAGTCAAAAACTAGATAAGACCAAAATTAACCAACTCAGGGATCACACCAAAGATAGTATGACTAGTCATTTAAATGGAAGATAAATTAAAATTGTGCACCTACATATACTTGAAGAACAATTAAATAGCTTTTGTATATATCCAAGAGTCCCATTTGAAATTCAAGAGTATGAAAAATGTATTTTCATAAACTTACAGAATTTATACCCAAGACGGTCCTGAAACAGCGTTACTAAGGGGGGAAATATGAATACTGTCTTTTAAAATATGCAGGGAATATCCAATGTTTCTAATCGTGTTTTTCGGAAGGGTTGGCATACCTGAGAGCTCCTGATGAATACAAATTAAATGAAAATAAAAGAAGAGTGACTCTCAGGATTTTTCCTATATGGTTTTCCGGGCCTTCCCCCAACGGAAAACGGGATTAGAATCAACAACGGTCTGTTACTTCGGACCCAAGGGGCTTTTCGCATTAAAAAAGATTCTTTTTTATGCGAATTAAAATTTAGGCCGTTGGAAAAACTCCGTTATGCGAAAACGTAGAAGGTATACTTAAAAAAATTGATATGACCCTCGCGGTTATTTTATTTTATTTTATCAAAATGTTTCGCTACAGTTGTAGTACAGGAAAAATCGAAAATAATTGGAAAGTAAAGTCACATTGTGATAAAATAAGTGATCGTTGCATAAATAACCGTCGTTTTGTCACCATATATTTAATTTTTGACGATTTTCTTTATATTTCCATTTTTTGCTGATATTTCCTGGACTATTATTTTCATTTTTTTTTTGTTATTCTATTAAAAATGTTTACCACTTGGGTCAGATATACGTAATAAGCAAAACTATGTATATTTAAAGAATTTTCATGTCAATTTTTATAATTATAGTACAGGAGAAATTACAAATATCACTGATTTAACATGTTATATAGGTTTTTTTTAAATAGACTTAATTTCAAAAAAGTTCGCATAAAACGACTACACAAGTCATTTGCCTCTGCTCTTCAGAACTTTTCATCATTCTACCAGATCAGCTCTAATTTTAAATATATTTTTTGAAATAAATTATAGATCTTATGAAGATATAAAGCTTTTGCCATCGTTGCCAAATGTGTTCTATTTAATTAGTTTCCCTGAGTAATCAAAATAATTTAAAAAAAACAAACTTATTTTTAACATTTATTCAATTAAATCTATTAAATCAAAAACTGTCAAATCTAAATTTAATTTTTCTCTATTTTAGGTCCAATCGTCCATTTGGCTTGCCATCATTGAAAAAACGAAAAATAGAAACACCCAATATGGCAACAATGGCAAAAAGCTTCGCAAAATTAGAAACCTTAGAAACGAAGAAGAAAGACACCAAATCGTTACTGCTCCCACAGAAGAAACGTGTCTTGCCGCCCACCAACTCCCCGAGCAGGCTCAAAAAATCCCCAAAGCTAGAAGAAGGAGCTGCAGAAGAAACTTTAATACGAGAAACGGAAGCTGCGCTTAAAAACCTATCGGGTAGCTGGCCGGGACCTAGAGTGGGTTACCCCCAACAAGAAGACACTCCAACCTTTGAAAATTTATTCGACGAGAAAAAGGCTGTCAAATTATCACCAATATCAACCTCAAACAGTTCGAGTGATAACGCGTGCTCTTTAAAAGACGTCATAACATTAAGAGAAGCCCATGAACCTGAAGAAGATATCAGTAACGATAAACCCAGTTCCAGGGGTACAAAGGCTGCCTCAAAAATGCAGTATTCATCACCGGATTTCAACGAACTAGTCGATGATTCTTCCAATGAATTAGAAATAGATATGTCAGAAGCCGCAGCTGAGAAAAACGAATCCAATGAGAATAAAGACTTTGATAGGAAAAAAGAACCTGCGAAATACCCTTCTAGCAATTCCTCCTTCCATACTTACACGCGTACGAACACCACGGCATCTCCTTTTTCTACGACGTCAGCTTTTAGACCACCGCAATCAAAAAACCCTCCGTTAGGCCCGTTTCCAGCCGAAGCCACCTTCGTAGGCTACCCGGAAGGCGCGGTTACTGAAGAAAAGAAAACCATCGCGCCTTTGAAGCCTATAGAAAGTCAGGCCGAATTACAGAAGAGCCCCGAAGGGGTTAATAAGCAGTATACTATTCTTCAGCCAGCAGGAGCTGGATCTAGAGCTGCGACTACCTTGCAGGAAGTTACTAGGGAGGGCGTGCAGAGTGTATCGGCCGTTGGTGGGAGTAGTAGCAATAGTGCGAGCAGCGAGAATGAGGGGAAGATGGGGAGTCCGACTGTTGCACCAGGATCGTTGTCGCCGAATAGTATTGGTAGAGGTAAGTTTTTAATTTTTTTTTAATATACAATGTTGCATCTATCAACAAAGCTTAAAACTAAGAAATCAGCCATAAGTAATGAAGAAGTCTAACAAATCTAGTATTTTATTAAGAACCGTTGGCCAATATGTGAGTTTTTCTGTAGAGATATTCACACCAGTAAATGTACTGCACCGGTTTGGGGTCAAAGCTTGTGTAAATTAACATGGAAAATCGCTAAGGTTCATTCTGGCAATTTACACGGTGACGTCACGTGATTAGGTTCAAAGTCCGGCTTATCGGTAAACATGATACCGTTGGCTCGCAGTTATATAATGTCGGAAATCCAAGATGGCGTCCATCGTTTACATGAACGAGTATAGATTAATGTTAAAGAACAAATCATGCGCAGAAGGTTTGTTGCAACCCAACAGAAAACCGTACATCGTACGGTCATCGTCATGCGCAGTAAAAGAAAATCAAAATATGTGTGCGCAGTAAATAAAGTCTGTTCCATCCGAGAATTGACGATTCATTGTACCGTCCGGTTAGCGTTCCAACCGCACATGGGACCGTTCGGGAATCGGTTTCTGTACAGTCTTTTCGATACCAAACTAAAAGTTGGTATCGCTTGGGTTGACATGCGCACTGCGGACACTGAAACGAGCAAGGCCTGTCTTTTTGTTTGTTTTTGGATGGTACGTAATTTAATTATGAGTGATGAAGAAGGTGATGATTTTCTCTCAGACTTATCTTCTAGTGAAGAGGATTTAGAACTTATTTTAAATGAACATAGAGTTAAAAATGATAACTATTTAGGTAATTCCTACTTCCCGCCAATTGAAATTTTCAAACAGCATCGTTCGATACTGAAAGTGGTACATAAATTCGTTCTATCCCGGTAAAGTGTTATCCCATACGTAAGACAGTGCCAGGTTAGCGGTTGCGCATAACAAACTAATTGAACGATTCCGTGTACCGTTTCGAAACAGTACAAAACTATTGATTGAAACAAACCTAGTAGCAATGTCACAAGGATCTCTCTACTGCTATTGGTCAGATTCAAACGGGAAAGAATGTATTATGTAGGAGACGTATCATATATTACCGCTGAAAAGAAACATAATGCGCAGTAAGCAATGTCAAAAGGACCTAAAGTCTATATCTCACCTATTATTAGTCCAATTCAAACGAAATAAACGGTGATGTGTAGGAGACGCAACATAAATTGATGCTGAAGAGAAAAAGCATGCGCAGCAGCAATGCCAAGAGGGCCTAAGTTCATATCTCAGCTAATGTTAGTCCGATTCAAATGCAAAAAATGACGTTGTAAAGGAGACGTGACGTAGATTAACAATAATGAGAAAAATCACGCGGAAAAACGGGAAAGTGGGGGAAATTACATATAGATTAACGTTGAAGAGAAAAATCAGGCACGGTGGTAGTGCCAAAAGGACCTAAGTCTATATATCTATATCTCTTGGAGAAAAAAAACCAAGGGCAACTATCTACACCGGAGAAATACTTCCTAGTCTATGAAGTCTACTATAAAAGACCGAATTAGACAAGGTACTTTAAACACAGATTATTAAAAAATATTTACAATAGATCTTAAAAGGCAGAGGTGAAGGAGGATGATGGCCACACTCCTAATTGAAACTAAGCTAATCTAGTCTGTTTATATCTCGATTATTATTGGTCCAGTTTGCATAGAACACATGCACTAAGGAATTAGATGTGACACATATTAACGTTGAAGAGACCCACGTCTATATCTCGGCTATTATTAGTCAGATTCAAACGAGAAAAAAAGTATTGTGAAGGAGACGTGACGGAGAATAACATTAATTAGAAAAATGATGCACATTCACAAAGCCAGAAGGACCTAAGTCTATATCACTGCTATTATTGGATAGACCCAAACAAAACAAAACGGCGTTGTAAAGGAGACCTGACGTAGAGTTCATTAGCTGATTCGGATAAATATTTGCCTTTAATTGTAGTGAGTCTAGAGCCCCATCTTGTGTTTAGCATTATAATCGCCTTCAATAATATAACGTTCTTAAAATGTAAATTATTACTGTAGAAATCGTTGATAATGATATGTATTATTTCGTTTTTTCTACTTGTGATTACTACTGTGGTTGCTTCAATTGGTTTGGTTTCATATTTTGATTCTTCATGTTTTCTTTAGCAATCATAGTATTTTTGTGGGTGGAGAGTATAATAAGTTTTATACCATCTTATTTTTATGTACATTTATTTGGTTGTGTGCATTTCAGATATTAGACATATCTATTTTTTCTGGTTTAAGAAAGCTTTTAGCTCATCCTTTCTCTAAATTGTACCATTAGTACTTCTATTAATATTTGTAATATTTGTGAGTTCGTAGCTCTATTACTAACTCTCAAGTTTTGTTATTCTCTCTGCAATACTGTTTACTAACTGCTCTTGTTTATTAAATTTGTTAACATTGTTAGCATATTATAATTTGTGTTTGTAGCTTTTTTACTTGATTAAGCATGTGGTTCTTCTGCAGCAATAACTTGAGCAACCATCTTTCCTTCCTTTCTGAGTAGCTATTTTCTCTGCTGTAGCACTTTTTACGTCTTTGTTAATTCAATTTAATTCAATTAGGTATTAATTTCGTTTTTAATTGCTATATCAAAATCAATATTTTTACTTTTCCCCAAAAACAATATTCCACCTTTCCCCCTTCATCTACGACATTCCTAAAGACGCATTTATCATGCGAAACGATTCTTGACAACTACGTAGTTGCATCTTCGCCCCGTAGAACGTACGAACGCACGTTACGACCCCAACCCCTCGCCGAAAATTCCTCTCTCTCCACCCCACATATTGCTGGCAAACATTAACATTCGCCAAAGAACATATTAGGGGATGATTAGCATTCGAAAAAGGGGGTTGTAGGTGAACGTGCACGTATGCCGAAAGGGTAGAAATGGAATTCCTTGCCTTGTCAGATTTAGTAGCATTATTAGAAGGGGATGAGAGGGGTGGATTGGTGAAAAGTAGGTAGTGATAAAGTAATAAAGTGAATATAGATTGTATATTTTTTCTATGAATTAAAAATTATTTAAAACCATGGTATTATTAATAATTATTTACATAAACAATGTCTCATGACTCGCTGGCTCAGGAAATCTGAGTATAAGAGATAGGATCTTTGATATTAGAAGAACAATGTATATGGAATTACGTTTTCTGAGTGGATCGAAAACTAACCTTTTTCTTTGTGATTGTATCCAGAAAAACAAATGATTAGGCCAAATCGTATTTTCAGAAGTAGTGACAAAAGATCCCTCTGATTAAGAGTACATTTCAGTTTTATCAGCTTGATTAACCGCCTTGAAACTTAAACTATGTCTATATGTGCGAGAGAGATGAAAAGATAAACATGACGTAACTAATATGGTTATATTAAATTAGTTGTTTCAGAAACTTGTAATTAATTCAACTAACCAGGGGTGACTATTTTTTGTTATTGAATCAATAATTGGATTCTTATTAGGTTAAATGGATGAATTATTGGGATGCATAGCTGGGCTAGCCTGATTAATTAATATAATATATTAGATGTATTTCCAACAATATGTCATTGATAAGTTAAGAGAACTACTATCATGATTTAGGTATTTAAATACTTTACAGTCTAGTACAATGTTATCTACTATAGAATTTTGTGTCTGGTATACATATGAAATATTTGGAAGTGATTTAAAAATGTTTTTTAGAAATTATATTTAATAAATCCAGAAGTGTTTGTAGTGATATGCTCTTTCAAACTTCCAAAGTTCTGTACATGCGACAACTATTTTTGTAAAATCTCAAATATTGTTTTTTAACACATCTTAATGAAAACAGATATAAAAAAAGGTATTTATAAATAGTATAAAAGTAATATTTTTTAAAAAAATTGGCACCAAGAGTCTATGATATATGATTCATAAAAATTAAAAATAGTACATCCTCTGTAAAATTTAGAAGAAACATTAACGATATTAATAATAAATCAATAATATTAATAATTTTTAATATGTACAATAATTCAATACATTTTACTAAATTAAAACATTCACTAAAGAAGTTGAAAAAAGCAAATATATATCTGTTATCGGAAGAAATGGTTTTTGTTTTCTTTTAAGCACCGCTTAGATACTGGCTCGAAGGACCTTTTGATTTGTAGAGCTCCTAGGTCCTTACACGAATAATTGCAATGGGATAAAAATAATTACTTTTATTTTTTGAAACAATGCTTTATTCTATTTGATCCAACATAACATGTAACTACATCAGCTACTAAAATCTTGCGAAATGTCCTACCAAAATCTTATTCTCTAGCCGTTCTTTTTCTCTCCAACATAACCTACAATTTTCTTCTTTTTGTTGGCCTTTTACAATTCAGTCATTGAGTCTAAAATGGCCTTCTACAAATTCTTAACGCAATTAAAAGCAGAGCTGACGTCTGACATTTGATGGTCCATCTTTTTAAATATCGATGAATGTTTATAATCATAGATATTTGAACACGTATCTAGTTTAAATTCACACCCCACTTATTATCATGTAAATAGCTGATATAAAAAATACCCTAAAAAATGTTAAGAAAAAGATTGTTTTGTTGGCAGAAATGCCAAAGGGTGGCAGGGCGAGTAAATACGCCGTTCGAAATCTAGTCACGTCATAAGGGCTTATAACTTGTTTTAACTTGTTTCAAGTAAACCTATAATACCGCGAACGTCCTTAAGATGGCGCCAGGTGACAGGTACGTGCGAGGTGGATCTCAAACCGCAATTAGAAAGTTTCTTGAGATGGGAGTTAAGAACTGGCGACCGGCGATGGGAGTAAATATGTTTCGAGAAGGGAAGGCTGTTTTAAAGGGGGGTGGGCTGTAATATATAGAGTTATTGACTTGCTTTTTGTATAATTAAAAAAAAATCATGTAAAAATACAAGCTGTTTCGGTTAAATATATGTACCGGGTGGTTAAATTTCATTGACGCCCCCTACCGGTGAAAATAACAATAATATTAAAACATTTTAAATCATTATGGATAAGCTAAGAAAAGTCATTTCTAAAGGGTCTAAAATTGTCAAATTTTATTCAGTAGAACCGCAGTAATCGATATTAAAAGAAAAATGACGTAATTAAGAAGGAACAAGAGTGCAATCTATCTAAATTATTGTAAAAAAAAAATAAATTAACTTTTTCCACATAGTTTACAACAAAATTTTATTAATTATTATATCCTACCTGTATAGAATTAATCTCTGGTTCAATAGGTAATGGTAGTGTTTATTTTGATTATTATAAATTTTATATGATCTTCTCCCTGTTAATATGCACCGTCGTTTTCGTTTTCCTGATTCCGAGTCTAACCAGACGTTTCTACCCCTCAAGATATGACTAATCATCGTCGTCGCTAATAACATCGAACGTTGCATCGTGGATCTGTTTACTGATAAAGAGGGACAAACCTTGATATACATAAGATTTTAAATCCTAAAGAATAAAAAGAAACAACTAAGTGGGGCACATTACAAATCGTATAGAAAAAATGAGAAAACGAAAGTCTATATTCGAATATGGCAGTTTAAGGATTACTAAAAGGACTTAAATTCGTTTAATGAAGATAATGGACCTCGAAAGTGTGATATATTTTTTTTTAAACAAATTGGATACAAATCGACTAAGAGGAAAAGAAAGTGAATGCCTATTTTAAACAAAGGTTAGTTTAAGGATTACTAAATGGACTTAAATTCGTTTAATGAAAACATAATGGATCTTTTTGGTGTAACGTAGTTTTTCCAAATATAGCAAAGTTACCATAACAACCGTTGTAACAATGCTGTCATAGTTCTTTAAACATTAAGTGTGGTAAGATTTGTACTTTTTTTACGTTAAATTTATGTTATAATTTGTTGTGCTTCCTTTAGAAGTTTAGCTTTGTCATATAAATTTTTCTGTAAAGATTTGTTATCATCAGTAAAGGTTTCAGTTGATTCAGAAATAGAAGAGAACTTTTGGATAGTGATAGCATTAAAAAGCACCAAAAAGCACTAAAAAAGCACTAAAAAGCACTTAAAAATCACTAAAAAAGCAGTAAAATCACTAAAAAGCAACAAAAAGCACTAAAAACCACTAAAAACAACTATAAGAAAGCAGTAAAAAGCACTAAAAAGCACTAATAAGCACTAAAAAGCACTAAAAAGCACTAAAAAGCACTAAAAAGCAACAAAAAGCAACAAAAAGCAACAAAAATCAACAAAAAGCAATAAAAAGCAACAAAAAGCAACAAAAAGGACTAAAAATACAGTAAAAAAAAAATCACTAAAAAAGCAATTAGAAAGCACTAAAAAGTACTAAAAATCACTAAAAAGCACTAAAAAGTACTAAAAAGCACTAAAAAGCACCAAAACGCATTAAAAAAGGATTACAACACACAAACAGCTTTTTGTAAACACAATAATACTCTTTAGAGATTGATTGGTGTAGCATTAGATGGAGTAATTACTTGCTGAAGTGAAATAAATGCAGGACATATTCAGAAAAATTATCATTTTATATTTTGTTGGTATAAATGGTTATAAATTTTAAAATCCTTTCATTTTTAATGACTCTAGAATTAACCGAAGAACAGGATTTTATACAAGTAATATATGGTCAAAAAAGTATGTAGAACGTATAATATTAAGAATAGAATCTTATTTAAAAAATACTAATATTGCACTTAAAATTTAAATTCTTTTACTTGAAATACTAAATGTTCAATATTTGTAAAATAAAAGTTATGGCTTTACAAATTGTATTATGCACTTTTTTCATATAATAACCAAAAATATTTGTTAAGTTTTTGTTTACGATAGTATGACAGATGCTAGTGACA
Source organism: Psylliodes chrysocephalus (assembly GCA_927349885.1). Lineage (NCBI taxonomy): Eukaryota > Metazoa > Arthropoda > Insecta > Coleoptera > Chrysomelidae > Psylliodes > Psylliodes chrysocephalus. The sequence continues at coordinate 5,299,337 of OV651821.1, read as the reverse complement.
TCTGATGTCGTTGTCATGGTAACGTGTTTTGGTTAGAAACAATTACACATGTCACAAACTATGCCAGTCCTTGTTTATTTTCTGAAGGTGAATTGCTTTATTGAAATAATCCATTTTGAAAAAATATTGTCTATCGCTTTTTATTTTTAAACCCCCATTTTTAATCAGTTTTTTTTTTTTTTTTTCAAATCAAAGAGCTTCCCCTTATAAAGCTTGATTTTTGCTAAAATTTTCAAGTTCATACCAGTTTTCGTGTTTGAAATAGGATTTTTATTTAATATTTAAACTACCCTTAACCCCCCCCATTTATTTAGATTTTTTTCAGAATCAGTAGGCTTCATCTTCTTATAGAGCTTGATTGTTACTAAAAATTTCATGTTAATATTGCTTATCGTTTTCGATTTGTGATTTGTGAATTTCAACCCCCCTTAAATCAGATTTTTTTAAATCAATAAGCTTTGTCCCCTTATAGAACTTGATTTTTACTAAAAATTTCAAGTTGATATCATTTTTCGTTTTGAGTTAGAATTATTTTAAATATTTCAACCCTCATTAACCCCCCTCCCCCACTTTTATTAAAATTTTTTCACATTTAATATGCCTCATCTTCTTATAGAGCTTGATTTTTAACTATCACTTTTCATTTTTGATTTGATTTTTTTTTTAATTTCAACCTTTATTAAACCCCCTATTTTTTAAAATCAATAGGCTTCGTCCCCATATAGAGCTTGATTTTCTAAAAAATTTTCGATTTATTCCTTTTTCTAATTTTAGTAAACAAATGCAACAAAAAATGCTTAGAAAACTATCAACACTGCTCTGTTAGCTTAGATTATGTTAGCACTACTGCTAGGTTAGGTTATTTTGGATATACTGTTAGTTGGCAACGTTGCTAGACATGGCAACACTGCTAGGTTAGGTTAGCAACATTGTTGACAGATAACAAGTGACAGATGACGTCATAACGCATAACGACATGAAAAATAATTGGAGAAGGTGGTTCAGATTTTCTCATTTTTTTGCTCTAAATATTTCTGAGGTTTTTAATATTATATATTGCTCAGTTTCAGAATAAAATACAGTTGTTAATGAATCTTCTTGAATGTAGATTCTATTAAACTTGATGGTTCAAGAATAAGTAAACTGCTTTCTTCGATTGAAGCTACTGATTTCTAAAAAAAAAGTAATAAAGAATTAAGTATAGTTAATAAATGATTATTCATATTTTTATTAGCACCTTTGAAATATGTGTACAATGATTTTATACTGTTATGAATCTTCAAAATGTTCTGTAATGACCAGCTTTGATTGAAGTGAGGTAACAGTGCAAAAATATGTATTATTTTTACAAAAAATAATGACAATATAAATTTGCAAATGCAGTAATATATAATAAACCTTGAACTGTGTGAATATCAAATTTCTGGTTCTTATTCTTCATCGAACTTACTTACAAAAATGTCTTGAATATAAGTCATACTAATCTCTATTAAATTTAAACACAAGTGACACGTAAACTCAACTAGATCCATTACCATTAATCGCACAAGCCTGACTCTTATTGGCTAGCCGGGCGTATCATGCTGTAGTGAAGGAGCTAGTTGTGTTGACGCCTCAACTTGAATAGAGATTAAATTTGGGAATAAATATTATACCTCAAGTAAATCGTAACAATTTAAACCATATTTTGTCCTTTCAACATTTGAAGGAAATCTTAAAAACCATAGGCTTACTTTTCTTGGTTTTGGATAATGCAAGGTTGGTAAAAAGCAAACATTTACTTAAACATAATAGAAATAAAGTAATTTTATTATTACTAGCCAAATAATTATTCTATTTGTTAGCTAGTTAAGTCTGTTATGGAACTAAATTTCATGCTTTCCTCAAATACTTGACAAAATGTTTACTTTTCATGAAAAAATTAATCAAAATTACTATTTAATAATTTTATATAATTTAAAATAAATATTAATATCATCAGTATGACAATTTAATATAAATTTAACTATGAAACGAAAGATTAGGATTTAGATAATCCAATTTCCTACAAACTTGGCACAGCTTGACGATATTTGTCCAATATTATCATTTTATAACAAAAAATTATTTTAATAGAAAATATAACAACATAAAATATTGCACTTTTGACACGTTTCTAGAACATTATGTTAGTAATAATTATTACAGTTGTACGAACATTATTTATATGATCATTTTAATGTTTTTAAAACATTAACAGGTTCTAAAGAGATTTTGTCCACATAGATTTACAATCCTAATGTTTGGTAGTATTTAATGGCGTATGGAGAAGTGAGGGGGAAGAAAATCGTGCTGCTCCTTATAGTCTCCCTTTCCCTACATTAAAGTCGGCAAATATAAACATTATGCCCGAAATTTAAGCTAAATAGACCAGAACGTGTATTTCTAATAATTATTTAGGTATCCAATAAGCAGAATAGGTTTGATGATTTTAATGATTTCTAAATTCCAATTTCGTGTCATTGGATTATAATGGATCTTTTATGTTTTAATAATTTAATTCTGTATTCTGATTAATATTATATAATATACCAATTTTGTGAGAAATGTTACGTAGGCGAAACCCAGGGTCCAATTAAAGTTAGATAAAAAGAACGTAGAGAATTTGACCTCAAAGCAGACGTTGATAAAATGTCTAAGAGGTGACAGTCTGTTTGTAAGTAATTGATACTATCTGACGATTTGCATGAGTATTTAGAAGAAATTTAGCTTCATCCGAGAAAATATTAAAAAAAAAACAATTTCGCTTCTGCAGAAGTTTCCAAACTAAAATAACTTTATATGGATGCCACTTTTTCTTTTTTTTTGTGTTCTAATATCTGTTAAATGGTTGGTGCTAGTAGAATATCTACTTTCTTGTTCCAGACATCTTTCTTTCTATCTAAAGGGGTGTGGATTCTTGAAATTCAAAACTACCAATCCATGACCAACCACATCACCCTGTATCTTCCATATTCGGTGTGTATTGACTAGTTTGTTTTACACTATATTGTAGACATCGAAAGCCTGAATCAGAGATTCTAATCTATCTGGAAAACCAAAAATTTCAGATTCTGTATCTTTGTATTGAACCATTTACTCTTAACATTTACCCTTTACTGCCACTCTTTTTTTTTACTATTACATCCATTTTTAAATGAAGGAAGCTAATTCAATTATTAATAAGGAAACATTTGATGATTTTACAATGTAGGAAAATTGAAACCTTCTCTGCAATTATTATGGAACAATAATTTTTTTAAAGAAATAATATATTGTCGTGAGATCGCCTGAAACCGAATATGTTCTCTGTTGTTCTTTCGTTGAGGAGAAAATAAAAGAGATGGAAAAGTAGATAGAACTAGAACATACATTACAGACCAAGGACGGTGAAATAAAGTGCCATAAGCTGGAGTCGAAGTTGAAATTAGAAGGACCTGTAAACTCTGCCCCAACTTTCGACGGGAAGATGTCATGGACCAACTACCTTAAACAGTTCGAAACAACTGCCAGAGCAAACGAATAATCTGAACGAGAGAAGACAGTAAATTTGACGCTTTAGATGTTCTTCAGGCTATGCCTGTGGAAAAGACAGATGACTTTAAACAACTTAAAATGAGATATGGCCACGAACCCTTAGAACAGGTTTACCGATCACAGTTAAAGAATTGCAAACAGAAACATAATACGAATTAGATATTTTGAAGATGGTGCGATTAGCCTACCCATATATTTTTATTTAATAATTTTCATTATGGCTTCGTCGACTCTTTTATGGATGTCATCGCAAAACTTCGATGTATAAACTACATTTTCGAAATAATGAACTGAATATTCCTCAACAACACAGTGAAATGTTATCAAGTCTAAGAGAAAAAATTTTAAACGTCTCATTGTTTACAAACAGCGATAAGCAATATTCCAAATTAAATCCAGTAAATATTAATGGAGAGGCGAAAATATTAACCAATTTTTAAAACCACTTGGAGAAACTTCACAAAATAAACAAATACCAGAGCAGAAAAGGTAGCTAACGATATTGAAACAGTTTCTAGCTTTATAAACAACAACAACAACAAGAAGAACATATAATTGTATTGAATAATAACTTATCAACAATAACAAGTGTCTAGATAGCATTAACGATTTGTACAAAGGTTCAGAAGCCTTAGAAAAATAATTAATACACCTAGAAGATCTAATAGGCCAAGCTGAATTCAATAAATTAAAAAACCGGCATAAATACCATCTAGAAGCAATATGAAAAAAGAAAAGAAGACAACTTTGTGAATGTTAAAATCGCTTTGGAAGCCAAACATTTAAATAAAGTTGATACTACCCATCAGCTCCGGAATACATGATTGAATGTTTATCTGTTTAAGCATTTGTTGATGGACTTCGTGACCATGAAATGCAGAGAACACTCGGTTCAGTTCCCAAAACATTGGTTGATGTTTTCTCCGCTGCTTTTGAATAAGAATTGGGTATGCTTATTGAGGAGCAACCAAAGACTATTAGGGACTGAAATCGCAGTGAAATGGGAAATGTAAACAGTTCGCGCAAACGCCCGGAGAACACGAAGAATCGAAAAACTGTGCCGGTAGCTGTAGAGGAAGGAACGGTGGTATCTGATAGATGTGAAACCATAAAAGTAACGCGGTTGCAAGGAACTCTAAAGAAAGGAACGTCTCTCATGGTGGAACCTTCGAAGCACGATGAGTTGGCCCCTGTAAGACTAATTCTGTTATTTCTTATCACTCACTAAACACTCATTAAAATCTTTTTACGCGACTGGAATTTTTTCAGTGGTCTGGAACAATAATTGATTCAGAAATCGGGAATTTACGATCAAAATCTTACGAAATTAACTAATTTTTTGAAACTTGCCTTCTTATTAATGGAAATCGGATTTTTTATATTTTTACTTATGTAATGTAAAGAGCTTGAACTTAGAATTTCTAAATATTATTTTTTCTATCCGGCTCGAAGGACCAAAATGAAGCAATGTGGATTCTTGAAATTCAAAACTATCAATCCATGATCACTTTACCCTGTATCTTCCATAGTGGTTTTTTATTAACCGGTTCTTTTTGCAAAGAAGCAAAATTTACAGGAATAAAACACACTAGATTAAACTTAAAAAGCTCTATTAGATCGATAATTTTCTTGGGATGTTTACTTCCTTTTTTACAATCACTTTCATAGGTCCAGAGTTATCAGCGAAACTTGTTTCATCATAGTTAATTATATTAGAAGGTGGAACTCTGCTTCTAAGCAATTTTTTAACTTTTCGTAATTTAATAATTGTCAATTCGTGATGGCGTTTTATAAAATTCGTGAACCAGTGTGTCTCGGTTTATTAAGTTGAAATCTCTTTGGTATCAACATAAATGAGTAAAAATCTCCACTTTCCACAAATCATAAAAAGTTTCACTAATTTACTCTTTTCTACGTTATTAAAAACTGTAGATGTTCCAATTTTTAGTAGATGTTTACCTTCCATACCATCATTTAAAATTCTATATATGGTATTACATACTTTTCCGACGCCCCTCGTATACTCATTTTACGGTTTTCTATATCTTCTACAGCTATTATTATTTTGGTTTATTAATTATATCTACAGTATTCTTCTGGTCCAAATTTTTCATCGTAGGTTCGATCCATGATTGAATTTCCCTGAAACAAATAAATTTTTCCTGAAGGCGGTCCTGCACGACTTAATAATTATTTTTTAGTAAGTTGAATACCATTTAATGAATTAGTAAGAGTTCTTTGCGATGGAGAACATACTTGATAATCCCTAACTGTTTTACGTCTAAGATTTGTTTTCGTAAAATAAAAAAATTTAATATACAAGGTGTTTAGTATACAGGTATATTCAACCGACAACGCTCTACTCCAGATATCTCTCATTAATTGATGAATTTTGATATAGAAACATGAACCCTTATAGGTAAATATAGCCAAATCCACTTATTTTTTGGTAAGTGCTATGCTAATGTTTTTTTAATTTTACACGAAATACTTCGTCCTTTTTCATTACATGCATTCTGTAATAACAAAAAAATAAACGGAAATAATTTGAAAATTCGTAAACAAATCTTAACAATTCTTCTCTCTACTAATTATTAAGACCATCCCCTAACCCTAAAGGTGAAAACAAATTCTTGTAGATTTGGCAAAAAAACCTGTCGTCGTTGGGAATCGAACCCAGACATTTACATTCTTCGGAAATGGATGTCCGTACTATCAACGTTAAGTTAACTCACGCAGACGAAGATATGGGCTCACCGATACTGTATTAGAGGAATTTGTAAATTATACAGTTTACAGATCACCTTAAGCCCCATTTTCAATCAGATTTTATACAGAATCAATAAATTTTTTTTTTAATTTCAACCCCCCTTAAAACCCCCATTTTTAATCAGATTTTTTCAAAATCAAAGGGATTCTTCTCCTTATAGAGCTTGATTTTTGCTTAAAATTTTCGTTGATATCAGTTTTTGTGTTCCATATTTTCATATATTATTTAAATTTTGACAAGAAGTGCAGTTAGCCCCAATCATTGTCACAATATGTATTGTCTACTAATAATCTAACTATTAAAACTTTTTTTTATATACATGAATTGTTAGTTTTTGTAACATATTTCTGATAACAAATTTTCTATGACATAGTATCATCCAACATGCCTCTATAAATAATACCACTAAAGTGAGAGTTAAAAAATTATGTTTAACTTGTAAGTTTATTGAACATAGTGTATTAATTTAAAAAAAGGCATTTTTTGAAAAACAATGTTATATATTGTTTTCTACACCCACATGGATATTAGCTTATCTACGCACATAAAACGAAAAAGTATGATATTGCCTTCAACTGAACGAATATATTTCATATCCATTCTAGGTAGTGAGAACACTGCAAAGTATGAAATCCACCAATCACAGTTCATATTTTGATCAACCGACTGCTATTATTTTTAAAATTTTAAATAAGTGACAATTCTGTCAAACTAATTGTCAGTATATTTTTTAGTTATTAAGATTAAACATACATTAAAATGAGTTATTCTTGTGTAGAATCGATAAATAAAAGAATTTGTATTTTTATTTCGTCTATAATTATAAATAATTTGTTAATTTCAATAAAACTATATGAAGTTAATTTAATTAAAGCAAAAACAATAGATGGTCCTGTGGTTAGGGTTCTTTCCTTCCACATGGATGACTCGAGTTCGATTTTCGGATGGGAAAAAAATGAAATGAACTTTTTTCTTTTTTTTTTAGTTTATTTTGTTTTAAAAATTATTAAAAGTCATAAATTATTTTAAAATTAGTTATTTTGTCTTAATAACCCAAAATATTTTTTTATTTGTAAATTTTCGTTAGTAGGTCGTAGAAAAAATATTCTGTACAACTCGAGTGCCTACGGCGTCGTGCTCAAATTTCGTATTCGAGCAATATGTCCATCTTATCTATTCTTTTTTTTTAATTTGGTGTCATCGGCATCGACTACTAAGGCCATTAGCCTCGTGTTCTGTGTAGGCTTTGTTACTGTTTCCCAGCGCCACCTTAGGAACAGCACTGGTAATTAGAACCTAACAGTGAATGGTCAAATGGTATCCACTCTTGTTGCACAAACTACTATTGTAGTATCTTATCGAATATCTTAGCTATTGGAGATTAATGAAATTGGTCGATAGTTAGAAAGATTCAGATATTCACCAACTTTTATATTGACTGCCTCTTTGAATAAGAACCACAGGATATGTTCAATCTCTATACATACTTTTATGAGATTTTCAGAACGAATTCCATCCCATCCTGCAGATTTATTATTTTTTAAGCTCATAATAATTTCGTTTATTTCACTATTATTTGTTTTAGATACATAATAATATTATTTTAGCAATTGTTTGTTTTCTAACGGAGTTGACTCGTTTTCTTGGTATTTCAATATTAAACAGTCGCCAGGTAGTTTATGCGGTAATAGCAATAAAATAACCGTTACAAAACACCAAAAAACCATCCGTACTCCCGAGTCCAGCTCTACATAACTACATAAAACTCCTTTTTTCTCCAACGCCTCCCACATCGCCAGCCTCTTCCAACGCAACGGTGGGAGTGTAATCTCCAAACTCCCCAAAAAGAAAAAACGCTTCGACCTCGAGCGGCGTCGCGACGCCCGAGCGCCGGCGCCGTGACCGCCGATACGGCGACGCCGCGCGTCCTCAGTCGACCACTCGCCGGTGCGGTTACTTTTTTCCCAAAAAAGATTTTTCTCGCAAGTCTCCACCCGACACTCGCTATAGGCTAATCGACCTGCGGGGCGGAGTTGGGGGAGTTGCGCAAACTCTTTTTCCCGAAGTTTTCCGGATGGGAGTTTTCTGGAAACGGGTCGGCGGCGAAGAGAGAGGAAAACGAGCAACAACAAAAAAAGAAGGTTGTTTTTGCGATGTGTCGTGTATGGCTATTAGTAATGAAGGTTTCAATATTGCCCGGCTTCAAAGGGGAGATTTAATTTTTTTTTTTTTTTTGACTACATTGAATGCCTTTTCATCTCGAAGTTTATATATATTGGTTCTTTAATTTGGTTAATAGTTATTTACGTAATCAATAGGTATAGGGCTTTAAAGTTGAGACGTAGTTTGATTTACGTCAGCCAAAATAATTTCTATTTGTATAGATTTCAGTTACTTAAGTGAAAAGATCTGATAAATATTTACCTGATTTTTATGGAATACAAATACTTACAGTCTGTTCGCTATACTTACGCGGGTTTCGGATTAACAAAATTATGCAAATTAATCATTGACAACCAGTTCCAATAAGCCTCTTCCCAAGAAATTAGGTAAAATTGCGCTAATGGTCAGATTTAAATTAAAATAACATTAGGGTAGGTACTAAATCTGTTACAATTATTGCAGTTGAATTGATTCTTTGCAAGTGTTGACATTGTATGTATATTGTAAATTTAGTGGAAATTTTAAAAATGCCTAGACGTGTGTTAGATGTAGATAGTTTAATTTGTAGTATACATAAGTATTTTACGGATGAAAAAGAAAATGGCGGTCCTTTAAAATCGGTAATGTCTGTACAACAACAGGTTTGCGATGCTCTAGTAATTAGTGAATCCAAATTAAGAGGAGTATTACAAAATCACAATAGTGAACTGCCGAAAGAAGATCACCGCAAAACTCGTCCATCATTGAAAACGAAAGATATTCCAGATGGAAAAAAATTTAAAATTCGTGATACCATTTATCGAATGAGGGGCCAACAAGGAACACTTGACCTTAAATACAATTCTTTCGTAATTAATAGATAGAAAATTTGACGACATTGGCAGGACAAGTCTGTGGCAAGTGATACATAACTTGGGTTTCAAATTTCAAAAGGAGGATAACAAAAAGGCTCTTTGTGAAAGAAGTTATGTCGTGCACAAGAAAATTAACTTTCTAAGAAAATATTCTAAATTTAAAGAAGAAGGGGCGAATTTTATATATTTAGATGAAACATGGATATTTTCTAGAGGTGCAACCAAGAGAATATGGCAAGATGATAACGTAAAGTCCATCAAACATACCGATGGAGAAGGGAAGCGACACACAATTTTACATGCAGAAGGGAAATCGGGTTTTATATAAGGTGCTGATTTAATATTTTCATCTAAATCAAAATCCAGTGACTATCACGATAATATGAACACAGAAATGTTTGTAAAATGGTTGCATGAAAAACTTCTCCCAGATTTAAGTAAGCCCAACGTAATTATTTTAGACAATGCACCTTACCATTCTGAAGTATTAAACAAAAGTCCAACGAATTCTTGGATTGTTGATAAAATTAAAGAATGGTTGACAAAGGAACATATACCATTTTCTCAATATATTATTAAAATCAGAATTATTACGCTTGGCAAATATACACGCAAAACCAAAAACTTTTGTTGTGAATTAGATTATTGAAAGTTACGTTCATCAAGTTTTACGTCTGCCACCGTATCATTGCCAGTTTAATCCCATCAAATATATATGGGGAATAGCAAGACAATATTATGACAACCATATTGGGCCTAATGGTTATAGTGACGACGCAGTTGGGGAAACTTGGCGAAAAGCACTTTCAATTGCAACTCCAGAAGTGTGGCGGAACTGTATATCCAAGTGCGAGAAACCAATAGATGATTTCCCTCCTGCATGTAAAATTATGTGCCGCTTCCCTTCTCCATCGGTATGTTTGATGGACTTTACGTTATCATCTTGCCATATTCTCTTGGTTGCATCCTTAGAAAATATCCATGTTTTGTCTAAATATATAAAATTCGCCCCTTCTTCTTTAAATTTAGAATATTTTCTTAGAAAGTTAATTCTCTTGTGCACGACAGAACTTCTTTCACAAAGGGCCTTTTTGTTATCCTCCTTTTGTAATTTGAAACTTAAGTTATGTATCACTTGCCACAGACTTGTTCTGCCAATGTCGTCAAATTTTCTATCTATTAATTCCGAAAGAATTGTATTTAAGGTCAAGTGTTCCTTGTTGGCCCTCATTCGATAAATGGTATCACGAATTTCAAATTTCTTTCCATCTGGAATATCTTTCGTTTTCAATGATGGGCGAGTTTTGCGGTGATCTTCTTTCGCAGTTCACTATTGTGATTTTGTAATACTCCTCTTAATTTGGTTTCACTAATTCCTAGAGCATCGCATATGCGTTGTTGTACAGACATTACCGATTTTAAAGGACGGCCATTTTCTTTTTCATCCGTAAAATACTTATGTACACTACAAATTAATTAGACTATCTACATCTAACATACGTCTAGGCATTTTTAAAATTTCCACTAAATTTACAATATACATACAATATCAACACTTGCAAAGAATCAATTCAACTGCAATATTTGTAATAAATTTAATACCTACCCTAATGTTATTTTAATTTAAATCTGACCATTAGGGCAATTTTACCTAATTTCTTGGGAAGAGGCTTATCGGAACTGGTTGTCAATAACTAATTTGCATAATTTTGTTAATCCGAAACCCGCGTAAGTTATGTCTTTTTTTACTAAAGTTGAAAGAGACGTTTGTAAAATGTTATTTTAAGGTTATATATTTCAAACTTCATTAAATTAAAAAGATATGATAAATAATAGGATTGTTTGGTGTCGAGACTACTGTTGATGTTTAACTTCGCCTTCATTCCAATAAAATTCTAGCCTTCCATCTGTGCTAGAAAAATGTTATTACATCATGAAATATTTACTTTGTATTGGCAGCGTGACGTAAAAGTTTTTTATGCGGTTCTCTTTCTTTAGAAGCGTGTGTCTGTACAGAGGCGTATTCAGATTTACGGTTAAAAATATATACAATGTTTTTAACAAAAGCCTTGGTTTGAAAATATATTTTATCTTGAACATAAATGCTGTAGATAAAATAATTTTTCTTGACAATCATTTCACTTTATCTAATAGTAACTTAATTGGAATTTGGTTTAATATTTATTCTAAACATATGCTCCTATTACTGTTTAGAGTAGTTTTTGTAAAGAAGAATTACAGCAATATCAATCAAATTTCTTAATTATTCAATTTGTATCTTTTGTTTTGAGAGTTTTTGATTCGTTTTTGATCTTTTTTTCAATTTTTTGTAAACTTAATAAATTCATGTTATTGTAAAAAATTACACTCCGGTTCTATTTTTCACTTGTAAAAGCTAAAATAAACAAATTTGCAAGATTGCTCTTTTGAGAGGTAAAAATTGAACCGCCATTTTTTATCATGCAGTCTTGCAAGGTTCAAACAGTAAAAATGTCCATTAAAAAATTACTGAAACGATTTTACCTGAAGTCACAAAAAAAAATTGATAGTGACAAATGAAGGGTTTAAAATGTTTTAAAACAAATTAATAGTGTCTTCTGTTAAATGGAAAAAGCTATAAATTCAGCAAGGTAAAATACCCGAAAACCGGGTAAAATACTTACTGTTGGCAACACTGTTGCAGTAAATTTACTACCAAATTAGTGGATTTTGGAACTGGTTTACCGTGGTTTTGTCTAATATACAAGTTTATTTCAAATGTTGAAAAAAGTAAATTTATATTTAAGGAGACTGTAGAGAATGGTTATAATAAATTTGGAATAAGCTTGTGTAAATCTGTTTAGATAGTTAGTTTTTGATGGGTTTACGACTATTTAGGCAAAGCTTAGGTAGGTACTTTTAAACATTGTTGCCAAATTAGATTTACTTATATTCCGTGTCTACTATACCTTTTTATAAGAAAACTATACCCAGTTCTTCTGCTCTTATTGTGGTCAGTCAATTTATACTATAAAAAAACAAAATTATATTTTTAAAATATATATATATATATATAAAACAATTAAAAATTGTAGAAGGCTATGCAAATATTGTCATATCGTCATATCATTTATGTCAATTTTTGAAACGACAATTTTTTTTGCTTTCAAAAACTGTTTCTTAACAATTCAATCATGATGTCTTTTTTCTATCTAAAGCGAAGATGAAGTAATGAGATTATTTAGAACTCACCAGAAATATTCTGTTACCAGTAAAATTTCAAAAAAATTTCGGATTGACGATATAAAATCTTAAATATTTTTCCTAAAACTCATTATGGCTTATTTTGAGAAATTCACTCATTATTTTTTTATATTTTTTTATTTTAATTAGAAATAGTGGTCGTAGATATAGTATAGTACGTTACATACTATCATATGAAATTAACAAACTCAGAAATTCACAATACCAAAGAATAAACTTCTATTCTAAAATTTTATACACATTACGGGCTATCAATTTAAGTATCACCCCCCATTAATTTCCTTCATCCTCTTGTAATACACCAACTTCGAATTGGCACTTTGTTACAACCCTTTTTTATTACCTCCAATTCTCCGATCGCATTCGAATCCAATAAAAACCTTTCAAAAACTCTTTTAAAAATCCAACTCGCTATACCCATAAAAAAGACAAGATCCAATTTCCAGATCGCATTCAAATGGCCCGCGAAATTTTCGAAATCCCCTCGTAAAACAAATCCGTGCTAAACGATGTTTCGTCTCTGTCGGATAAGTTGGATTGTCAGTCGGTTGCCGTCTCGCTCTTGGCGGGAGTGCGGGAACCAAACGATTTTCCAGAAAAGTTTTGAGAAACAAAGTTTTTAACGATTTTTCCTTGTTGCAGAGGGTACGAAGTGCCCGACTCCAGGATGTACGGGTCAAGGACATGTAACTGGATTGTATTCGCATCACAGGAGGTAAGGATTCTTATTTTTTTTTTATTTAAACAAATAAGTAAGTTAAAAATTTTAAGAACAGTAACATAAGTAAAACAATCAGCTTTGCAACTGAGTCAAGTTATGTGGAAAAGTTGGAAAATCGTGATCTTAACGCCATTTTTTTTGGTTGAAAAATGAGACCTTAAATATCTAGCTGTGCTGGAAAGTCATGTGGTAATTTTTGATAATTCTTAAGGTTTGTCTGTATAGTTAGCTCTTAGTTATTATCATCTTAAACGCGAGTAAGTAAAAGTTATTTAATTAAAAATTATACATCAATAGTTAGATTAAACATTAGAGTACCAACCAAAATGTTTGCAAATATTTGTTTAATATATTGAAAATGTTAAAGAAATCAAAACAATCTATGACAATATCAGTGATAAAAAAATCATAAAATAAAACGTATGTAGCTGAAATAAAAAGGTGTACATAGAAGTTTTACTGATTTCTAAAGCAGCAGATAAACACCGTGTACTAACTTGAGGATCATCTTTAATGCGAACCATTATTTCGTCATCTTTATCAGGCGTAATTATTCTTGGTCGGCCTTATCACGCTTAGGACGAGACAAACCACTTTCGCCTAAATTCCTAAATAAATTATTAAGTTGCTGCCTGTTTGGATAGCAACCATATCTCTCATATCTGTATTAGAATAATTATTATGCCTCGGCATTTTCTGCTTTTCTTAAATTAACCAGAATAAATGCAAACTAAATATTACAAGACTGACATAATATTGAAACAAATCAAATGCTTTGCTGTCAAAATCATTCGTGACGTCCGCCTACTACGTTAATAGTTCCCGAAATGAATAATTAGGCATTCCAACGACCTGTCCAAATGGCTACCAGTGGGAACTGACAGTTTAGATTTGGCAACCTTGTTGTCATGTTGTCATTAACAGGGTCATGATACATATATAGTTATATAGATTGCTCAAAGTTGATCGTTTGAGAGTGGCCATATTGCCTGGCAAATATTTATTAATTTGAATTGGTTTAACAAAAAAGTGTTTTAAAACCAATTTTCAGCCTTTGGATATTAAAAAAAATATTTTACTTACATTTTTACTTCAAGGCATAAGCTTATGTTTATTTTGAAAAATATGGATGATCAATCTATGTAACTATCTATTTCATTGACCTTGTCAAATCACCAGGCCTACAGGGTTGCCATAATTATGGGAACGTATAGATAAATGCATCGACGAAAATTGAGGACATATCGAACATTTAATGTGACACAATTAAAGTTATAATGTTATTTAGCTTAGTTTTTTTTAATTTGTTTTCTAAATGTTTTTAATAATAATCATTGTACCAATGTACCATCAAAATTTCAAAAAAATTTACGCCTTACACCAACTAAACCTGACGATTTATAGTTAAACTCTGTCCCAACCTTTTGAAAACACCAGGTATATTGCATCGCAAAGTAAAAAACCCTTCCTATTACTGTTCTTAAAATATTAACTTTACTTTTTCTACATGCTAGAGTCTACTCGTATTTTATATAAAATAGTTTAAAAAATGTTCCTTATAATCATTTAACGATACCTATCCTATACCTAATAGACTCTAGTCGCACCTAATTTGAATGCTTTTACTAATACAAAAACATTTGAAATAGTCTTTCTGGATGTCCGAGGAAAGACAAAGTTACACCAGAAAGTAAGTTTACAAAAATCTCTAATGTCTTGTATATTATTTTATTTTATTGAAATGTTTTTAAAAAAGGCATACGTTTTAATTTATAAATGATATTTAGTCAACTAAGTTGGCATCCTCATTGGAAGGTACTGAAATGTAGTCGCTGTTATTTTGTAAAAATGAATGTAAAAAAAATTGTTCTTACCTAATTTAGGTCTTGTTAATCATAATTTTGATAGACAATAGTAAAAATATCATTTTTCATTAAAATGTAGGCATAATACCATTACCCAAGAACGCACCCACCTTATGCTTTTTTTGTTTTTTTCGTTTTTCATTTAGTTTGCTTTACTGCGGGGTAGAGAGCATTTTTCTTAGCTTTAGTTTGCACCCATCCTCACCAATCATTAACTCAACTCCTCCTTCATTATCAACACCCCTCTTTCCCCTGCACGCATCAGAATCGAATATTGAGTATAATAATATTCTGTGTGTGGAAGAAAATTTGAAAAGGCCACTCTAAATCTTTGTTCTTTTTTATTTGGTAAATCTCTCTACCCCCTTTTGATTTTTGGTTATTTTGGTCTTTCCACACCATTATTATACTCAATCAAAATTGGCCACAGTAATTAATTATGATCTAAATTATTATATTGGTCAATATGTGGAAGTAGGTTTAATGTGTTGAGCATTTGTTTGAGATTAGCCAGTATAATCAATACTGGCCACACCTTTGTTAATCAGAATCCGCCAAAATATCTGCCAGGGACCTAAATGCTGATTGTTACTAGTGTATTAAAAGGAAATATATCTTCAAGACTGTTCAACACCTTGGAAGAGTCGCTGCATCATCAATAATTTCTAGAAATTTCTTTTTAAACATACCAGATACCAAAAATAGCCCAACTTAGAACACCATTGATATGTTTGATCAGAATTTAACGCCTGTGTTATATCCTATTCTGCAGCAGGAATAATTGGAGTAACCTAATAAAGTCTAATGCGGTCTTAAATTATAATTTTTATGAATTGGGACAAATATGTGTCATTACATTATGGTTACTAACTTTTTTGGTACTATCGTCTAACCAAACTGGAAGTACTACCAGAATTTTGCAAACTATGATCTTTTGAATATTCAAATTAAAAAAATACTGGCTAACCTCAAACTAAAATGCCGAATCAATATCAACTTCCACAACAACACGATTCTGTATGTCCTGCAGTCCTGGCTATGCACGAGACGATCCTGAAATGTCCAACTCCCGGATGCAACGGTAGAGGGCACGTATCTTCAAACAGAAATTCACACAGAAGCCTTTCCGGTTGTCCCACAGCCGCAGCCAATAAGCAAGCAGCTCGGGAACAAAAATATCATACGAACTTGCAGAAAATCAAATCGCCTTCTAATTCGCCTCATTTTATCGGTAAGACACCCGCAGAATGCTCTTTTTTCCTTGCTTTAATGTCGCCTTTAGTTTGCCCTAAATGTAACGTGAAGTTTGTCCAACATAACGAAATGTATGTTATTTTTCCGAAGGTGGTGATTTCCCTTCGAATTACGAAAATAAAAGGTCTCCTACTTCGGAAGACGTCAAGCCAAATTATATAGTAAACTACGGCAACACGCCTACAAGTACTGCAGAAGACAACAAGGCTCCGTACGAGCAGTACTACACGAAAACGAACCCTATCAAACCGGATCCAATGAAAATTCCTAAAGCGGAAGTAACGACCAGTAATTGTTGTAACATCAGCGGCCAACAGGGGGAGCTACTCGTGCCCAAAACTGAAATGCCTAGTTCTTGTAGGTAAGATAAAATTGCAAAAGATTCAACCAAAAGACTGTTAATATTGACTTAACTTGTTTATTCCTAATTCTAGGTCACCGCCGCCAGGCATTAGGTCTGGATACGAACCCTACATAAATCATGATTCAAATTCGTCGTCGATGTCCAGTATGGATGCCATGAATTCTAGAAATCAGCACCAAATTCATCATAATGCTCCACATTTGGGACCTCACCATAATCAGCAACAACCAGGGTAAGATTAGCTTTGAGTTAATAATATTGGGACATTTCTCTTAGTATCTTTGAATACATGAGTATGTCTCTTCAAGCTTTGTCCACATCGCTGCTAGGCTGCCTCTAGGTCTTGTACTTTCATAAAAACTGAATTTATACATTTCCCTTAGGTTTTTTGAACATATTCCTCTTCAAGCTCTATCCACCTCATTGCTGAGCTGCCTCTAGATCTTTTACATTTATAAGAACACTATTTGTAAATTTTTATTATGGTTTAAGAACATACGCCTCTTCAAGCTCTGTATATATCATTGCTGGACTGCCTCTAGATCTGTTACATTCATAAAAACTTAATTTGTACATTTCTCTTAGGGTTTTTGAACATATGCCTTGTCAAAATCTGTTTACCTCATTGCTGGAGTGAATCTAGATCTCTTACATCATTTGCACATTTCCCTTACGACCTTTTAGCTCATCCACTTTATTTCTGGACTACCTCTACGTCTTTCACATTCAAAACTCGATAGTCCTCTTCTATTTATTTATTTTCCTTCCGGATACTACTGTCTTGTATTTTCTAAAATATATATCCAATTTAAAGGTATAATATGGATCACCAATTGCCTCACCGGTCACCTTACCACCAGTCACCGATGTCGGAAGAGATGTACCACAGGGAACGATCTTACGCGGAAATGAACGAATCGATTGGAGGTAATGGAATAGCCAGGCCTGTAGTAACTTACTCTAATGAAATAGCTAATAGAACCTACGAATCGGGATTAATAAATTCAGCGGGACACAGGCCGTACGATCCTGGTACTAACAGTTTTGAAAGGTAAATAATAACTGCATGCTTAATGTTATAAAATATCTTATTTGGGTGTTTATTTCTATTCTAGGTACGACTCTAGCCAATGTGTCTCGTTACAACAACCTCTAGGACCTCCGAGAGTTCCACCTCAAGGTATGTACGGTTATATCGAAGAGCAGCAGGAGCAAAGGTACCAACAGGAAGCTGCTGCGGCTCAACAACACCAGATAGTAGTAGCAAACGCACAGAATATGATGAAAACCGAAGAACCTGAGTCCACCGGACCTCTATATCCAAGGTATGTTGCTTCGTAACTTTAATAACTTTAGTAACTCTTCAATCGCAAAATTAATTGGAATTCAAAGATATTTGTGGTAACTCAAGAAGTTTTGGACAAGGAAAACAAGAAGATCGATTTATTCGGTCATAAGTTCTTAGAGAACTGACGGTACCTGCTGCAGCTTAGGCTAGAAGGTTGGAAGATCACAATGGTACTTCAATTTCACCAGATACGTCAAAATTTGTGACGTTTCATCGGAAGCACCTATGGACCTTGTTGGTTTAAGATAAGGCTCACAGGTACATTAGAGAGTATTTGGAAGACCAAGATAATATGGAGAAAATGTCCAATAACTAAACACTGTTGGTGTTCAATTATTAGAGTGTCTACATAGAACCTGAGTATAACGAAATAGAATTCCTAACCTTACTTAATTTAAGAATCATTTGTTATTAAGAATTTCCGAATAATTTTGCTGGTGAGTGAATGGCTCATCTTTTTTTAACGTAATTTATTGAATCTAAATTTTTCTACGCAATAATCATGCCTTCGGGACAACCATCTATCATTTCTGACCCATTTTCGTTTGAATTTTCCAGACCAATGTACCAGTACGACGCTTCGAGCGGCGGCCCGCTTCCCGTGGGCTTTTCAGCAATTAACTTATCTGTGAAATGTGTGACAACGGCCCACGCTCAAATGAAGGGTCCGCACACGTCTCCTGGGGGCACCGTTATCGATCTGTCGACGTCCAGTGTCACCACTACCAGCCCACAGGTGAGCGAGCAAATGTTATACAGGTTGATATGAGCTTGTTTGCGAGTTAAACGTAATCTAATGATATGTCTGAATAATGGTCCTTCGAGCCGTATTTTTTTTTATATTAAGAAACTGCCTTTTAACGTACTATCATAATATTCATTTTCTTTTAAAAATAGTAGTTATATAATTTGTAATTATGCAATTCAAATAGAAAACTGAATCGCTCTATACAAGCGGGACATCGCTAGTGTCAACTCGACGAGGATGTTAGTATAACCGCAAAGCGAATGATGACATTTAATAGGTCGTTTGATTGTTTATCTCCTGAAATGCGGTGTCAAGATTATCCCACTTCTGATTCATTCGAATCAGTGCCGTACACGGATTTCCTTATTATAAAATCAAAAATATCGTTCCAAATTTGACGATATTATGTTATTTGATATGTAAAACGATGTAATAATAACAGGACGGTTAAACATCTTTTTGACGGACATTTGAGTAAATACTAAAAAAGAAAAAAGACCATAATAAATCAAATAATTTTTTAATTAATTTTTAATTATTATTTTTAATTAATTTAATATTATTCCAGATATTTTTTTTTTGTTAATTTAGAAATGTCTTATAATATATCAAAGTTCCTTTTTAGGTCCTTGGTTGCTTAAAATTTATCAAAACAATATATTCGCAAGTATTAAACTATAGTTTTTTGCTTAATTTTGTTTCAATTTCAGGTAGCCTACAGTTCCCCTCACTACGGCGGAGCGGGGCAAAGGGTGGGCGGCAGTCCCCAAGCCGCCGCCAGCCCCCACCTTTCAGCGAGTCCTCAAGTTCCCAGTCCCCAGGGACAAACCTTGGATCTGAGTATCAGCAGGCTATCTCATAGGTAACGTTTTTTATTAAATTTTTATTAGATTTTAATTAGATTTTTATTCGATTTTTATTCGATTTTTATTCGATTTTTATTCGATTTTTATTCGATTTTTATTCGATTTTTATTTGATTTTTATTCGATTTTTATTCGATTTTTATTCGATTTTTATTCGATTTTTATTCGATTTTTATTCGATTTTTATTCGATTTTTATTCGATTTTTATTCGATTTTTATTCGATTTTAATTCGATTTTAATTCGATTTTTATTCGATTATTATTCGATTTTTATTCGATTTTTTATTCGATTTTTATTCGATTTTTATTCGATTTTTATTCGATTTTTATTCGATTTTTATTCGATTTTTATTCGATTTTTATTCGATTTTTATTCGATTTTTATTCGATTTTTATTCGATTTTTATTCGATTTTTATTCGATTTTTATTCGATTTTTATTCGATTTTTATTCGATTTTTATTCGATTTTTATTCGATTTTTATTCGATTTTTATTCGATTTTTATTCGATTTTTATTCGATTTTTATTCGATTTTTATTCGATTTTTATTCGATTTTTATTCGATTTTTATTCGATTTTTATTCGATTTTTATTCGATTTTTATTCGATTTTTATTCGATTTTTATTCGATTTTTATTCGATTTTTATTCGATTTTTATTCGATTTTTATTCGATTTTTATTCGATTTTTATTCGATTTTTATTCGATTTTTATTCGATTTTTATTCGATTTTTATTCGATTTTTATTCGATTTTTATTCGATTTTTATTCGATTTTTATTCGATTTTTATTCGATTTTTATTCGATTTTTATTCGATTTTTATTCGATTTTTATTCGATTTTAATTCGATTTTTATTCGATTTTTATTCGATTATTATTCGATTTTTATTCGATTTTTTATTCGATTTTTATTCGATTTTTATTCGATTTTTATTCGATTTTTATTCGATTTTTATTCGATTTTTATTCAATTTTTATTCAATTTTTATTCAATTTTTATTCAATTTTTATTCAATTTTTATTCAATTTTTATTCAATTTTTATTCAATTTTTATTCAATTTTTATTCGATTTTTATTCGATTTTTATTCGATTTTTATTCGATTTTTATTCGATTTTTATTCGATTTTTATTCGATTTTTATTCAATTTTTATTCACTTTTTTGTTCATTCGATTTTGCAGTGGCGTGCGACCGGTAGCGTCTTTCGCTTCAACGCCGGGAGGGGGGCCAGTCTTGGCACCCGGAGCGGGATACAGTCGTGAGTCTACACCGGACAGCGGAGGCAGCCATTATATGGATGCCTACAGGGATTCTGCAGGTAAATATGTTAACTTCAATTATTTTATTATTTATAATTCTTTGTAATATTAATTTCTAAAAAAAGTTTATTAAAATATTGAACAACCCCCTATGTGTTGCATAGGAAAAGTGCTTAGAAAATATGTACAAAAAGAAAATCCTGTTAATAAAATCCCTATAAAAGTTCCTACAATAATCCCTGTGAAAAATAATTAAAAAATAACTATAAAAAAATATTTTCAATAACTATTTGTAAAAATGCCTGTAGGAAAAATTCCTGTAAAAAATACATGTAAAAATAACACTGTAAAAACCCCCTTGGAAAAAACATAGAAAGCCAGAGAAACTATAGAAAAAACAGTAAAGAAAATGCTTTTCATAAATTATAAAACGAAAGCATTTCTTATACCTATAAAGTTAACTAATTTAGCTAAACATAATAAGAAAATATGTACGAAAGGCTTCCAGAAAAAATTGACTCTGAAAAACTTGTTAAAAGTATTTTATTAAAAAATTTAACAAATCCCTGTAAAAAATATATGTGTAAAGATCCCTGTAGGAAAAAATTCCTGTAAAAGACCTGTTAAAAGTCCCTGTTAAAAATCCCTGTTAAAATTTCTGTTAAAATCCCTGTTAAAATCCCTGTTAAATCCCTGTTAAAATCCCTGTTAAAATCCCTGTTAAAATTCCTGTTAAAATTCCTGTTAAAATCTCTGTTAAAATCCCTGTTTAAATTGCTGTTAAAAATTCCTGTAAAACTCTTAGTAAAAATCTAAGAAAAGATCCTAAGAAAATTCTAAAGAACATTCCTTTGGAAATAGCAATATTGTTTGATAAAATATACAACAAAAGCATTTTATATCTATAATGTTAACTATTTTAGCTAAACATATTAATAAAATATGTACGAAAAGCTTCCAGAAAAAAATTGATTCTCTGTAAAAAAACTTGTTAAAAATATTACTAAAAAATCATTTTACTAAATCCCTGTAAAAAATATATGTAAAGATCCGTGTAGGAAAACTTCCTGTAAAAACCTGTAGCAAACCTGTTAAAAATACCTGTTCAAATCCGTGTTAAAAATCCCTGTTAAAAAGCACTGTTAAATCCCTATTAAAATTTGAGTTAAAAATCCTTGTTAAAAATACCTGTAAAAATCGTAGTAAAAACCTAACAAAGGACCCGAAGAAAACTATAGAAATACTATAAAGATCATTCCTTTGGATTTTATATCTATAATGTTAACTACTTTAGCTAAACATTATAATAAAATATGTACGAAAAATATTTCCAAAAAAATCACTTTTACTAATCCCTGTAAAAAATATCTTTAAAGATACCTGTAGGAAAACTTCCTTTAAAAACCTGTAAAAAAAACTGTAAAAACACTTTAAAAACCTGAAAAAAACCTATCAAAAATACCTGTTAAAAAACCTGGTAAAAATCACTGTTAAAAAATCTCTGTTAAAAATCCCTGTAAGAAATCTTGGGAAAAAACCTGTAAGGAACATTCCTTTGAAAATAGCAATAATAACAATGTAATAAAATATACAACAGAGGCATTTTATAAATGAGAATCATTTTATTTTGTTCATATTCTACGTGTACCTACATGGATGCATAAAAATAGCATTGTTCTTAGTTCGTTATTAATGAGTAGGATGTTAAATATTTAATGAAACCATTAAACGCATTAATACTGCTTTATTAACGGGGTCATTTTTCATGAATAAAATACCGGGGTTGTTCGAACATTTCTCTCATTTTTTATGTTGATCTTTCGACTATCCTTTGATAACGCTTAATAATAAATGAAACTAGTACAGTAATTCAAGTATTAGAAATTGGAAAATTGACGTTTAAAAACTTTAATTTTTTTATAATTGTCTTTACGATTTCATTTGTCGATCATCAAAATCATTACTTAAAATACTGGATTTACTTCTTAGGGCCAGTTACGTTAATAATACAGTTTAAAGTTAGGTTTAACTAAAATTTGTAGTTTAAACTGAACGTATACAACTAGCTCTTAATAATATACCTACTTGAGTGTTTTTGTTTCTTTCTGATTACTTATTTTCTTCGTTTTTCTTCATCTTATAGGTTATGGTCCTATGAGTCCGCACCCGGGCTACGGTATGACGACGGTAGGCGGCGATTACGCGTCGAATCCCTACTCCCCCTATCCACCGGGCGGATATTCGTGCGCGGGAGGATATCCCGGACCCGTTACCACCGGATATCCGGTACCGCCGGGCGGATACTCGCCCAGCGCCTGCTATTCGATGCCCCCACCACAGCATTCGTTGTCGCAGCATGACAAGTCGCCAAACAAAGACAGGTAATGTAAATTTTAAAAACTGATATGTCGAAATTCTATGAAATTAGAAAATATATGACAAAATAACTACCCCTCGCAATTTTTGGATCTTAAATATATATAAATAATGATAAATATCAAAAATATAAGACATAATAAACTCCCTAGAATTTGTTTGTCTCTTAAAACTATATAAATAATGAAACATATATAAAAATATATAAATAATGAAAAATATCAAAAATATATGACAAAATAAATATCCTAGCAAATTTTTGTATTATAAAAATATATAAAAAATGAAAAAAATATCAAATATACATAACAAAATGAATAACCTAGAAAAATTTTTGGCTAAAAATATATAAAAATATATAAATAATGAAAAATATTAAAAACATATAAAATAATAAACCACCTAGCAAAAATATATTACAAAATAAACACCATAGCAATTTTTTGTCTCTTAAAACTATATAGATAATGAAATATATAAAAATATATAAATAATGAGAAATATCAAAAATATGTGACAAAATAGACACCCTATCAATTTTATGCCTCTTAAAAATATACAAATAATAAAAGATATCAAAAATATATGACAAAATAGACATCCTAGCAAATTTTTGTATCTTCAAAATATATAAAAAATGAAAAATATCAAATATACATAACAAAATGAATAACCTGGGATTTTTTTGGCTCCTAAAAATATATAAAAATATACAAGTAATGAAAAATAAATAAAACATATAACATAACAAACCACCTAATAAAAATATATGACAAAATTAACACCCTAGCAACTATTTGTCTCTTAAAAATATATAAAAATTAATAATGATAAATTTAAAAAACATATGATAAAATAAACACCCTAGCAATTTTTTGACTGTTATAAATATATAAAACTATATCAATAATAAAAATTACCAAAAATATTCACCCTAGCAATTTTTTGTCTCTTAAAAATATATAAAAATAAATAATTTTAAAAATATACGACAAAATAAACACCCTAGTAATTTTTTGCTTCTTAAAAATATATAAAAATAAATAATGAAAAATATCAAAGATAAATGACAAAATAAACATAATTTTTGTCTCTTAAAAATATATAAAAATAAATAATGAAAAATATCAAAAATATATGACAAAATAAGAACCCTAGCAATTTTTTGTCTCATAAAAATATATAAAATTGTATAAATAATTAAAAATATCAAAAATATATGACATAATAAACCACAATAGCAAAAATATATGACAAAACAAATACCCTAGCAATTTTTTGTGCCTTGAAAATATTTAAAAATAAATTATCAAAAATATATGACAAAATAAACACCCTAGCAATGTTTTGTCTCCTAAATAATAAAAAATATCAAAAACATATGACATAATAAACCACCTAACAAAAATATATAGAAAATAAACAGCATAGCAAGTTATTGTCTCCTAAAAATATGAAAGTATATAAATATTGAAAAATATGAAAAATATATGACATAATAAACCATCTTTTGTGGAGTGAAAAATAAAAAGTGGCTCTCATTTTTATTGTAAAATTTAAAGGGTGCTACCTGCGGTACCTTACACACATTCAAAAAAAAATAACTTTTTTGAGCCACTCTGTATTTAACTTTTAAATAAAAATTCTTGTTCTCCAACGTCTTTTATCTAAAAAAAAAGATTAGATTAGATTTGAGCAGCCGTTTTTGAAATATCTGGATCTGTACAAGGTAGAAATTTTTGTCTCTTAAATATTATATTAAAATAAATAATGAAAAATATCAAAAATATATGACAAAATAATTACCCTAGGAACTTTTATTCTCTTAAATATATATAAAAATAATAAAAAATATCAAAAACATATGACAGAATAAACACCCTAGCAATTGTTTGTCTCCTAAATATATATATATAATTAAAATGTCAAAAATATTGACATAATAAACCACTTAGCAATTTTGTGTCTCTTAAAAATATATAAAAATATAGAAATAGTGAAACATATCAAAAATATATGACAAATTAAAAATCCTGGCAATTTTTTGTCCTTTAAAAACAATTACTAGTTAAGTACTTAAAATTGAGAAAACCCTTAATCTCTAAAACTTTCTGTTTCTACTTTGATATATGGCAACCGTGTAAGTTTGTTACATAGGATTTTAAACTATTAATTTATTTTACTATCCCTATTCGGCTGATAAATATTACTCTACTTACAGCAAATCCAAATTCTTTCAGCACAAATCGCTGTTCTTCGTTTTTTTATCTACCAGTTTTGACAACCCCCATTGACAGCTACCATCGACAAGATCAACTCCGAACCCGCGTTCGAAAAATGTGGCTGTGTTCACACCACACAGCGCTCGACAAATACAAAAATAGGTTCCGTGAGGCTGCAACACAAAATACACTAAACTGTATACCAACCGATACGAACCTTTGCAAATTCTCAGCTTTTTCAAGTATTCTTTGGTTTGTTTTCACTTTGGAAATATGGGGGTTTATATTTCATAATTTCGTAGTGGTTTTTCGGATCTCAACCGATTTTTGTGACTTCGCTTTCTTTTATAATATTAACTGAAAAAAAAACCTTATTATTAGTTTTTTCTTAAAATGTTTTGCTTTCTATTAATGTAAAAGTAAGCTTCTATCATTCCTTCTATGCTCTAGTTGAGGCTTTAAACTAATAACAGACCCAAAATCCGTTTCCTTCATGTTTAAAATAAAATAAAAAATGAAAAGTTTTTAAGATGGCGACTAGAGCTAGCTTACTTTAGCGAGCACCGAGAATACTGTCAGCGATACATTTAAATATAGCCAGTGGACCATTTTTGGTTTTAATCCCCATGTTTTTCCAAATGCCCGTCTCCCTACAATGAAAGACATTTTACATTTGTTGGTCACTTTTTGTAAGTGTTGGTTCCAAGTAAGTTTGCTATCTAGGATTAGACCCAGACATTTTACTTAGTTCGTTTTGTTTAGCCTTCCTCCTCCAAACAGTCGGAGTTTCTAAAACCTCCAACCTTGTTTTCCAAGTTAAGGTTATGAGTTGTGCCTTGTCAGAGTTTCCCAAGAGGTTTTTCCTAACGCACCACATTTCTGTCAGCCTAAGAGCTCTTTGCATGAGTTCAAAGACTGTGGTTTGGTGTTTCCCTCGGATAAGGATGTACACCTTATAATCCAGAAGGAAATGGTCAAGTTGAAAGATACAACGGAATTATTTGGAAAACTATAAATTTGGCTTTACAGTCAAATTTATTAAAAACTACACAATGAAGCTAGTATTAGATGACGCTTTGCATTCTATTCGCTCCTTACTTTGTACCTCTATAAATTGCGCTTCTCATGAAAGGATGTTCCCTTTTCCAAGAAAATCTACTTTTGGAACTGCTATTCCTTCGTGGCCACCAATTCTAGGTCCAGTATTTATAAAAAATCAAGTCCGAAATAGTAAGTTTGATTCTTTAGTAAAAGAAGCTGAACTTGTAGAAGCAAACCCTGATTATGCCACAGTAAGATACCTGGATGGAAGAGAATCTATTGTTTCCCTCAAACATTTGGTCCCAAGAGAAGACTTAAATCTATTAACTTATAACAATAACGAAACTCAACAAAGTAGTCAAGATATTACAGAAAATATTGCCAATATCCCATCTCCTAGTTGTTCCAGGATTCCCGATATTTACGAATCTCCCAATACTTGTATCTCAGAAACTCGTATTCCTGATAATCCGGTCACCCTTGTATATGACGACAATCCAATCGATTTTGTTCAGCAACCTTCTATCATCCAACAAATTCGACATCCAAGAGAAAGAAGACCTCCAAAATATTTAGATGACTACGTTTCAAAATAATGCCGGGGAGAATGTAATGGAAAACTGTGTTCGTGTTTTATATTAGTTCTGTACATTCTGTATGGTTTATTTATTCGTTGTTATAGAGTTGTCATATTATTTACCGTCACTAAAATTCTGTTCAATAAAGCCTAATTTCAGAAGGTATTTTCATTACAAATAGCTTATCCACACCAGTATCTTTGGGTAACGTGTCAACCCAACAGTTTCTTTCTATTTGAAACGTAATTACGTGATACTATATGAAAAAATAGCGATAATAATATTTTTTACCATAAAATGTCTGCTTTCTATTTTATATCAAATTAAACCATATATTTTAGCCTATCTTCTATTTTCGTGGTTTTTCATTTCCCTGCATTCTAAAAAGATGCCATTGTTAAGAAAGCTGTTGCTTTTTAATAAAGTTTTAAATTATTTTAATTAAATAACATTTCAAAGTCCCCCCGTAATCGCATAACCACATTAGTATCATCGGCTAATGTACCATTCTAACCATTTTTTGGCATTTGAAACATAATTACGTGGTTAAGTAAAAAATATGTCATTATTTCTGCTTATAATTTTCTTATTATTTTATATGAATCTATTTTCGTGGTTTTAATTTATCAACCACTCTATACTCTTAAAAAGTTACCTTTTAATAACGATTCAAATTATTCTATTGAAATAACATTTCGGCGTCCCCCTGTAATCTCGTGACCGCACCATTATCATCCGTTAAAAGTGCCAACCCAACCGTTTTGGTAATGAGAATCGGAATAAAATAGATACCTGTGTCAATGACGTATACCTACTGCGATAAATACCTACGGACGTTTACAAAAAGAAATTATGCTTTTAGTAATGCATTGAAGTTTAATAATGATAATTGTGCCGTTATCATCGCGATTTTATCTAACACGTTGCGTCCGTTTGGGTGATAAATTTGACTGAAGACCAAGGAACGTGTCTATAAATATTCCTAGACGTAAAATTCGGGTAAAAAAGCGAGAAAATCGAATAAGAAATGGAAGAAAATGGGTATGACGTTTTGAATTACTTTTTTTGACAGTTCGAATCTTTTATGCCGGCTATATTTAAATTCGGTTTATTTACACTTTGATATAAATTTAGATTTTAAACATTGTACCGGCGCGTGTTTATTTTAAAATAATCGAAAACACTTTATATAAGTGCAATTATATTTTAAAAGTTATTCAGTTTGTTTACAATCATTTTAAAGTGCCAGTTATTTACTCTAGAACCTACCTAATTAATCATTAGTAATAATACTTTGTACTTATCGTTCAAAGAAAGTTTTTTCTGTCTCTTTCTAACAACTTAAAATAAATTTTGAGGTTATAGAATACGAGGGAAATGGGATAGTTTTATTTTAGTCTTTATTTCGTATATGTTTATAAATTGTAACATATCAATATGGTCGGAGTATAGAATTAGAAGTAGATGTAGGTGCCTGATCAAGGTCCAGTCCTGAACCAAATTTTTGGTAACCAATGAAGGTATTGGAAGCAGCTTGGGGGAAACGGTTCACTGATCTGTATAAAATAATACAGATCAGTGGAACGGTTATAGCATAGCCCTCATAAAGTCTAGATACCGCTTGGCGTATGCTGTCAATACAAAAAAATGACCCCATTCATGCTGGCTCCCATGATGGGTAAATTTATGTTTTGGCTAAACTGATTTTTAGTTTGTGTGTACTGGAGTGCGTTTAGAAACCCCGCACGGCGCGTCTCACCACATACATTAGAATAGGGTCCAGACGCGCCGTGCGTGGTTTCTAAACGCACTCCTGTAATACGTGAACACCGATAATCTGTACTTTGTTATTAGTTATAAGTCTTTTGAATAAAAGACAAAATATTTCTGTTTTTATTAACTGAACAAATAATATTTTATTTTATTTGTTTACTATTAAAGTATATTTTTTCTCAGTTATTACATGTAAGAAAATAAAGTATAAAACATAGAAACTAATAGGTACCTATATAGAACGGAACTAATATTTAAAAGAAAAACCTGATCAACGGTTTTTAAAAATTACGATTTTAAACCATTTCTTTGGCATTTTATTTCCAAAGGTGTACTAAATTTCTAAACTAATGCATTCAAATACTTTTCTTTAAATGAATAAATAAAATCTCACCAAGAAAGGTTAAAAAATTCAAGTACCTAATTTGATATATCATATATTGTGTTTACACTCATGTTGTTTACTAACAATTCATAAATGGGGTGGTAATATTAATAATAATTTTGTTGCCAACAATTTTCCTTTCATATGGGCATTGACATCGCATCCTATGATGAGTTGGAGGTTAGCTCTTGCTGCATATGAGACTATTTCGCCTATTATATGCGGGGAACATAGCTCCTCGCCTGGGAAATATGCAGAACAGATTAGCCATCTTTTTGTTCCTTCCTCTGTCGGCGTAGTTTGGAGAGCTGTAACAATATCAGCGGTGCACAGCACCGGTATTAGTACACAATTTACCCTATTGTTATATAAAATACATTCTTGTGGTCTTTTAGACCTTTCGTTGTACAAAATCTTACCTTGATTGGGTTTTAGGCCTGCTACCCTCCCGCCATGTAACCAGGGTTCTTGCAAGAGGACCAAATCTCTTCCCTTCCCTCTTTGTCGAACCTCCTACATACTGTAGCGGTGGCCGCCTTGGCATAATGGAGGTTCCCCTGAAAAACCCTGATCGATGTGCTCAGTTCTATAAACTGGGCAGTTTGTCTGCCTTCTTAGAGGCCTCTCCAATTTCCATAGGTGCAGTCACCTCTTGTGCTTCTTGCCTCTTGAAGGGACTGACCACACTGTAGGAAGACTCCACCTCGTCGTCCTCTACCAAGGTTTCTTCCTCTGAAGAGGACTCTTTGGTGTCCTCTTCCCTGCTGAGGGAAGACTTCACCTCGTCGTCCTCTGCCAAGGTTTCTTCCTCTTTGGTTTCCTCTTTCCTGCTTGTGCCTGGGTTATTCACCTTTTCGTCAGGTTCTTGGTCATGTCCTCCTTTGACTCTGAATTTAAATCTTCCTAGATCATAGTAGGGGGACATATCCAGCTTTTTCAGCTCTTCTAGGGATGCAGGATCCATCAAAAAAGCCCACGTTTGACCTTTTGCCGATGGGGTTTTACCCCACACCGTCCAAAGGTGTGTATTTAGCCCATGGTTGCTATTTTCATTCTTTTGAGGATTTTATTCCCTTCGGGCCTTTGTCCTCTTTCGTCGAAGATGAATGTTGTGCAGGCTAGTGGCCTAGGGATATCGTTACCCTCCAACTCTTTCAGGGTTGCCCCTTCCCAAGTTTGGATGGTTGTGACGATGTCCCGCATCCAGTCTGCACTGGTTCGGTTCGCGCAAGTCATGACCAGGTAACCTGGCTTGTGGCTGCACTTTGCGAACCTTACCTGTGTTCCCTCTGTGGGGATTTTGTCGTGGGCCTCGGAGATCGAGTCTTGGACTTTTAATAGTCTCTCTGGACTCATTTTGATATCCGGGTACCCTATTTCTACCACTGCAACCTTCACTGAGGTAAGGGCCTCTTTGAACGAAACTTCGTCCGTCCTGGCCTTCTTCCTCAGTCGGCTGACCTGTGGTGGTGTTGCGTCTGTTGACCTTGGATGTTTTAGAGCTTTTGTGCCTTGCTTGGCAGCTTCTTTCGCCTTGTTGTCTTGACACTCTAGCCTCTGGGGCTTTTGTGGCTTTGTTTGGCCCCTTTGAAAATTTTCCTTGATCACCTGCCTTTTTGCGGCTGTGTAATCAAGGCCAGTTTTTAAGAGCTTCTTTAACCTTGTCCTTGAGTGTCCACCTAGAGGAGCTGAATGTACCTCGTTCTCGGGCATTTGGTCTACCTCTTCCAGGGAGGAGACGATGACTTTACGCCTCTTTACTAGCTTTTCAGCCTTCGCCAGAGACGTTGCCTTCGTCGTATCCCCTTTCGAGGTTTACGTTGTTGCCTTTTGTTGTTGCATTTCGCTGTTGTTGTATTTGTTGTTTTTAGAATATGATCCCACGAGTAGTATAGGGAAAAACAGTCCGCTACGGCAGAGCTCCGCATGCCGCAGTAAGGTCGTGATACTCTGTGAGATGACCCGGTATCCCAGAGGCTCCGTTTGCAATACCTTGACCCAGGTATCATTCAATCCTCGGCACGGGTCGCATTACGCCTTAACTTGGGGAGTTGGTTCGCGGCGACAGTTTTTGCAAAGGATTTTGGGAGTTTTTAAGTCCCCTCACCCTACTTATAGCTGCCACTAGCCACTGGTTGATATTTTGTATGCAATATTTTGCCGCCATTATTGTGGAAATCGCAGCTTTAAGATTCTAAACTTGCACCGATTCTGTCTTGTCAGTAGTGCCAACTTAAAATTTACCCATCATATTGGGGGTCAAAATTTTTTCACGATGCGATATCTAGACTTTCTAAAAGCTATGGGTTATAGTGATAAAAAGCAGTCCTTTTTCAGTATTTGTTTCGTCTTTATCTTTATTATAGTCATGGCAAATCTCATAAAATTAAAAAATTCAAACTGACTTAATATAGCATTTTGTTAGCATCGACGAGCTAATGTATAATACCAACGAAGACCATCCAATGAATAATACTAGCAATACTATAGACA
The DNA here is from genome assembly GCA_927349885.1 of Psylliodes chrysocephalus. Classification (NCBI taxonomy): domain Eukaryota; kingdom Metazoa; phylum Arthropoda; class Insecta; order Coleoptera; family Chrysomelidae; genus Psylliodes; species Psylliodes chrysocephalus. Next base: position 5,267,456 of record OV651821.1, on the reverse strand, counting down.
CTAAGGAGCTGGTTCTGTGTCCGACAGATAGCTGTGATGGCACTGGGCACGTATCTGGCAACTTCGCCACCCACAGAAGGCAAGCAACACTGTATTTTTACGATTGCAATTATGTGACGTCACAATTACTAAAAAAACCTCTTATTAAGTCCTAAAACGAACAAAATAAAAAGAGAAAAATAGTAAAATTTGTATTGATACCAAAAAAACTGTGACATCATTCAAATTGCCATCATGAAAGTCTTTTAACATCATTCCCTTCCTCTAACCAGTATTATATCAGGAAACTGGTATACAAAATCTATAATGACAGAAAATTACCTTATTTTCATCAACATTACTAACAGCTGTCAATCTTATACATATGTTCATTTGCTTTAACAATGTACAACTGAGTCAGTTCCTTAACAAAACGATACAAAACTTATTTGAACTTTATTATTTACAGCCTGTCCGGATGTCCCAGAGCCGACCGCTCCCAAATCCAGCCACATTCCCAAGAACTGAAATGTCCTACGCCCGGTTGCGACGGTTCGGGTCACGTAACGGGAAATTATTCTTCCCACAGGAGTCTGTCGGGTTGTCCCAGAGCCAACAAACCGAAGAGCAAACCCAGAGACGGTCAGGACTCCGAACCTTTGAGGTAAGTCATCTAAAACAATTTATATCGAGTAACAGCGGTTTATACATGCCGAAATTTAGTGGCCTCGGGACGGGACCCTGAGGTGCACCGAATATTTGTATTAGGGGTTTTCGGGGTTTAAAATTATGAATTGGTGGGTTTAAAGATATTTTTTGGGTAAAAAAATAATGGGAAATATTTTTATTTGAAAATTTAGATCAGTGCTTTGTTCCATGCATACAGATGCCCCATTCCAGGGTGCGATGGGTCAGGACATGCGACAGGGAAATTTTTGTCGCATCGAAGGTAATTTTTCTTTCATTTTTGATGTGCAGTGAAAAAAATGTGATACTAGAGAATAGTGCAGTAAAATGAAGCGGTTTTTAAGAAAATTTGTTTTTGGTTTTGAGATTTAATTTTAACGTTGTAGCTTTATTCAGAAAATACGAAAATCTTAATTAGAAAATTACCGAAAGATATACTGAGTTGTCTAAATAGAATAGGCAAATTTTTTACAAATATTTTTATTTAAAAGAAAAATATACAGAAAATTTTATATTTAAAATTAATTTTGTCCAGTAAAATTAGCTTCAATTTTGAAAACTATTTAAAAATATCAATTTCATCTTTATAAAAAGAATCAAAATATTCTTTTTTGCAATTGATTTAGCATATTATTATACAGAAAATCTCAGAGCAATATAGTAAAAATTAATCCCAACAAACACTTTGTTATGGCAAGTTAGCGGCCTTTAAACGTATGTACGTCACTTCAAATAACGGCCATTCTTTGAATGTCTGGCATTGACAAGTCGTCATTTTGTTATAACGGTCGGTAGTTGGTCGACGTCAGTCACTTTACCGGCACTAAGTAGTGAAAGGCCTTCAGATAGAGTCATAGCCAACAGTTTCCCATAATATTTCCTTCAATGGGCTTGCATAAGACTATAAGTTATGATGATGACCTTCAATAAATTCCAATACTAATAATTATCATAAAATATTCATAAGATATTCATAAAATATTCATATAATATACATAAAATATTAATAAAATATTCATGAATTATTATTCATAAAATATTCATAAAATATTCATAAAATATTCATAAAATATTCATAAAATATTCATAAAATATTCATAAAATATTCATAAAATATTCATAAAATATTCATAAAATATTCATAAAATATTCATAAAATATTCATAAAATATTCATAAAATATTCATAAAATATTCATAAAATATTCATAAAATATTCATAAAATATTCATAAAATATTCATAAAATATTCATAAAATATTCATAAAATATTCATAAAATATTCATAAAATATTCATAAAATATTCATAAAATATTCATAAAATATTCATAAAATATTCATAAAATATTCATAAAATATTCATAAAATATTCATAAAATATTCATAAAATATTCATAAAATATTCATAAAATATTCATAAAATATTCATAAAATATTCATAAAATATTCATAAAATATTCATAAAATATTCATAAAATATTCATAAAATATTCATAAAATATTCATAAAATATTCATAAAATATTCATAAAATATTCATAAAATATTCATAAAATATTCATAAAATATTCATAAAATATTCATAAAATATTCATAAAATATTCATAAAATATTCATAAAATATTCATAAAATATTCATAAAATATTCATAAAATATTCATAAAATATTCATAAAATATTCATAAAATATTCATAAAATATTCATAAAATATTCATAAAATATTCATAAAATATTCATAAAATATTCATAAAATATTCATAAAATATTCATAAAATATTCATAAAATATTCATAAAATATTCATAAAATATTCATAAAATATTCATAAAATATTCATAAAATATTCATAAAATATTCATAAAATATTCATAAAATATTCATAAAATATTCATAAAATATTCATAAAATATTCATAAAATATTCATAAAATATTCATAAAATATTCATAAAATATAAAATATTCATAAAATGTTCTTAAATATTCGTAAAATGTTATATTCATAAAATATTCGTAAAATATTCATAAAATATTCATAAGATATTTATTAAATATTCGTAAAATATTCATAAAATATTCATAAAATATTCGTAAAATATTCATAAAATATAAAATATTCATAAAATGTTCTTAAATATTCGTAAAATGTTATATTCATAAAATATTCGTAAAATATTCATAAAATATTCATAAAATATCCATAAAATATTCGTAAAATATTCGTAACATATTCGTAAAATATTCATAAAATATTCGTAAAATGTTATATTAGTAAAATATTCGTAAAATATTCATAAAATATTCGTAAAATATTCATAAAATGTTATATTCGTAAAATATTCGTAAAATATTCATAAAATATTCGTAAAATATTCATAAAATATAAAATATTCATAAAATGTTCTTAAATATTCGTAACATATTCATAAAATATTCGTAAAATATTCATAAAATGTTATATTCGTAAAATATTCGTAAAATATTCGTAAAATATAATATATTCGTAAAATATAAAATATTAGTATTAATAAAATATTCATAAAATATAAAATAAACATAAAATATTCTTAAATATTCGTAAAATTTTATATTCGTTAAATATTCGTATAATATTCGTAAAATATTCATAAGATATTCTTAAAATATTAGTATTAATATAATATTCATAAAATATTCGTAACATATTCATAAAATATTCGTAAAATTTTCATACAATATCCCTAAAATATAAAATGTTCATAAAATATTAAATATTTATAATATATAAAATATTCATAAAATATAAAATAAACATAAAATATTCCTAAAATGTTCTTTAATATTCGTAAAATGTTATATTCGTAAAATATTCTTATAATCGTAAAATATTTTTGGTGATTGGATGGGTTCGATTTTTCAGGGGTTGTAGAGGGCCAAAAGAGAAGATTTTTAGGGTTTTTTTAACTGTCTTTTAATCGTGTTGAACTGTGATTAACCGGAATAAACAATCGATATAAGGGTCGTTTGGAGTTTAATATCACTAAAAATTGACTTATATCCTTTTATCTTTCGATAACAGAAATATTCGGAAAATATTCGGAAAATATTCGTAAAATATTCATAAGATATTCATAAGATATTCATAAGATATTCATAAGATATTCATAAGATATTCATAAGATATTCATAAGATATTCATAAGATATTCATAAGATATTCATAAGATATTCATAAGATATTCATAAGATATTCATAAGATATTCATAAGATATTCATAAGATATTCATAAGATATTCATAAGATATTCATAAGATATTCATAAGATATTCATAAGATATTCATAAGATATTCATAAGATATTCATAAGATATTCATAAGATATTCATAAGATATTCATAAGATATTCATAAGATATTCATAAGATATTCATAAGATATTCATAAGATATTCATAAGATATTCATAAGATATTCATAAGATATTCATAAGATATTCATAAGATATTCATAAGATATTCATAAGATATTCATAAGATATTCATAAGATATTCATAAGATATTCATAAGATATTCATAAGATATTCATAAGATATTCATAAGATATTCATAAGATATTCATAAGATATTCATAAGATATTCATAAGATATTCATAAGATATTCATAAGATATTCATAAGATATTCATAAGATATTCATAAGATATTCATAAGATATTCATAAGATATTCATAAGATATTCATAAGATATTCATAAGATATTCATAAGATATTCATAAGATATTCATAAGATATTCATAAGATATTCATAAAATATTCATAAGATATTCATAAGATATTCATAAGATATTCATAAGATATTCATAAGATATTCATAAGATATTCATAAGATATTCATAAGATATTCATAAGATATTCATAAGATATTCATAAGATATTCATAAGATATTCATAAGATATTCATAAGATATTCATAAGATATTCATAAGATATTCATAAGATATTCATAAAATATTCTTAAAATATTCGTAAATATTCATAAATTGCTTTTTACCCTTTTCATTTACCTTTTTATGCACTATAATACAACATAATATAATGTTAAAACTTCTTTTAATTTTGAGGTTATCGATCTCTTTTTAGATATATTTGTAAGAAAGAGTTAAAAAGTCTTCAATGGTAAATCGATTGTTAACGTTACGAAACTTTAAAATAATCAAATAACTAAGAAAATCTGCACAAATGCATGAGACCTGATATTGGGACAATATCTGCTGGCCTATAAAAGTTCACTTTATGTGGGAAACAGTTAAATTACCTTTAAAGTTCTATGGAATATTAAGTTTAAAGGTCAACAACTTGCTACAACTTCAATGTTTGTTGGGATATTATAGTCCGGTAAAATTGACTTATATAGTCCGGTAAAATGAGGACTTGCCGTTATAGAAACCCAAAATTTCCGCACCGTTTTATTGTATGTTTTAATGTTTTGCACTTTTATAGTGCTACAGGCTGTCCCATAGCCAAGAAGCTCGCTCATATTCCTTCTTAGTATACAAAGTGTTGAAAATTAAAGCAAAATTGTGTTCTATCTCAAACAATGTTCTTATCGAAAAATGCAGATTTTCTTAATTTTCCGCACGTTTGTAGCGCAAGTGGTTGCCCCATAGCGAACAGGAACAAAATGCGAGTACTGGAAAGCGGTGGGTCCGTGGAACAGCACAAGGCGGCAGTGGCGGCGGCTACAGCGATGAAATTCGAGGGCGTGAATTGTCCCACACCCGGGTGCGACGGGACTGGGCACATAAACGGGTCGTTTTTGACCCACAGATCGCTGAGCGGATGTCCCGTCGCGGGGCAGACGGTCAAGAAGTCCAAGTACCCCGAGGATATGCCGTTTTATAAGGGATATACAGGTGAGGACAAGTTTTTTCTTATTGTATATTTTTTAAATTTATTGAAACAAAATATCGCGCTAACGTGATGTTTTTTTTTTTTAATACACCTTAATATGTTAGCATTATCTATTCGTTAAATTAAAGTACCTTCACGGTACATTTAAGTGATACAGTAATAAAAATTATCATTGTTTTTTTTTATTTAATATAGAAACGATAAAAATATGATTTGTTAATATCTTTACTCTAAATTATCCTATTTAACAATGAATAAAAATAAAATACTGCATAGGTACTATTGCGACTGATATTAGGGATTTCAACATTGTGTTTACAATGGTTGCCTAATGGCATACAAACGTTTGTTTTGTTTGGTTTGAATTGACATGTTAAAGTTAGTGTGTCAAGTTTTTGCCTCATAAACTACAAAAGCAATTTCAATTTACAATGTCCAAAGGCAATACACAACTGTCTGATAAACAGCCTTTGATAAGCCGGTTTCGCTCAGAATGGAGAAGGCGTAGTCCGTCACTGTTTTATTTTAGTTTGTTATTAAAAACTATGAATTTCTAAATTAACTCGTATTTTTAGAAAACAAAACCAAACACAGGGATTGTGTGTCATCAAGTAGTAACTTTTTAACTATCAAAATAAGTCACATAGTTTTGAAGCCCAAGTCTTATTGGTATACTATTATAATAGTATATAAATCTTGCTAGGAGCCCGCCAAAAAAAAAAGGGTTTTTAAAAACGTCATCTTCTTGTCAATCATCGCCTAATTACGAAAATCATAAAAACATCTACACACGGAATTATAGTAGAGCAGCAATATTTGTACAGGGCCACTACCTCCAATTATCACCGCTAGATATCACTAGCTGCCTAAGACATCAGAGAAATTCATAGAAATTCATAGAAATTCATAGAAATTCATAGAAATTCATAGAAATTCATAGAAATTCATAGAAATTCATAGAAATTCATAGAAATTCATAGAAATTCATAGAAATTCATAGAAATTCATAGAAATTCATAGAAATTCATAGAAATTCATAGAAATTCATAGAAATTCATAGAAATTCATAGAAATTCATAGAAATTCATAGAAATTCATAGAAATTCGAAGAAATTCGTAGAAATTCATAGAAATTCGTAGAAATTCATAGAAATTCGTAGAAATTCATAGAAATTCATAGAAATTCATAGAAATTCATAGAAATTCATAGAAATTCATAGAAATTCATAGAAATTCATAGAAATTCATAGAAATTCATAGAAATTCATAGAAATTCATAGAAATTCATAGAAATTCATAGAAATTCATAGAAATTCATAGAAATTCATAGAAATTCATAGAAATTCATAGAAATTCATAGAAATTCATAGAAATTCATAGAAATTCATAGAAATTCATAGAAATTCATAGAAATTCATAGAAATTCATAGAAATTCATAGAAATTCATAGAAATTCATAGAAATTCATAGAAATTCATAAATTCATAGAAATTCATAGAAATTCATAGAAATTCATAGAAATTCATAGAAATTCATAGAAATTCATAGAAATTCATAGAAATTCATAGAAATTCATAGAAATTCATAGAAATTCATAGAAATTCATAGAAATTCATAGAAATTCATAGAAATTCATAGAAATTCATAGAAATTCATAGAAATTCATAGAAATTCATAGAAATTCATAGAAATTCATAGAAATTCATAGAAATTCATAGAAATTCATAGAAATTCATAGAAATTCATAGAAATTCATAGAAATTCATAGAAATTCATAGAAATTCATAGAAATTCATAGAAATTCATAGAAATTCATAGAAATTCGAAGAAATTCGTAGAAATTCATAGAAATTCGTAGAAATTCATAGAAATTCGTAGAAATTCATAGAAATTCATAGAAATTCATAGAAATTCATAGAAATTCATAGAAATTCATAGAAATTCATAGAAATTCATAGAAATTCATAGAAATTCATAGAAATTCATAGAAATTCATAGAAATTCATAGAAATTCATAGAAATTCATAGAAATTCATAGAAATTCATAGAAATTCATAGAAATTCATAGAAATTCATAGAAATTCATAGAAATTCATAGAAATTCATAGAAATTCATAGAAATTCATAGAAATTCATAGAAATTCATAGAAATTCATAGAAATTCATAGAAATTCATAGAAATTCATAGAAATGTGGGACCTACAAACATTCTTAATCTACTTATTATTTGAATTAGAGTTCACATTGACAAACGTAACCATAGAAGGACATTTTAACTATTATGACATATGACATAACTGTTAAATAAAATTTAGGTTAGGTTAGGTTAGGTTCCGAATTTTAGTAGCTAATACTATAGTGATACTATGATACTATAATGATCTCTACAGATCAGTGATTGGTAGAATATTTAACGGTTTTTTATTTAATATATTCAGAATAAAAAAATTGTAAAGAAAGCATTATCCAGAACGTATTGTTAATTTTCCTATTAGTTTACAATAAATTGAAATATTGATTATAAAAAAATTCCTAATAATTGTCTAACCAAACAACAGTTATTCATTCTCACACTATTTGTCGTTGTATGCACAGACTTTATCAAAATTCGATTGCGATATATGGGGACTAAAATTTATTTTTAGACGTCTTCTTGCAGGTATAGAACAAAGTTCTAACGGGGGCGAAGATCTTATGACCCTCGAAGCGGAAATATCCGAATTACAGCGCGAAAACGCCCGAGTCGAATCGCAGATGATCAAACTCAAATCGGACATCAACGCCATGGAGAACCATTTGGGTCACAGCGAGAAAGTAAGTTCAATTTTATTTTCTTAAATTCAGTGAGCTGTAAGAAATATGTCTTTTTGTCTAGAGAAATCTGTTTCTTTTATTTATTTATCTATTCTTCTTCTATTTATTGTTTCCCATCTTTTTTCTTCTTCCTCTTTTCTTCCTTATTTTTCTTTTCTATAATTTATTTTAATCTTTTGCTTTATTTCTTGAAACAAAAACTCATATTTTAAATTAAAAAAAAATTATATTCTTCAAAATTGAAATTGTTTTTGGGGCCATAAAAAATGCTTAGGAAAGTACTGTTATATTTTATAGAAAAAAGACAAAGTGAGGTTAAAAAATGTCAAACAAGTTAGTAAATACTTGCAACTTTTATTGCCTTAATTTAAAAAATTTAAAATCAATTATAAGAATATAATTTATTATCCTTTGCTAATATTTTTATAGATATTGACTTATGACCTAATTTTGTAGTATGTAGTAGTTTTCCTAGCCTTTATCATGTGAAAGTTCTTTTAAAGTCTGTTCACCTAACCTCTCACATCACAATGTGTTCTGTGAGATAATTCTTCTAGCTTCTGACAATTCTGAGAGCTTTTTAAAGTTCCTCTAGCATCTAGTATGTTTAAGTCAGTTACCCCTAGTTATATGAGTACTCATGTTTTCAAATTGTTTCTTGAGCCTCTCACATCTTGAAGTGCTAGCCGAGAGTTACCCAACCTCTTTAATATCTTCTCAATCGCGAAATGTTCCTCTCGAAACTATTTGAAGAAGTTTCTCAGTATTTTATACTAAAATAAGTCAGATTCCAATTAATCGTTCTATTTCCTTCAAAGGCTGATGATAGAGACACTTTGACATAACTATTTGTCAGTCGAGTCAGCTGTAACTACGGTCGTTTAGCCAAGCTCAAATCTCTCAATTTACTGCAAACGACCCTTTTAGAGTTAGTTTATTCCGATTAGTGACAGTTCAACAACCCCCTGTCACGATTCAACTCCTTACTAACTGAACCCACCTTCATTGCGTTCGGTCTGCCAAGTTCCTTTAACTCCTTTAACACTTTTTACTCCAAACGACTCTTTTAGCGTTCGGTTTAGTCCGATTAGTGACAGTTTAACACGCTTAAATGTCATTTAAAAGCAACCTAAAAAACTCCGCTTTTGTCCCGCTCCAGCCCCTGACTATCCGAACTCGCCTCTTGTATTGGCCACAGCAACACTAGTTGTCATTTGTCATGCATATATCAAATGTCATTAATCAATTAAGCGTCACCCGTCATATGTCATCTGTCAAAATATTAGTAAAAGGAGCTCAAATTACAAAGGAACCTAACTCTTAGTTTCGTATCCGATCACAGCCACGCTGATATCATAAAAAACCAATTGGATCGTCTTATTAACTTCCCCCTCTCCTTCAGGAAACGCAAGCGTTGACGCAGCGCTCGAACAACTTGAACGAGTACTACGAGAGCCTGCGTAACAACGTGATAACGCTCCTCGAGCACGTGAGGCTTCCGGGTGGCGGTACGGCTGGACCTGGAGGTGTGGTGCCCGAAAAAATCGGTCAGGAAAACTTTGACAGTTACTTGAGCAAATTGCAGACGCTGTGTACGCCCGAGGGGTACTGTACCGACGAGAATCGTCCGCTCTACGAAACGGTCAAAAGCGCTTTGCAAGATTTCACGGTACTACCGACTCCCATTTAAGTATTTGTGTCGTTCCAGACCATTAAAGACATTAAAGACAAAAAACTCTGTGAGTGTGACGGTGCTATGGGTTTATTTTGTGTACGGGGTTTGCGAAAATTCATTTGAGACGCTTAAAATCACAATGATAAATGATTTTTTGCTGAAATGAGGCATTTTTACAAACCTCCTCTTTGCCAAAAACTTTTAAAATTACAGGAAACTGCCTTTTCGGTGGTTCCGGAGGTGGCTCCATCTGTTTGTCAAATTCTAAACGGACTTATATATATGCTGTTTGTGTCTAACAGATCACGCGGTATATATTGATCGAACACTGTAGAATTATTTCAAGAGTATAGCGATTTCGCCATTTTTAGTCCAAATATTAAAATTATTTTAAATATTTGATAAAAGTTAGTAATTTGTACGTTTTGAAGTCGTAAATTTTTGTATTATAAAAGAAAACCGTAATTTTTTGCTAAAAGCTAAACAAATACTCAAAAACAACTATCGATCCGATTTTCAACTGTCATTGAATCACGGAACGATTAAATCTGTTTTACGTCATCTGTCACTAAATAACAAGGTTCCTAAATCAAAGTAGGAGTTGTCTTTTCAGGGTTGCTCCGCAAATGACAGTTTGCTTCTTAATTGTAGTGACGTTTTTTTGTTAAAGAATTTGCAACTTAAAATTGCTACTAACTAACGTAATTGCCAATTGTCAGTGACAAACGGTGACAGTTGACGTATCAGATGCAATAAATCAATAAATATTGATGACAATTGACGTCTGTAATGTCAATTTTGATAATTTTTCATTTAGACAAATTACCTCTTTGAATCGATTCTGCAGTTTTCCATCAATCAAACCATCTAATACTTGTAGATGTCATGAATTTTTCACTAATATCCTCAGATGTACGTAAATTTAAATTGTGATTTTCTGTAAATAGCTAAAATATACAGGGGGCGACCAAAAACACTGTAGATATATTGCCATATATATTAAGTCGCAACCAAAAAAAAAAGAAAAATGTATCATATTAAACACTGATTGTAAATAGCTCGTATATAATTTGATTTGTACCTACTGTGTATAAAGTACGTTTTTTAGTTAGTAATTATTTATTGATTAGTTATTAATTCGTTTAGACCAATTTGTTTTTTATTATGTAAAATGCCCCGTTCGGAATGGTCGCAAAATAAAATCGATTGCAAAAATTGCAACTGGATTATTTCGAGCGGGCATTCTGCACTTGTTGTTTATTTTATACGAAACGTCCGCTGGAGTTGAGCGTAAGGACGTGCTGTATAACAAATTTGTATAAATCTAGAATTTTATCTTCTTTAGAAGAACTATTTTACTAAAAAGGCTCGAATCGTGTACAAGTTTTCAGTAATTAGTATAATTTTTTTAGATACTCTGTGATTATGTATACCTAGTCTTTATATAGGTAGATGAGAAAAAACATACTAGTGTTATTTGTAAGCGGACCTTCGTCAAAGGCGACGCGCTGTTTTTTCGGTTTTTTAGTGTGACTTGGTCCAGAAAATATTGTTCAGAAGGTCAATGTCGTTGACAAAAGGTTGTTTTGTGGGAAAAATGGCGCTAAGTCATCGTTATGTTGATTAAAATTTAATTATCATTCAATTTTGACGCAAAAAATATTAATGGGTCGCAAAAAATGGGTCGCAAAAAAAATAAGTCGCAAAAAATGGGTCGCAAAAAAATGGCGCAAAAATGGACGCAAAAAATGGGGCTCGTAAAAGGGGTCGCAAAAAATTGGACGCAAAAAACGCGTTGCACAAAAGGGGTAGCAAAAAATTGGTATCAAAAATTGAATTCAAAATAAAATTGGTTGCAAAAAATTAAAAATATCTTAAATTTAAGTATATAATGGTAAAAAAAATATGCTAAAAAGATAAAGTAATTTAAAAATTATTCAAAAAATAACAAGACCTCAAAAAATTGTTAAAAATATAAAAATCGTAAAGAAAAAAATTAAAGAGGAGAAGGACGAAAAAAACGTGAAAAACAAAATTTTCTGCACATTAAAAAAATACTGTGAAAATTGGTTTAATAATATAGATGGGAAAAAATGAGTCGTAAAAAAACGGGGTGCAAAAATCGAGGAGCAAAAAGTCGCAAAAAACGGGTAGCAAAAAAGAGGTCGCAAAAAATTGGTATCAAGAATTGAATTCAGAACACAAATGGTTGCAAAAAAATTAACAATATCTTAAATTTAAGTATATTCATTAATTGAAAAGAAAAAGTGAAAAAGCAAAGTGAAAATTGAAATGGAGAAGGAAAGCAACTATAAAAGTCGCAAAAAAATAAAGGTCGCAAAAAAATAAAGGTCGCAAAAAAAGTCAATCATTCTAGTCATAATAGTTCTAGTCAATGTTTGCTTCAAAACAACCTTTTGTCATGATGTCCAAAAGCAAACGAAGTGCAATAAGAGGTAATTTAAAAAAATATACAGCGTTATTAATAACGTCTTTGTTCTGTTATCGTTTTGCAAGTTATCTTTCGTTTATTAAAGTTATGATTCCTACTTTTATATACCGGTTGTCCCACGTTTCTACCGGATTGAGATTTTCCAAATAAAATTTATTTTCTGCGAGAAATACAGCATGTATTTAGTTTTACACTTTAATAAAAGTTCTGTAATTTGGTAAAATTCTACCGGTAGAAATGTTGGACAGGGACAACCGCCAGTTATTGTCCCATTCAAGGTGTTTTTACTGTGCTGTTTCCCAATTCCCTGACAACTTGTTGTGTACTGTGTAAATACTAATATGGATGATATATTCAAACTCATTATATTCAATTATTTGTTCACACCAAATATATATGTTAATATACATGTGTTGTTATTAAATAAAGTATTTGAAAGGTCTGTGGTATTTTCTTTGCATTTTCCCTAAACACCTTTAAGATAATTACAAGACACTATTATGTATTGATACACATCCAATAAACACAGTTAATCGGCACTGTAACTGGGCCTAGGGAGGCTTGCCGGATGTCGGACTCTACCCGATATACAAGTGCAGCTTCGGCATATAAGTAGGGCATGTCCGCCCAGCCGAATGTCGGCAGCTCACTACCAGGGCCGCTGAGAGCCAGGCCGGGCCCCAGGACAATTATCTAGATCGAGCCCCGTGAAACAAAAAACTGTTCTCCCTACTTCAATTACTTCTTCTTCTAAAAAAAAAAGATTCTCACATCAAAAAACTATTCTCCCTACCTCTCAATTGCTTCTTCTAAAAAAAAAAAAAGGTTAGCCGAAACTTAACTTCCCACTTTCATCTTGTGTCGTATTTCTCATGCAGAACACAAAATGCTGTTGTCGGGCCCCCTTACAGCGTTACCGGGCCACTATTTAAGCACGGGCCCCGGGAATTAGTCCCGGCTACCCCCCTCTAGTCGGCCCTGCTCACTACATATTGTAGCAGCGTTCATATATCAAGTTCGGCAAAGCCAAATATGGTTTACTGGGCAAACTGGTGACTAGACACTGACGAATAATGACGAGCTGACCCACAAAATATGGAAGAGACCTGGGGCCTATTTCATAAAACTACTTTGCATTTTGCATATTTTACTAAATTTATGCTTTATGAACGAAAACTTTAATGAATTAGAAAATAACATTTGATAAGCAATTTGAAAATTGAAAATGAAAAATGGATAATTTGCAAAGTTAAGGATGTTATTTTATAAAAGACAAATATTTTGTAATCGTAAATTTGCAAAATGCAAATTGAAAAATTGCCAAGTAGTTTTATGAAATAGGCCCTTGATCAAACGAAGGAATTGATTAAAAAATCCGTCGATTTTGCATTATCTTGAATGACAATGGTAATTTGATTGTGAAACTTAATTTTCCCGCCATTTTTGAAATACCTAGAGAACCGACAACATACAATAGGTTCTTTCGTTCGCTGTTGGTGCAGTTTCCACCAGTGTAAATTACACCAGTTACACCCCCTTATTTACCTTAGTTTACTTCCCTCCTTATTCCTTATACACATTTCGAGTGTAATTCACTCCTGCTAAATAGCTGGTGGAGAAAATATCCACCAGTGGACACCACATCGCCGACAGGAAGGTTTAGTGGATTTTACACCGGGCCGAACGAAAGGTTTAGTGTACGTTGGTGTAGTTCATTCCTACACCAGTGGGACGAACGAAAGAACCTAATAGGTCTTTTCCTTTGCATCGAAAGTGTAGCACTAAGCTACGTCACTTCTGAAAATATCGTTCCATCCATACAATTTGTATATATGGAACGATATTTTCAGAATTGGTGTAGCCCAGTGCTACACTTTCGATGCAAAGGAAAAGACCTTTTGATTACTATACGGTGAAAGAGAAAGGTCAGACACGCCCAACATAGCGCGGGGCCATTTTGATGCCTTTACCACAGTTTATAGCTAAAGAATCAGTTCGCTCACTCTGCGTCGGCACTTTTGATCTCAATGTTCCAGTTTATACACTGCGCAACTCGGATAATACAATATATGACAACCGCCTATATTCAAACAGCAGTCTTCTGCGGATCCTGAATTTGTATCCCTGGATTGGATGTTATTTTGGAATATTCAACTGGTCCGAGTGAGCTAACTGATTCTTTAGCAATAAACTGTGCCTCTACTACTAGGTTGGGCAACACATATATTTCCTAAATGTTAAACTGGTAGTCTATGCATCCTGATATTTAGACAATACCGCCTCGTCCTGAACTTTTAGAGTATCAGGATAACAGAAAAACGAAGAGATAATTTAAAAAAGGCGGAAATCCCATTAATTCGTCGACATTTTAGTAGTGGATTTGGTATCAGGATAACAGAAATGCAAGGAGGTATTCAAATTTTTATTTCTGCTCCGATTGTTATAAAATTAGGCACATAGTTACAGTAAGTAATTTAAAGTGTCTGACTGATGTCTGCTTTTCTCTATCTTCGATACATCTTGAGCAATGAGCCTCACCTTTTAAACTACATTCGTTAGAGGTCAACACAGTAAGTTTTTAAGATCAAGACATTACATCCTATTCGTAAGCTGATATTTTAAAATTTTTAGTTTCTCAAAAATGAGCAAAGGGTATAGACTTCAAATATTTTTGACAAAATAATTTTGCTTCTTTGATTTTGATGTAAACTTGGATCCGTATTAAAGGAAGCACTACAATTTCACTAATCTCGCAAGCGCGTCGAGGTATTCGACATTCGAGAATACTACCCCAGCTTCGGCATATAGGTAGGACATGTCCGCCCAGCCGAATGTCAGCAGCCTACTACATTGTAGCCGCGTTCATATATCAATAAATAGTTAGGCCCGTAAGGATGCCTTCCATGCCCGGGCTAGCCAAAAATGTCTGCAAAGCCAAATATGGCGGTGTCAGGCCGAGCGAATGCCGACTCTATTTGTGGTTTATTGGGCAAACTGGTGACTAGAGACTGACTAATGTCAGGTCTGATTCAATGACGAGCTGGCCTTCAAAATATGAAAGAAACTTGATCAAACGAAGAAATTGATTCAAAAATTTGTCGATTTTGCGTTATCTTGAATGACAACGGTAATTTGATTGAGAAACCTAATATTCCCGCCATTTTTGAAATACCTAGAGCCGGAAAGATATGTCGCTTGTCTCTATCTTGATCATTTTTTGCGTTGCCCCAAATGGTAATAAAAATTTGATGAAGGAACTAAATTTTCCCGCCATTTTTAAAATACCGCATCGCCCTGAACTTTTAGACTAAGATCTTTGTATCAGGATAACAGAAGAACGAGGAGATAATTTAAAAATGGCGGAAATACTATTAAATCCTCGACATTTTAGTAGTGGATTTGGTATCAGAATAACAGAAATGCAAGGAGGTATGCAAATTTTTATTTTTGCTCCGAAATTTATAAAATTAGGCACAGAGTTACAGTAAGTAATTTAAAGGGTCTGGCTGATGCCTGTTTCTCTCTATCTTCGATACATCTTGAGAAATGAGCCTCAACTTTTAAACTACAGTCGTTAGAGTGGAACAGAGTACGTTTTTAAGATCAAGACAGTGCATCCTATTTGTAAGCTGATTTTTAAAAATTTTTAATATCTCAAAAATGAGCAAAGGGTATAGACTTCAAAATTTTTTGAGAAAATAATTTTTCTGCTCTGATTTTGGTGCAAACTTGGATCCGTATTAAAGGAAGCACAACAAATTACTGGGTGGGCTCAGTTGCCATTTATCTATAAGTGTTAACTTTTTGATACGTTTTCTTCAGTTACTAATCGTCGAAATACGAGTATTCTATAAATCCACACAAACCTAGAGCAGGATATCTGGCAACCCTATATGCTAGGTGCAGTCACCACTGGTATTCAGTGGTACTGCGGTGCTAGAGTACCAATGAAATAAGAAGAAACAATAAAAAACATTTATTAACTATCATGAATTTAAAAGGAGATTTTTGATGATTTATTAATACATATATAATGGAGTATTGTATATATACAGGGTAACCATTTGAAAACAATACCGAGCCAATTTTGACAGGTATTTGACAGGCAACACAGAATACACTGATGTGTAATTTTGGTTGCCCATATTTACTAGAGACATCTATTAGGGAATAGCTAAAAGAACTTCTATTTTTCATAAATTTTTTAAATATTTTTATTTAAAAAATACGGCGACTCTCTAACGACCTGTTTTGTCGCGATAAATAAGAATAAAATTGAGTTTTTTATTCTTGCCTGACTAGGACCATATTGCAAGACAGGTAAATTACAGAATAATTTCCGAATAGTCACAGTAGTGCAGATCATAAAATAAATAGAAGAAGAATAAATATGTAATATAGGTTATGTTGTTATGTTTTTATAATTTTTTGAAAACATTTATTTTGAATTTCTATCTAGGACTTTAACGATGAACAAATTATTTACAAGGCTAATTTCTAGATCGTTAAATAGTTATTCTAAAACTGACAAACTAGCAAGCACTTACAAAGCTGCCGTACTTACAGAGATCGGCAAACCTCTAGAGATTCAAGAAAAGAAACCCACTAGTTTGAAGCCCACGCAAGTTAGAGTTAGGGTGGTGTATTGTAGTGTTAATTCTGTAGATGTACATAAATTTAAGCATGAAAGTGGAGATCTACCCTTTATACCAGGTAATTTATTGACTATAAAATAACCCTGAATTTAACAAAACTTGTATAAAATCTACATGTCATACAGAACTTACACTCTTACTTACCTTTTATCTATGGAAGACCGACCTGTGTGCGATATTTGTAGAGATGGGTAGTTCGCAAATGAACTATTAAAATGAATCGTTCTTTGTATGAACTAGGTTTGAATGTTTTAACTAAACTAGTTCACTAGTTGGACTCAAAATGTAATTTCCGTCTAGTACCTATTAACTCTGTGTATTTGATGTAACAAGTTTCTTTTAAAATAAAAAAACAAATCTTGTGGTATATTTTTCTAATTTTTGTTAGGATACGAGTTGGCAGGTGAAGTTATTGAACGAGGAAAAGATGTTAAAAATGAACAAGTTATGAATGGAGAACGTGTAGTAGGACTTAGTTTAAGCACTTTCGGAGGATTTGCAGAGCAATGTGTAGTAAGTAATAATACTTTAAATTGGTAATTACTGATACAATAATATTCTGAATTGTTTCTAGTTGGATATAAACGATATTTGGAGGATACCAGGCGATTTAGAAAGAAAAGATGCTGCCGTTATTGCATACGGTCATTCTACTGCGCTTTTTACGTTTTCTAAACTAGCCACCATTAAAGAGAAAGACAGAGTTATAATATCTGCAGGACCGGCAGGAATGGGATTGGCTGCTGTCGATATTGCTGCCAATGTATACAGAGCACAGGTGAAATTAAAATAAATTATTCAGTAGTTTAATAGTGAATATTGTCTTGTTTATTTGACGTTTTCAACAGGTAATAGGTTTGGTTGATACAGAAGAAAGAGGGGAACTTGTTAGACAAAGAGGTGCTTTTGAAACAGTGTCCTTTTCAGATAAATTAGTAAAACAATGTATGAAAATTACAGAAAATAAAGGTACTTCAATTGTATATGATGCTACTGGAGAAAAAATGATGGAGTCAATTGGATCATGGTAATTTTATTTATTTTTATACATATACAAAGTTGATTTATATTTATTTTAATTTCGATAGCGTTTCAGTTGGTGGAAAAATCTTCCACGCTGCCCCGTATTTCTACAAAACTGTTCCCACTCCGAAATGTCATTCTTTCGTCTCGGTTGTCAGCCTGAAAGAGCTGAGGCTTCAAAACAATCATTTATACAGGACTATCGTGAACGATACTCTTCAGCTAGCTAGCGACAACATTATTGGGGCTCATCTCAGTGCCAAATACAATTTGGCACAAGTAAACGATGCCATAAAGTATATAGATGAAAGGAAATGCACTGGAAAAGTTTTGATCCACATGGATTCTTAGGTATAAGTTTTAAAGTATTGTGGTTGTACTTTTTTGCAGTCACTGTATATTGGTAATGTGGTTTTTTACAAATACGCAAAGAAAATTGGCCCATTTCGATAATATTATCCTGTATAGTTATTCTGAAAAAGTACAATTTTTTATTATTTATTGGAAATAAAATAAAAGTGTTATGTTTTTCATAGTTTTTATTTTCAAATAAAAAAAAAAACAAATATCACAATGTAGTCAATAGGTAAGTAGAAACAATTTTTGAAATAATTCATTTTCAACAGAAGAAAATTTGTTCAAAAAAGAAAGAAATATTTGCATATGTTTTTTGAACTTTTTTTTTAAAAACCGATTAAAAACATTTTGTACTATCTAATTTTAAAATCTAATAAAATAAAAATTGTTAGGTTATCAATCACAACAAAATTTAAAGAGATTCAAAATCTTATGGGCTAAAAAACAAGTCTTAACAAATTATAAAACTAACATGTATTATGTCTTTTATGACACACTTTCAGTCATATGCTACTTATATACAAAGTCTTAAATTTTACAAAAAAAATGTTGCTTTTATAGGGTGGTTCAAAGGAAATTTCAGTTTCTTTGATACATTTGATCTACTATCCGAAAACGTATAGAAAGCATTTAATATTTTCAAAAAATTAGAATAGGCACATTTTGTTAAAGTGGATATAACTTGTTGAATTTTAGTAAATACACTGACTGCAAAACACTCTGAGTTTTAGATGCTCTGAAGAGAGCATTTCTTGTGTTTTTTATTTGGTCAAGTTCTCTAATGGTACAATTGAACTACTTCCACAAACTTATTAGAATAAAAATTAATATATTTTATTGATACATTTGAAATACTTCTAAAAATTGACTAAAAGGCATTTAGAAATTCCAAAGAGAATATTTTTCAAAATATTAAGTGGTAACAGTACATTTGAACTACTCCCAGAAACTTATTAGAAAGTAAATTATGCGCGCGCATTTTTTGTTAAAATTTTACTAAGGATTGATACATGTGAACTACTTCCAGAAACCTATTAGAAAGCAGTTTAAACGATTATGCGCACGCATTTTTTAATAAAATTTGATATATTTTAATTTTACAAAGGATGATACATTTGAACTACTTTTGAAAATTGACTAATAGGCATTTAGAGATTCCAATGAAAATATTAAGTGTTTTGGTTAAGTTTGTATAAGGTACATTTGAACTATTTCTAAAAACTTGTTAGAAAGCGGTTTAAAAAGATTATGCGCACGAATTTTTTGTTACAATTTGATATATTTGAATTTTACTAAGGATGATACATTTGAACTACTTCCGAAAATTGACTAATATGCATTTAGAGATTTCAAAGATAATATTTTTTGAAAATATTAAGTTTTTGGGTCAAGTTCATTAATGGTACATTTGAACTACTTCCAGAAACTTATTAGAAAATAGTTTAAAAAGATTATGCATGCGCATTTTTTTAGTAAAATTTGATATATTTTAATTTTACAAGGATACATTTGAACTACTGAAAATGTACTAATAGTCATCTAGAGATTACAAACAAAATATTTTTTGAAAATATTAAGTGTTTTGGTCAAGTTTGTTAATAGTACATTTGAACTACTTCCAGAAACGTTTTGAAAACAGTTTAAAAAGATTATACGCACGCATTTTTTGATAAATTTCGATATATTTTAATTTTACAAAGGATGATACATTTGAACTACCTCTAAAAATTGTCTAAAAAGCATTTAGAGATTCCATAGGGAATTTTTTGAAAATATTAAGTGTTTTAGTCAAGTTCATTAATGGTACATTTAAACTACCTCCAGACACTTATTAGAAAGTGGTTTAAAAATAATATGCGCACGCATTTTTTGTTACAATTTGATATATTTGAATTTTACTAAGGATGATATATTTAAACTACTTCTGAAAATTGACTAAAAGGCATTTAGAGATTCCAAAAAGAATATTTTTGAAAATATTAAGTTCATTAATGTACATTTGAACTACTTCCAGAAACTTATTAGAAAGCAGATTATGCGCGCGCACTTTTTCGTTAAAATTTGATATATTTGTTTAAATTTTACTAAGGATTGATACATTTGAACTACTTCTGAAAATTGACCTATATGCATTTAGAGATTCCAAAGAATATTTTTTGAAAATATTGTTTTTAGGTCAGGTTCATTAATGGTACATTTGAACTACTTCCAGAAACCTATTAGAAAAGTTTAAAAAGATTATGCGCACGCATTTTATTAATAAAATTTGATATAATTTAATTTTACAAAGGATGATACATTTGAACTACTTTCGAAAATGGACTAATATGCATTCAGAAATTCCAAAGATAAATTTTTTGAAAATATTAAGTTTATGGGTCAAGTTCATTAATGGTACATTTGAACTACTTTCGTACATTGACTAATATGCATTTAGAGATAGATCCCAAAGATATATTTTGAAAATATTAAGTTTTTGGGTCAAGTTCATTAATGATACATTTGAACTACTTCCAAAAACTTATTAGAAAGCAGTTTAAAAAGATTGTGGGCTCGAATTTTTTTATTAAAATGGGATATATTTGGATTTTACAAAGGATAAATTTGAACTATTTCTGAAAATTGACTAAAAGGCATTTAAAGATTCCAAAGAGAATATTTTTTTGAAAATATTAAGTATTTTGCTCTTAAAAACTTTGCACAAGGTATTTAAAAGTAACTTTTAAGCATTCATGGTTCAAAAATGGAAAACGTATAAAGCTTTTATAGAAACTGAAATTTTCTCGATTTACCTACGCAAAACTGTAATTTACCTTTAATTTTTGGAAAAAAAAAAACGTTTCCAACTATGTACAATACCAATTCTTCTATAGTACGGCAAAACGCTAAGCAATCGCTAACTTTTGTTGGAGTATCTGTCGTTCGAACAAGACTCCACAAAAATTCCTTTTCCTCTATTAGCAATGTCCGCATAATCCTTTTTTCCTTTAGAGCACAATTTGCTAGAAAATTGAGCGTCCCTTTTCCTATAAACAAAGTAAGAAAATCGTCAATGTAAGAAGAAACTATACTTTATCATAGTAAACATCATTTACACCACTACTCTATCCGTAACGGCTCCAAAGCGCCTCCCTGCGGTACTACATTTCATTTTAAACAACGTTTAACACATTTTTTTTAATGATTTGAAGTAATTTCCGAGTAAAATTTGGACGAGATGGTCTCTTAATTACGAGTTAGTTTCAAAAATAAAAAATCATTATCTGCGACCTTAGTAGTGAACCGTGTGTCATACCAAACGTTACTTACCCTCGACCTGGCATTTCCATCTCCTCTACCAACACGTTCTTCACGTACAAATGATCGTTGCACCAAAAGAGACACAATGTTCTTGGTTCCAGTACGTTCATATCGTACTCCCAACTCAGCTCGACTTTTTTGACGTTTCCTCCTAAGTCTACCGGATGAGACACGACTGTTGTATACGTCGCACCGTGTTCTAACTTCATATCGCCTGATGGAGTGAGCTCTGTGTGAATGACGCCCGATGGGCTGTAGATGGAGGCTTTTAGGTGACCTTGGACCCAGTTTTCTGCATATGGAGGGTGGGCTAGCTCTGTACTGATTCTATACATACGATCTAAAACATTAAAAATGTTAATACGTTTGAACTACAGTAGAATATAGGTTACTCTGAGGCACTTTCATTGATTTTTCCCCATATCTAGGGAAATTTGTACAAAATTAATGGTAAGTATACCCAATAATTCGACAGAAACTCGACATTAAATGGCAACACTGTTATTTTAAATAGGTTGGCAACACAGTTGACAGGTGACATCGTGACGCATGTGTGGTACAAAAAATGCCCTTAAGTGACCCGTATTCTACAAACTACTCTCTCAAAACTAACCAGAAATCATTTTTGTATATATTACGTGAAACTGATTAAATTTATAAATGCTACATTTGAGCTACTCTTAAAAATTGCAAGAAACGCTAAAATGTTTCTAAAAATATAAGGAAACAATACTTACGGCAATATGGATATTCCTTTCCCGTGGTCATGTAGTACTTGGCTCCAATAGTTTCCTGTAGCTTGGCTTGCGGTTGAATCTCGTTATTTTCCATTAAACCAGGAGTAGAGTCAGCGTGATATCCCATAATCGCACATCCCGTACCTGGTTTGCAAGTGAAACATCTCCCTTCTTTAAACTGATTATAAGTTTTACACTGATGTCCTATATATGGGCATCTTGTATTGATGCTGTCTATAAACAATTTGATAGCTCGAACGTGGTTGCAAGCTACCAGTACTCTAGAAGCCTCTTCTAGACCATCTCTGCAAATATTGAAAATATTTAATATAAAAAAATCACAGATTTCAGGATTTTAGCGATGTGGCAACGTTGCAAGTAATTTCGATCATAAATATTACCTTATTAAAGTTAGAGGTACTAATGGAGTTTGAGTTATATCACAACCTGGTTGTTCTTTACCATCATTTGGATAAAAGTCCAGGTGACCACACGGTTGGGACATTCCATAACCTATAAAAAATTGTTCACTATAAGTAATAGTACAACATTACTACCTATAATGATTTAATAATACAAACTTTAAAACCTTATTGATCGTTGATTGATTATTTTATGACTTAAACTTTAAAAATTTCTAAACAGGACTTAAAGCCATAATCACAATTTACAAATTAAGCTTGTGAAGCCATAATCACAACTTAAGCTTGAAATTTGTAAAGCCAACAAATTTGGCTTTAACTTGAAGAACTATAATAAGAGTGACAACTTAAACTTAAGCCATTATCACAATTTAAGCTTAAGAAATTATAATGATGAATTACGAGTCAAACTTAAGAAGCTATAATCACAATTTAAGCTTGAGAAACTATAGTAATGAGTGTTCAGTTAAACTTAAGAAGCTATAATCACAATTTAAGCTTGAGAAACTATAATGAGTGTCGTCTTAAACTCAAGAAGCCATAATTACAATTCAACCTCGTGAATCCTAATCACAACTTAAGCTTGAAATTTGTAGAGCCAACAAATTTGACTTAAACTTGAGAAATTATAATAAAGAATGACTAGTTAAACTTAAGAAGCTATAATCACAATTTAAGCTCAAGAAACTACAATAATGAGTGACGACTTCTTAAGAAACCATAATCACAATTTAAACTTGAGAAACTATAGTAATGAGTGACGACTTAAACTTAAGAAACCATATTTACAATGTAAGCTTGGGAAACTCTAAATGAGTGACTACTTAAACTTAAGAAGTCATAATCACAATTTAAGCTGGAGAAATTATAATAATGAGTGACGACTTGAACTTAAGCTTGAAATTTGTAAAGCAGATTTGACTTTAACTTGATAAACTATAATAAGAGTGACGACTTAAACTTGACAAGCCATATTCACAATTTAAGCTTAAGAAACTATAATAATGAGTGACGACTTAAACTTAATAAGACATAATTACAATTTAAGATTGAGAAACTATAAAAATGAGTGATTACTTAAACTTAAAAACTCATAATCACAATTTAAGCTTGAGAAGCTATAATAATGAGTGACGACTTAAACTTAAGAAGCCATAATCACAATTTAAGCTTGAAGAACTATAATGAGTGACGACTTAAACTTAAGAAGCCATAATCACAATTTAAGCTTGAAGAACTATAATGAGTGACGACTTAAACTTTAGAAGCCTGAATCACAACTTAAGCTTAAAAGAATATAATGTTAGTGGCACGATCTGAATTTCCATGGATCTGAATCTCATCTTGAATTGAGGTATAATACTATTATTATTCAAACTAACTGGATCTGACATTAAGATTTAGATATCATCACAGATTCAGTAAGATAAGTAAGAGATTAGAATTAAACATAGAAGACTATCTTCAAGCAAATATAAAGGCTGGAAGGTAAAAGCCTTTTAAGCAGATAGCAATAACAAAAAATTAAAAACGGAACAGGTTTCTAATATTTGAAAATACAAAAAAGTTTAATCAATGTGTTTTCTTACCCAAAAAGAAAATACCTTTTCCATCGGTATGTATGACATCTACCAATTCTGCATCACCCGGATCAAGCCTTACATGAGCTGGCATACCCTGTAGAATATAAAAAGTAAATAAGTATAATGCCCACTGAAGAATATTTAACTTAAAATAAAAAGTTGGCCATAGAAAATGTGCATAATTTGACATGAGGAATAAGATTGTGTATAACAAATTCTGATGCCTTGGTAGGATTCCCCACTCGATCATCCACTGTTGGGTTCTGATTAACAGTGCTGTTCCTAAAGTGGCACTGGGAAACAAAGCCTACACAGAACACGAGGCTAATAACCTTAGTAGTTAATGCCGATTACACCAAATTAAAAAAAAACAAGTTCGTGAATAATAAGTTTGTAAATAATAAGTTTGAGAATAATAAGTTTGTAAATAATAAGTTTGAGAATAATAAGTTTGAGAATAATAAGTTTGTGGTCAAAAGTGGCCATATAAAAAATAACAAACAATGTACCTGTGCCATTTTTGGTCTAATTTAATAAATCATTTATTGTGTTGCTACAATTTAATTTTTTATGGAAAATAGAAAAAAATAGTCTTTAAAAAGTCCATACCTGAAAGTAAGGTTCTGCTGGATCAAGCCCAGTTATTCTACCCAATCCAGGTACCAAAGCACCCGCATATCCTGCAGTATGGGCTCCTAATGAATGCCCTATGATGTGGATCTCCCTAGGATCAAGCTCATAATTTTTCTGAAAAAAAATATCAAGCTAAAAATCACGGAAATAAAAAAATTATTAACAAAAAAGAGTTGGACAAAACTGGGATTAAATTAACATTAATCAAAAGCATCCTGAATCATATCTTTTTGAATTAGAAGATAACAGTGATGATGATGATGATAAGATAGAAATCAAAAAGATCAACACTAGGACATAACATCGAGAATTGAAGAAAATCCATCATCAATAACAGAAGAAGAATCACAGGGAAAAGAAAAAATAGAAGATATAGAAGAAGTAGGAGTTTTACAAGCTAGAGGAGACATAACAGAAATGGATTTAGGAAACAGACAGATGCTTATATTGGAAAGTATCAAATCCATGAGAGAAGAACAAAAAGAAGAGAGTAAAAAAATGAGATAACAGAAAGGAGACAGTAATAAAATGAGAGAAGAACAAAAAGAGAGAGCAAAAAAATTAAAGAAGAAGAAAAAGAAGAAAATAGAAAGATGTTAGAGAAGATAGAAGAACAAAAACAATGTGTAATAGATGTGATGATAAAAAAATTGGAAGAACACGACAAGAAAATAGAGAATTTGAACAATAATATGAAGAAGGAGTTGAAAAAAAAGAGAATAAAGTTAATGATTTACAGAAAAACATGCAAGAAACGGTAAAAAATCACAGAAGTAAATATAAGAAGAATCGTGGAAATCATGGAAAGAAGTGAAAAAATAAATGGAGGATGTAAGGAGAAGTTTAATTAAACAAGTAAAGGATGTGAAGAAAGGCATCTACGAGGTAACAGAAAGAGAAATAAGTAAGTCAAAAAAAGAAATTGTAGAAGAAATGAAGAAACTCAAAGAACAATGGAAAATGACTGGAAGAGAAGGCAATATGGATGTAGAAAAATTGGAAGAAGTTTATAAAAGAATGGAAAAATTTAAACAAGAAATAGAAAGAATTAGAAGTTAAGAAGATGAAAATACAAGAAATAGAGCTGAAAATGCTCATCAAAATGAAATAAAAAAATTGACTCATATTTAACACGTTGACTGCCAAGGGTGTCATGGTTAAGTGATATTTGGAGCCAAAAAAATCTAACTTTATAATTTGACTTATAACTTAAAAAGCCCACACATTTAATGTTTTTAAGACTGACTTCAAAAAAGGAGGAGGTTCTCAATTCGTCGGAACATTTTTATGTATGTTCAGCGATAATTCTTTACCACGTTGTCCGATTTCTATGATTCTTTTTTTGTTAAAAATAGGGTATCTCACGGGTGGTCTCATATAAATTTGGTCAAGATTTAATGTTAGGATCTACGATAAAATCAGCAAACTCAATTTGTAATGGCATCTGCACTATTTTGAAGTCGGTTTTTTAAAATTTGTTTTATAACTTGTTTATTTATACGAGGCCTGTCTAAAAAGTATCCGACCTTTGGCCAGAAAAAATATTTCGAATACCTGACGAAGTTGCTACCCTAATCCCCTTCAAAGTAGGCCCCTTGTGCTTGCACACACTTAGCCCACCGATTGAAAGTCTACTCTCAAAACTGGATTCTTTCAGTGGCGTCTTCAATTTTGGAAACAAACAGAAGTCGCAAGCAGCCAGGTCTGGAGAGTAGGGATGTTGGCGAACGGTTGTAATTCCATGTTTGGCTAAGAAAGTGTTGATCAATTAGGATGAATGTGCAGGGGCGTTGTCATGATGCAAGTGCCAGTTGTTCGCCGTGCACATGTCTGGTCTTTTGCGCCGAATTGCGTCACGGAGTCGCCGGAGAACACCTTGATAGTACTCTTTTGTCACTGTTTGTCGTTCCGGTGCGTATTCGTGATGCACAATTCCACGGACATCAAAGAAAACAATCAGCGTCACTTTGATTTTGCTTCGCACCTAACGCGCTTTCTTCGGCCTTGGAGAATGGAGATGCTTCCATTGCGATGACTGTCTTTTTGTTTCTGGGTTGTACCCGTACGCATCCATGACTCTCCAGTTATCACGGTGTTCAGAAACCCAGGATCAGTATTGGCGGTGTCCAGAAGGTCTTGTGCAATGTCAAAATAAAGATCTTTTTGTTCCAGCGACAACAACTTGGGTACGAATTTCGCAGCCATGTTCAAATCTTCACGCAAAATTGCATGTGCAGATTCTTTACTCATTCCAACCTCTTCTGTAATCTGCCGCACTGTTAAACGAGGATCTTCCATTATCAAATTTCGCACCCTCTCAACATTAGCTACACTCCGAGCAATTTGGCGCCTGCCATAACGCTACTCACTCTCCGCTGATGTGCGGCCATCTTTGAATCGGTTGAACCATTCCTTAATTTGTGTTACACCCATCGCATCTTCAAACACCTGCTTAATCTTACGAATTGTTTGGCTTTGAGAATCACCAAGCTTTTGACAGAATTTGGTGCAGTATCTTTGCTCAATTTGTTCAATCATCTTGCGAGAAAACTAAATCAGACGAACACCAAGAACAGCACCTTACTTGGCATCCAGCAGCCAGCGACTTGCACAAGCGAACGCAGTGAAAAAATTCAAGCTTGCGCATTGAGGTTCCTCCTTCCAGCGTGCACAGTGGCGCCGCCTTAGAATCATTACTTTGCGCGGGAAAAATTAAGGTCGGATACTTTTTAGACAGGCCTCGTATATGCATTCTTTCTATATTTCTACGCCTATGTACAATTTATTAATACAATAAACTTTTCAACGATCTATACAGTAGGTAAACAAATTATTTGATCGGTCTATATTTCCCCATATAAAATATTAAAATACCTAGTCAAAATGTTGCATAATAATTCTAAAAATATACAAAATTAGATTGCTCAGCGTTCCATGAATTTGCCTAAAGAAAAAGGTATTAATGTAAACAAAACTTTAAAAAATCATCCGGAGAAATGGGGGTCAAATTCGAATATAATTATTCTCTTGATGAATGCACCGACCCACTTTCTTGGATTCTTGCGTATATTATATAATAATCCACCGCATCGTATATTTGGTAATTTTGTTCCACTTTAATAATAAATCGTAAAAAAAATGATTTATGGTGTTTTTAAACTGTAATAAACTTTATAAAACACACATAAAGACCAAAATAATGAATATGTTGTTAAAAAAATGTAGTATTGTTTGTTGAATCTTTCTTAGTTTGGCCCACAAATGAACCAATGGAGAAACCACCCTTGTTTAAAACATACCCAAAATTCCTATTAATAAAATGTACTCACCACTAAGTAATTTATTAAATATGCTATCTCCAATCCTACAAGCCTAGTATTAGCAGTGGCTTGCGTGTAAAGGGGCAAACTACCCCCAGCCCAATCTACGACTATGATATTGACGTCTTGCGTTTTGAGAAGTTCGTCTCTCATGTCTTTCACCTAAAAATAAATAGGTAAGGCGATGTTTAATAATAATAATAATATAAAAAAACTTACCCAATTTGATAATGGCGTGTCTATAAATCCATGAATGATAAATTTGATTTTTTTCTTAATATCTAAATTTGATCTTTCTATTGACTGATTTTGGGCTCTAATCAGCTGTCCCTGGAATGATAAATATTTTTTATAAACTAAAATATAATTTTTTTAAACTGTAGATATTTTTTTACTTACATCAGAAGGATTTAATCGTGTATATAATATAAACCTAGTATTTATCACAGATCTTGGCAATGGAAATACGTTGAAAGGTCTATGGATCAAGTGGTACCAATTCCGGGTGATATTGAGGCATCCCAGTTCGTCGTAACACCTAGTTTCATTTTCAACTAAAAAAATATATACAGGGTGTTTATTAATTGAGTTCCGATACTTAAGGGTGTGAATCCTTGGGTGATTTTAAGAAGAAAAGTTAATATCAACATATGTCATAAATCTCTTAATTTTTGAGCTACAGGGTGTTACAGTTTTAAGAAAAAAATATATTTTTTTTTTTCATAATTTTCTTATCACTGCAGATATTTCTATGAAATTTTGTAAATACCTTTTATTCATTAAGGAGCATTTTTTGACGTATAAGATTTTTTTAAATTTTTACCAGTGACTTCCGTACGGGGTTTGAACTGAATATTTTTAAAGAAAAAAATGGTACGCCACTGCTTTTTATAAAATTCAAAATTATTTTTGAAATATTGATTTATTTTTGATCAAATTTGACCTATAGACTTGCTTTCGTACGATGCACTGTGTTAGCGTAAAAAAATAAAAATCTAAATTTTTTTTTTCTTAAGCTGCTTTTGATTTTTTGTTGAAATTTGGTAGGCACCCACCATGCGTGAAAACACTTATTTTGGGGCAAAAATTAATTTTCTACTTCCACCAGTGACGGCCACGTAGGCATCATATTGAATTGATTTTTTTAAATTCTCTGTATTTTAAAAATCGGGATTTATTTATAGTAAAATGAAAATTCAAAATCTTGAATCTTAAACGAAATTACAAGAGAATACAAACAAAATAAAGAACCCAAATTATTTACAGTAATTGTTGGAAGTGTCCTCCACCCACACGTATGCAAGCATCTACTCTTCTTTACATAGACTGACGCACATTTTCAAAGATTTCTGGGATGTTTCTTATGGTTTGGCAGCAGACTGTTTTACGATTTCGTAACTCTTCTTCGGTTTGAATCGGCACTGCGTACACTAAGCTTTTCAGATGCCCCCAGAAAAAGAAGTCTAAACTATTAAGGTCGGGAGATCTAGGCGGCCATGACTGCATTCCTCCGCGACCTATCCACCGATTACGCACTATCGTGCATTAGCCACATCTGGTTTCTTAATAAAAGAGGAAGGTCTTCAAGCATTGGCGGCAGATCATCTTCAAGGAAGTGTAAATATGATTGTCCATCAAGTCTTCTTTTGGGAGAAAAAATGGGCCTATCAAATAATCATCAATAATGCCAGCCCAAACATTTAATGAGAACTGTTCTTGATGATTTGACTCAACAATTGCATAAGGGTTTTCATCCGCCCATAAATGGTTATTATGGAAATTTATTATTGAGTTTCGAGAAAAATTAGCTTCATCGGTAAAAAGAATGTGCCTGTCAAATAATGGATTTTCCAGCAGGTTTTGAAGAAACCACTCACAGAAATTAATGCGCAACGGAAAATCTCTAAGGAGTAATGCCTGGACTCTTTGAATGTGATATGGGTATAACAAATTTTCGATGAGAATTTTCCAAACAAGTACATGTGAAACATTAATTGTTGACGCGATTCTCCTCGTGCTAGTTTCGGGGTTCTCCTCAATTTCATGTAAAATTCCTTCTTCAAGTTCCGGTGTTTGATGGACTCCTTTAGCCCTGTGGTCTACTTTTAAAGTTCCGGTCTCGTGAAGACGTTTATGAATCCTAGAAAATATTCTCGGATCGGGTAGTACGCGATTTGGATACCGCTCTTGGTATATCCGTCTGGCTTCGTATGCATTTCCGTCTGCAAGCCCATAACTAAAATGCATGTCAGCTAATTCACTGTTCGTAAAATTTACCATTTTTTTTTTTCAGATTTTAACTCTTACTCTAATAATAATTATTTAATAATGTAAAATCAATGTCAACTTTATTGTCTTTATGAAAAGGAACGTAAAAAATGATGACGCTTTACCCAGCCTACTATTGTTTATTTCATTTGCTTTAAGAGGGCAATAATGCGCTTACCATTTTTTTCTATTCAAAAGGTAGAAAATTAATTTTTGTACCAAAAAAATGTTTCCACGCATGGTGGGTGCCTACCAGATTTCAACAAAATATCAAAAGCAGTAGGTATCAATGAATATAAGGAAAAAATTTGACCAACCACTACAATGGTTTTTATTTTTTTACGCGAAAACGGTGCATCGTACGAAAGTAAGTCTATGAACCAAGTTTGCTCCAAAATAAATGATGATTTCAAAAATAATTTTGGTTTTCAGAAAAAGCAGTGGCGTACCATTTTTTTCTTCAAAAATATTCAGTTCAAACCCCGTACGGACGTCACTGGTAAAAATTTAAAAAATCTTATACGTCAAAAAATGCTCCTTAATTATTAAAACGTGTGTACAAAATTTCATAAAAATAAATGGAGTGATAAAAAAATTATGATAAAAAAGTAATTTTTTTCTTAAAACTGTAACACCCTGTAGCTCAAAAATTAAGTGAGTTACGACATATGTTGATATTAACTTTTCTTCTTAAAATCACCTAAGGATTCACACCCTTAAGTATCGGCACTCAATTAATAAACACCCTGTATATAATTAATTTTAATGTGATATTAATTAAATATCGAGCACCCTGTAGCTATTTACTTACATGGCAACCACGGCAAATTGACTTCTATTCTATCGGATCTCGCCCAGTTGAAATTATCCAAAATTCCTGCTCTAGCAAATCCCGAAAAAAACAAAATTGTTATCAAACCCAGTCTAAATTCTAACATCATCCTTTTTCCAGGATATCGTTTTTGGAAATCTTCATACGCATAGAAAGGGTATAGTTTAGTTCAAACTTCCACTGTCGGTTCTGCAACAATTAAAGTATTGCAATTTAAAGATTACCGATGTAATTTAACGATAGAGGGTACTAAAATTAAAAGTATCACAATAAACAGTCATATTTCTGACTTCCCCATAAAATTACCTTTTTAATGATGTGCCGTACATGGTATATACATTATTTAAAATTAAGGGGTTAGAGAAGTGGAAGGGAGGGGGTTGACACAAGACAGATGTCTGCATTGTAAAAATGTGTCTAATTTGGGATAAAAATAGACCTGTTTTAGTATTTTCTTGGCCATTTTGTGAGAGGATTACTCTGAAATTGAGGAACTATTCTGACTTGTGGCGTTCGGACGGGTTTGCTCGAGCGCCAGATTATTTTAATGTGGTTTACTCCACTATCTTTTGAAGTTTTAGTATAAGTGTAAATATATACATATATAAGGTAGATGAAAAGGTGAAGTTCAGCTTGTGCTGATTTACAACTTAACCTGTAAATAACATTGAAATATAATAATATAATATAATAGAGAAAAAAAAGTATAAAAAAATAAACAGATTTTCAAAACCAAATTCGTTGCATTATATAATATATTTTTTTATGACCATTGCTTATTAAACAAAGATTATTTTAGGCGTTTCTTGAAATTAAGCAAGTTATATGATTTAAATTCGTTTGTAAGTTTATTGTACTCTTTACATTCAACATACGAAAAACATCTTTTAAATAGAGCCGTGTTATGATTCGGTACCACCAAGGTCATTCGATTCCGCGTATGAAATTCATTAATATTGGAAATTGTCTTTAATTTGTTAACTAAATAATCAGGTTTCTGTATGAGTAAAACTTTGTGAACTTGGGTTAATAAATGCAAAAGGCGATAGTTATTGAAAGTCAACCAACCTGATTCTTTCATTTTATTCGAGATATGATCAAATTTTCGAATTCCATAGGCGAAACGTAGACAGCTATTCTGAATTTTTTGTAAACGAGCGGAATCGGATTGGAGTAGGGCTGGACCGTAGATGGAATCACAATAACTGAGTTTGGAAAAAATGAGAGATTCACAAAGTTTAAGTTTGAGTTGTGTGGAAAGCAGGTCTCGGTTAGGGTACAACTGTCTCAAGACGTTGAACGAACTTTGAGATATGGTGGAAGTATGTTTACTAAAACGAAGATCAGAATCTAACCAGAGACCTAAGTTTTTTCCTTCATTCGTGAATTGAAGAAGAGCATCGCCTAATTTAATTTGTAATGCGTTTATTGTTAATTGTCTTAATTTTTTGGGGCCAAATAACATGATGGATGATTTTTTAGAATTTATTTTGAGGTTGTGAGCTGTAGAAATATCAAGTAATGCATTTAAATCGTCGTTAATAAGATTTTGGGCAGTAAGTAAGCACTTATTATTAAACGAGTGATATAACTGGGTATCATCTGCATAATGATGGATCACACACTTTTTAATAAAACTATGAAAATCTGCTATATATAGTGAAAACAGCAATGGTCCCAGAATGGATCCCTGCGGAACACCTTGACTAACGGGTAGACTGCTGGATACATCAGCTTCCAAAATAACTTTATGAGTACGATTGCTAAGAAAATTTGATATTAGACGAACGGATTTATGAGAAAAACCGAAAAATTTTAGTTTTTTGCAAAGTGTTGGATGATCTAAAGAATCAAATGCTTTGCTATAATCAAGAAGAACCAAACATGTGACTTTTCCCAGGTCTGTCGCTTTAAAAAGGTCATCCGTGATAGATAAGAGGGCAGTGGTCGTATTATGGTCCATTCTAAAGCCAGATTGAGCTGGAGTTATTATATTTTGGTCATATACATATTTGCTAATTTGATCTTTAAGTATAAATTCAAACGATTTAGAAAGGGTTGGTAGAATACTAATAGGACGCAAGTCAGATAAGCTAGTAGGTTGATTACATTTAGCAAGCGGAATAATAAAAGCCCGTTTCCACGAAAGTGGATAATGAGACGAAGAAATTATTTTATTAAAAATAAATGTTAAATGATTGATTAAATAATTTTCTACTAACTGTATCATGCGCAGTGATATGTTATCTAAACCAACGGCATGACTTTTTATACGATTTAGAGATTTTCGAACTGTATCAGAAGAGACAGATTTAAATTCGAATTTATTTTCATATATATTTTCATAGTACCGATCAAGTAAGGCTAATTGGTCATGTGACTTCAGAGTAGTAGGAGATGAATTAAAATGTTTGTTAATTTCAGTAACACTACTTAAGTTAGGTGGTATAATAGGACTGGCTTTTTTTCTAAGAATTTCTAAGGATCTAAGAGTGTTCCAGGTGGTCTTGGAATTCTTTTCTCTAAGAATAAAGTTTAAATAAGCCTTTTTTTCTCGTCGAATTGCTCCAGTAGTAAAATTCCTTAGGTCGGTATAGCTAGTCCAATTTACTGCAGTCTTATTTTTTTTATATTTTTTTAAAGCTTTGTCTCTTAACGAAATCATTACTTTTATATTATAAGTAATCCAAGGGGTATGCGGTTTCGTAACTTTTTTTCTTACTAAAGGAGCATATACAGAGAAAAGCTGGATTAAGGAATTATTCAGATGGGAAATCATATGTTCAACGTAATTTAATTCGTAAATTATGTCCCAATTTACGGAACCTAATTCAGCATTAAAAAGATTAATATCAAATCGTGAAAAGTCACGATAGGTTATATACTTAGCTTTCTTTTCTAAAGTGATTGACTCTATGTTGCAAAGAACAGCTTGATGATATGACAAGCCACGGCCTCTGACATCTAATACCTCAACACATGTTGTTTGATGGACATCTGACACAAATATAATGTCGATGAGAGTTTTGCTGTGCGGGGTTATATGAGTTGGTTCATTAACAATTTGTGTTAGTCCATAGGAATTTAAAAAATTTATACATAGATCACAACCTCTACTAGGCGTCATAAAATCTATATTAATATCTCCTGAGACAATGAAAAAGTCACAAGATGGTAACAAGTTGGCGACGCTATCCTCCAATTCATCAAGGCAGTTGATAACAGAAGAATTAGGGGGGCGATATATAACTCCAAAAATATATGTTTTTCCGCGAAACTTGGTAGAAATCCAAAGTTGCTCAAGGTTAGGAGTAATTCGCGAAAAAATTAAATTATATTTGATACTTGAATTAATATAGAAAGCAATACCTCCGCCTCTCCCATCCCTATCAGCTCTAACAACTTGGTAAGAATCAATAAAAATAATAGTAGAATCAATTTGAGGGTTTAGCCAAGTCTCACTAACGCCAAATATGTCTATGTTTTTGTTCAATAAGTAGTCAGTAACTTGATCAAATACAGAGAAAATAGATCCTACGTTGAGGTGTGAAAATCTGATATTACGTTTCATATCATTAATTTATTATGAGTAAAAAATATACTAAAAATATAACTTGAAATATAAACTACAATGAGAAAACCTATAGATATATACAAATATGAAAGACAGAATAAATTAAAATAGAGAAGATTAAATTTGTAATTAAATAAAATTGTACATCTACTTTTGCGAATTGATTCTGGATCTCTGACCCTGGTTTCTGGTTTGTGGTTTGTTAACATGAATTCCACTTCCAATTTTGTTAATGGTAGGTGTACTGGGTGGATTTTTGACAATAATCGCAATGTTTGGATCTTGAGAAGTACTAGAAGAGGCGTTTCTATTTTCGGGAAGTGTTGGATCCACAGCAGTTGGAGTCGATGGAGCACTGTTCGGTTTTTTGTTTAGGTTGTTCGCTAGTTCTTCTACGCCTAACAAGTTTTCAACAGAATAAATATTTTCATTTACATATAACTTATTTCGTTTAATATAACAGTTGTTTTGTTTATCTTGTTTTGCCAAATTTAAATGCTTTCTAAGAATACTGGACTCATATCTTTGTTTGGGGGTTTGTTCATGTACAATGCTTATATTTTTTCCCTTAAGTTTGTTACAATTTTTTAAAATTTCAGTTTTCCTCCACGAACAGACAAAATTTACTTTCAAAGGGCTATTTGTTTCTTTTCCCAGGGTATAAAATTCATTAATTTCAGATGGTTTTATATCTATATCCAACAGCGATTTAATATGTGAGCAAATATATTGTATGTTTAGGTTAACTTGAATGTTTTGAAGCCCATAAATTACAATGCTATTTTTCTTATTTTGTTGCTTAAGAATTTCAATTTCTTCCTTCAGTAACTGGTTTTCTTTCTGTAATTCAGTGACTTTACTTTGTACCGATTCCACCTTCAATAATAGTCTAGCCTCAGAAGCATCTATTGCATTTTTTAGTTCTTTTTTGCTATTGATAATCTCATTTAAAATATCCTTTAACGTTGTGTTATTATCTATTTCACTCATTGTATGTAATATTTAAATATTTAAAATTTTATCGTGTTTTGCGTGTGTGGTCCGCTTTAACAAAGGTGATACTATCGAATCAAGCACGACGATTAGTAGATAAGATATCAATGTGATTATGGTTAAACTGGTTTTTAAAAAGGAAAATGCAATTAAATATCTAAAATTTGCAATTATTTCTTTAAGTTTCTAAGTGTTTACTTTGTAGAATTTAGTATGTTATGTTAGATTACTCACTGTAACCAATTCCAGGATTTTACCAGGTTGATTTCACATCGAATTAACTGAACTTTTATCGGAGCAGTTTTAATGCACGTTCACACACACACACACACACACACACACACACACACACACACACACACACACACACACAAGTCGTATCAAAAGAATACTCAGGTAGCTACAGTGAAGAAATAAAATTTCCAGGGGGCAACGTTATAATAGCCAGGTAACGTAAGTGTAAGCAACGGGCTTTAATCGTTACTTATACGATGTTCACTAGTCTAGGTTCTGAAAGGTATATAAAGAAATAGGTAGGTAGGAAGCCTGTAACCCTTGACAGGTGTAATATTACTAGTATTAATAATAATAAGCCAGAGGAACATTTAATACATGTATTTTCTTACTAAAACTAAACAATATTGATTAAAATATTTGTAAGTCCCACTCGGTATTAACGAATCCCTGAACAAAATAATACTACAAGAAACGGTTGAAGTTGGAACTCTCAATCAGACGGTTAAGGATAATTTAAGACGTTAAAGTCGTCGGTGATACGACAATGTTTGAAAATATTAAATTATAAGAGCCCAAGGTGAAATAATAACCTACGTCACGGGAAACACGGGATACGTCCAAAAATTACTTGGCTTGTAATAAGAAGGAACATTTACTAATCGAATATTAATTAGATACGGTCGGGGAATATCAGAAAATTTATAAAGAGGGAAAGATGGCCCTAAACAATTAACAGACTTAACCAGTATTTAGCCAGGAGCGATGCCGGGCCGGCTAAATGTCTAGTTCTTTGAGCTGAAATCTTGAACTGATGCCAAAACGTCTTCGTGAACTTCAAGGGTTCCAGTCGAATCGACATACAATTCAGATAATAGCCAAAATAATGGCCAAATCTTCGTGGATGGGTGACCACCGGGAGGTTCCACCATGGGCCGTGTCACTATGGGACTCATCCGACTAGTGGTTAACCACCGACGACGTGAAATGAATGACGATAAATCAGGGAGTAAATTGTTGAATGAGAAAGTAGTAGGACCTTCAAATGGTGGTACAATAAGCCGCAGGCTGCCGTGCCGCCAATCTATAGACGGATTAGGGTGTAGCACGGGAGATCCGAAGGGTGTAAAAAACTAAACTAAACTAGTATTTTCTTAAAATCCAATGATTAATGCCGAAAAATAGGATGAAACTGTTTTAAGTGACCCACTCATAGAAATAATATAGAAGACCAATATAAACAACATTTAAGCAGAAATTGAAACCTACTGTGCATAAAAACGCGTCTCTGCGCCTGACATCGCAAAATAGTGTGTCTAGAAGCTTGCGCAATAAGCATGACTTGTCCCTGTAGTGTTGCCAAATATATTAAACATACCTAACAGAAAATAATTTTAAATTATATGATTTAAACAGTTTATATCTACGAAATATCGCCACAAAATAACTTATAAACATTTAAATAATCAACTAATAATATTTATGTGTAATTACATTCCCAAAAATATATACAAATACCGTATTAATGTCATTAATACCGTATTTTTAATGTTCAATAAGCGATTCACCCACAAATTCAATATTGACCTGGCAATAGCACTAAAATCCGGTGTTTCAAGGCTATATGACGCTGCCCTTACAGGACCGTTTGTAGTTTATTATTTATGCCGCGTTTGAGAATCCACATCGGATGCATCTGAGATGTAGTAAGTAGTAAATCTTTGATCACGTGATTCAGTATACGTAAATGTAATGGGACAGATGTGTCCGATGTGGATAAAAAACGCTCGAGATGTAAAAATTGCATCCGATGTGGATTCTCAAACGCGGCATTAATTACACGATGAAAGTGGCATTTTAGTTTTGTGTAGTGTTTAGTCAAATCCTAGGTACAATAAAAGACATTTTTACATTGGCTAATGAAAATGTAATCAATGTATTAGGCAGCTGTTATATTTATTACAAGATTTATGTCTGCAAATCTAAACCTACCTAAGAATTATAATTATGTAAATAGAGATCTGTATATTTATATACAGGCTGCCCAGCGACGGGGAGACTCTTCTGTCACTCGATATTTTAATCGGTACTTCCTCTTCGTTTTTTGGCTGGCACAACAATTATTTACATTTCTTCATTCCTTACGGCGTTCGAACCAGTAAGGTTTAAAGAAATTTAAAAAAAAACCTACTTTAAAAATAAAGATGTTAATGATTTTCTTATGGATCCCATCTTCAGATCTTGACTTAATGTATATAAAACTGTTTCCTTTTCTAACAAAAAGAATCCTAGAAATCGGGCAACGTGGTAAAGAATTATCGCTCAACATACATAAAAAAATATTTCAACGAATTGAGAATATCCTACCATTTTGAAGTATGTTAAAAAAAAATTATTAATAAAGTGAAAAGTAGGGCATGAACATATATTATAAAGTATATAAAATGATAGATAAATCCAGTTTAGAAGGTATTATAAATAAACTGTGGAAATATCGAGAATCTCGATTTTGAATCGGAAAAATATTCTACGCAATTTAGTATGAAAGCTGATCAAAATGAAACACATGAACGACAAACTGTTATTGACAACTTTCTTCAAACGTTTTCTATTTTTCCGAAAACTAACTAGATAGTTCGAAAATCATTTCCTTTGTTAAAACGCCTCTTGTTCCGAAAAAGGTACACGCCTGTCAACATTCATCGTTCATTAAAAAAGTGGTAGATACAAAACGCTTCGTATTGTAAGGCCAAAATATATTTAGAAATCGAAATATTCATATAAACAAAAAAATCATGAGTGAGATAACTACCAAATTAATGATTTACAAGTTTATTCCTATTATTTATAAAATAGGTTTGCAATGTGCTGGTGTGGAATGTTATCATCGACTAAAAACTTTAAATCTTTGTATTAAATTGATCGAAAACAAACTATAAATTGGTTTAGGCTATATAGAATGTTTCTAGTAAGCAGCAACTAATTTTTATTATGGAACCGAAATACCCTTTTAAAAGGGTTCAAAATTAAAATAAAATATGTACCAAGTAAATGTAGTAGTATTTTTTAATTTTTTAATTTATATTGAAAATGGTAACATGAAAGGTTTTCTGTCTAACGACTCATAGTCTCGGCTGACAAAATGTAAAAAAATATCGAACATAATATTCCTGGGCCCTATTTTGCACTCCCCAGATTAAATTTAGTTGTAGCAAATGATATTATCAAATAAGATGTCAAATCACAAGCAAAATCTCGTGACTACAGTACTAATGATTGCCTGTTTGGAAAAGTATCTTTGTTTGTAAATGTTTATAT
Source organism: Psylliodes chrysocephalus (assembly GCA_927349885.1). Taxonomy (NCBI): domain Eukaryota; kingdom Metazoa; phylum Arthropoda; class Insecta; order Coleoptera; family Chrysomelidae; genus Psylliodes; species Psylliodes chrysocephalus. Next base: position 5,227,716 of record OV651821.1, on the reverse strand, counting down.
GCATAGTTATATTTAAATGCGCGAGTGTAATGTTAAGTATAAACAAAATCCGCCCATTATGTATATACGTTTAGTTACCGACCCTAGTAGATAGGCAATTTGTTATTGTTTTAAGTTTTACCGTAGGGAGAGAGAAAATCAATATTAGGATAAATGGTCCAGCTCCTTTCTGGTTACGTAGGTACCTAAAAAGTATTTTAGTTTTTGGTTAAGTAATTAATTATTGTAACAGTGATTTTCTTGTGATAGTACCTAATTTAGATTGTGGATTAAAGTTTTTGTATATAATTTCGCTGTTTAATAATAAACGTAGTCAAAACCGGAGCACGTGGTTTTTCTGGAAAGTATTTTTAAAATCACAAGCAAAATCTCATGACTACTGTACTAATGATTGCCGAAAATTAACTAATTCATATTTTATGCCATATCTTTCTTAATAAGGACTGTCAGAACCATATTTACCTTAACTTGAAATTTTTTTAATCGTTTTTTGTATAGAATCATCTCTAAAAATGTATGATTGAAATATCGTGCGAACTATTTGTTCGATCAATAAAAAACTTGCACCGGTCCTGTTCGCGCCAGCACCGTTATACGCATGAGCTCCGACACACTATTTTCTCCTTATGGTTTCATTTTTGATATATGGAATCGGCTTTCTATACTATTTCTATGGACCCACTCTGTATATCAAAAATGACTAGATTTATCGAATTAGTTTATAGAACAAAATCTGTTTAAAATTTAATTTTTTATAAGATGCGCTATATAAGAAAGATCCTCCCATCAAAAAAAAATATTAAGCGCAGCGCCATCTACATATTGACCTATTTAAAATTAATTTAAATCTAAAAGTGAAGTTCTCTTAGCGATCTATAAACTGGTTTTTACAGAATTAAAATATCTCTATTACTTACCAAAATATCCGGCTTGGGAGTTTTTATTGCTACACCCTGTATTATATAGTTGAATTAAATAAAATGTCTGCAATATTCTATATTGAAATACCTTCTGTTTTTGTATATAATTTATAGTTCAAACGGTACTAATGGTCAAAGAGGCACTACCAAATTTCCTATCTGATCATGTGCCTGACACATGGCCTCTATTAATATGGTAAAAGGCCATTAATTTCCCGTTAACTTCCCATCAATAGGCCATTAATTGCCAATATATTTATTTCCAGACATTAAAGGGGAAATGAAGGCCCATTAATTGGTTATGATGGCAAAGTGACTTCGGCCCGACTGTCGGCCGTAGTGACCTATATATGCCGGCCTTTTAATTAAAAAAGTTAAATGGCCATCAATGTAATTAGAATTTCATTTGTTTCATTGTTTATTCATCGGTTGTACCTATTATTGATTTAGTTTTTAGTAATATTGTTTTATATTCAGTTAATATGGGTCTTATGGCTCCTACTCTTATCAAATTATAATAATAATTGGAGGGTGACAGTTATTGGGCCTTTAATCCCCCTACTCAAAATGTTTGTTGGGAAGCGATTTAATTTAAAGACTAACAATGTAATTTAAAGACTAGTCATGTAATTTAAAAAGTAGTAATGCAATTTTAAAACTAAGATGAAATTTAAAAACTAGCGATGTATATGGGAGGTGACGATGTAAATTAAAGATTATAACAATAGTGTGACAAAAATCAGTGACAAATTTCAGACATTTTAAATAAAAGTATCATCCAGTTGCAATTGAAAACAATCCAAAAACACAAGAATTACCAAATGTTTCCTATTCAAGACAAGAAAAAATTAATGAAGAAATTTAACAGAATATTTTCATTGGAATTACCTTATCAACGATTTAAACATAAAAACTTAAACTAATTCTTACCCGATTTCTGTATTAAATTAAATAGCACCCGTTTGCTGTCTTGATACTGGTAACTACTATTTCACTTGCAAGTTGCTAGTAAAAAAAATGTGACTATCTATGTTGCGTAATGGTGATCTGAAAAAGGAAAGAAAATGTAGTTAGACATTTTTGGGCATCGAGGATAAACAGAGGCGTGTTAAATAGGTACATAGACGGGTGGTAGGTACTAATAAAAATGTATTTATTCATAATTTTATCGATAACATTTATTTTGTTGACAAAATTTTGAAAATTGTGATTTTCCATTCATTTAAAAAAAATAGCTGCCATAAACGTAGACAGAATTTGACAAATTACTATGGAACTCTAAAGAATAAAAACTAAAATTATTTTTAGTATAGGTAGTTTGTGGAAATTAAAGTTTAATTTGCTTCCTTATACAGGGTAGACCGAATTTAATTTACGTATACAGAGATCTCGTAAACCGTAAGATATACATTGTCGGTTAAATGGGGAAAAAGTTTCGTATTTTGACGGATAATACAATGGTCTATAGAAGTTCCAGATTGTCTGACTGGTTCCGGAGATACTCGATAAAATCCGAAAAACCTCATTTTCGTTTTTTAAGTCGTGCGTTGTTATTGTAAAAGATACAAAAAAAAATATACGAAGTTTTTGTTATAAATCAAGTTCCCTATAATCTGCCATGTCAACATGTTTATTACGACGTTTCGTATTTCCAGGGCCACCTTCAACTTATTTTTTTAAATACGGACCTGGATTTTTAACTGTAATTTTTTATAGCTTTTGTATAGCTAAATACAATGTTATACTTTACCATTTTACTACGTTTCGTCTATGAAAATATCATCAGCTATGTAGCTTCGGATGATACCGTTTCTTACTTGATTAAAACAAGAAAATAATAATTAAAAAAAAAATGCTTAAAATGTGAAATTTTAAATATTATTTGAAACATAATACAAGAATTATTTAATTACAAAATTACAATAATCTGATTATTGATTAATCCACACCACACATTTTGGGTAAAACGGAACTGTGGTCTAACTTCTCTGATTAAATGGGGATTAGAAGTAAAATACAAATGCTTGTTCCTGGGATTAAATATTCCACTAACAGTAAAGGAGCATTCATCCGTCCATAATATCTTTTTGTTGAAAGAACGATCATTGCGCATTTTCTACTATACCAACGACAAAACATCAGTATTCTATCAGAGTCTCCAGCGTGTAATTTTTGATAGTAGTTTTGTTAAAAAATTTAAATTTTGACAATATAAATAACGTATTAGAATTTAAAGCCCTTTGATTTCTTTTCTTGGAAACGAAGGAATTAAAACTTTAAAATATATGCATGTTGTAGATATTATTGACTAATTTATTTTGCCAAAATTTTTAATTTTTTAAAAAAATAACTTTGAGATATCCTTATCCGAAAATTATAATGACAACAGCATTTGTGTACGCCTATGTGAACATGCATTTACAGGATTGGTTTAGATAATTATTCAACAACAAGCTAACGAGTGTATATGTATATAAACGTACGATTTTTAAGAATATTAGTAGCAGGTACGTGATAAATATTAGATAATACCTTTTGGTAAGTGTAAAAATATATTTTTAAGGTAAAATTATTCATCACGACAAGCCTCGTTATAATTCTTTAACACTTTAACTGCGTATACTGATAATTTACTAGAAGTTGTGACGAACTAAAATGTAGATTATCAAAACAATAAGAACTAAAGACTTTTTTTGTTAATTTTAATTGCTCTGTAATTAATTAATTATGTATAAATTATTGTCCATAAAAAGCAAAAAGTGAAAATAGCAAAAACAACTATTAAATCAACTTTTTTTTTTTAATAAACAAATGCAAATCTTTTAATATATTCATTGATGGTAATTAAAAATTACTTCCTAATTATTATAATCATTAAATAATAAAAAAATAACAATTGTTTTTTAATGTACCTATTTGTAATCATCAAATGTAAACATCTGAGTACCTAAGTATGTCACTATTAATCGCGGTGGATATACCTTGTTGTAATTAATTGCACGACTATAGTATTAACACTTTTTTTGCACAATGTCCCATAAAAAAATGTATTGACGCATTATTAAGAAGTACGAGCTCTTTTAGAACAACCTTAGCACAGTTTTTGTCCAATTTGTTTCTTTAACTTCATTTTAACCTTCATAGGACTGATCGGAGTCCGTTTGTACCCATTTATACAGAGTGATTCATAACCATTGGGACATAAGCTAAGAGCAGGTTATTTGGACCAAAATATGGCGATAGGGCCAAATATACGTCAATAAAATATTACTGTGGAATAAGATACAGGGCGTTAAAAATGATTTTTCCCTTTAAGACTGATATGCCTATGGTTGTTTTTAATGTATCCAGCAGATGATGACGAGCTCGTCGCCATGTTACGCCAACATAATCGGTTCTGTCACTCCTATTTAGAGATGGCAAAACTTATTTTGCAAAGTACGTCTATGAAATGTGACGTTATATACCCACTTTTACTGCACTCCTCTTTTATTCAGAGTATAGTTGGGGATGTAGTTCTGCAGCACTATATTAGTTTTTAGGAAAAGGTCATTTCTGAAGCAACTCTCACTACTTTTGCAGTAAAAATAATGTTTTTTGTTTCATGATAGTTTCTTAGTTTTTCTTACTGTACTTTAAATTTTTCACTTTATACAGGGTCGAAATTTGACCTGCACCCGGGTTTTGGACGGCGAGATTTTTATGGTAGGAGTCGCTACAGGAATAGCATCAAAATTCTTGCTGTTAAATACAAAATATATCTGCCTATACTAAAAAAGTTTGAAGAAAATTGTCAAAAGTGCTTTGTTGGCGATTATTAAGGCAGTCTGGAAGGGGGATGCTTTGGTGTCATTAAAGTTGCACCACTATCGTCATATTGATCCTACACTTATGTCGGTTGTCAGAGGCATCAAATATTGTTAATTTTTTTCATATTGTGTTATAATTTGGTGTTTTTCTGTGATCATATTAAAAAAGAGATTAATTTTTTACAAGTAAGCATGAAAATGGGCATGCCCCGTCACAGTTTTATAAAAAATTTATTAGCATACTTTGTTGAGCAACAAATAATTAAGTACCTCATTTATTTTATAGACATATTGTTACTAGATTGAAACAGAAATAAATTTCATAACTAGCAATCAATGCAAATCATTTTATATATTCATTATTGTTACAAGCCAGTATAATAATAAATATGTTTTTTATTATTTCCAAAAAATAATTGCAGTAATTATTTATATAATATTCAATATGCACAACCTGATTATAAACATGCGAAAAGATAATTAAGAAAAGATGAAATTAGTGATTTAAAAATGGGAGCTTATTTAGAAATATCCCAGGCAGCACATTATTATAACAAACAGGCCTGACTAGAGGGGGGGGGTAGCCGGGACTAATTCCGGGCTTAAATGGGGGCCCGGCAGCGCTATAAGAGGGGCCCGACAATAGGGTTTTCTGTTTCCGCATGAGAAATTCGATTTTTTTTTTTTTATTTACAAAACGAAAAGTTTTTGGTTAATATTTTTTGTCATAGAGCCCGATGTAGAGAATTGTCCCGGGGCCCGACCTGGCTCTCGGCGGCCCTTAACGTATTTCATACGTAATACTCGTTTAATTTTGGTATTGGTTGATTCCGTATACGTTTACAGTTTACGATTATTACACATACCGTGATTTAAACGATATATTATACGTTTTTTATATACATCCTATGGTATATAATTGTAAATTTTTCTACGTTTAAATATAGTTAACAATATACGACTATTTTTAGTTTGCGATGAACTATTTATATACAGTGGGCCTAAATATACGTTTAGATTTATTTAAATTAAATTCGTATAAATTTACATAATATTACAATATGTTTCGTCTTGGTTGATTTTTTAAACGTTTACCATCTTCCATTTTTATACTTAACGTTTTTTAACAGATAAATTAAACGCTTTTGTTTGTCGATACTAGTTAATATCCCTTTATTCTACGTTTAAATATAAGTCACCTTAAACGCATATTACCAGTTTACAATGAACTAGTAGACAGAGGTAAATAATATGTATATATTAAGGTTTATTTAAATTAAAATCTTATGGATATATTTATTTACATAACATCCATATTTTTTAATTATATTATCTATAATATTTATAACAAATTCCCCATACACACGGAACTATTTTTAGATGGCGGATGGAGGATGACGTACTAGTGGTACGGTCTTTTCTCATTTCTACTCATGCGTATGTGTAGTACTATTGTTCAGTGTAGGGAATGGTTTGTGGCAGCAGCTTCGTCCATTTTCGTTTTGTTGCACTGCATGTTGGTTTGGCGTCCTGGCTTTTACGATATTGATTAATAGCATAGGTAAGTTTCTATTAATGCTTTAATTTACCTACTCCTTTAATAATTGTCGCATTTTACAACAACTACTGTTTTTTAGGTAGGTACAGTAGAAACTCCAAAACATAACCATACTTTTGTTTCTCTTATTTTTATACGTATTTTTTAGGCTACCTAGTTATTCCAAGCATACTTATTTTTCTTTTTTTTTTGGTCAGTTGTTTTTTATTTAATAAAATGTCTAAAATAACCCTGTCTCGGCGTCATCTACGTAGAAAAATAGCACAAAATGTTCAAGATGCTTTAAAGTCAAATCAATTTTATTTTTATTCCCAATGAAGATAATATTAATAAGGCTTCGGACATTAATATATCATCTGATTCTATTATTTATAATTTCCAAGAAAATAGTACAAATTTAACTTCGGAGCTTTTAGAAAATATTTCACCTGAAATTGAGTTACATTTTGGTTATAGGAATGGGGGTGAACCAAGCGACTTAACTGACCGAACGATTAGGTGTACCATACAAGATTGGCTTAAGTTGGCTAAGGCCCGTCTAGGATACAACACATCCAAATTGTTAAGCTAAGATTTTAATTTTCATATATTTTTTTTGTTAGTTAAAAAAAAGTTTCGTTTAGTTTGTTATTCAGTATTTTAGTGTTTTTTTTTAGTACTTATTTATTTTTAGTATTTTATTGTTTATTTTTTTTTAATAAAATATTGTTTTGTACATATAAAAAATGATCAAAAAAATTTCCTAAACATTTAGGCCAATTACAACCAAAATAGAAACACGAGTAATGCCTATTTCTGGTGTATACACACCTGCTATGGATAAAATCCAAACTATCATTTAAGAAATATTAACATTTTTCCATGGCATCTTTTAGACATTTTGTTTTGAACACTTTATTTAATTTGTGTTTGAAATAGATTTAAAAAATATCAGGTAGACGCATTTTACACATTTATAAAAATTATACAAATATATATAAGATAAATCTAATATAGATAAAGTAGTAATGTTAGACGTATAAAAAATAACAAAACATATACGTTTATAGGGCGGACATTTTCACGTATATATTTACGTATATTGTAGTACATAAAAAAACGTCTTTTATACCAAAGTGGATTCGTATAAATATACTACAACTATGAATCTAATATAGACGTATAGTAAAAACATTTAATTATAGGTGGATAAATTCTTAGTAATCGACGTTTATATTTGGCAAATAATATATGTTTATAAGGCGGACATTTTCACGAATATATTTGGTAGTACATCAACCGTATTCATACGTATGGTAGTACCTAAAAAAAAAACGTAATTTATACCAAAGTGTGCCGCCTGGGATATATGAACATCATTATTTATTTCATGTTATTATTATTTTCTACATCTAACACCTTCGATATATAAATATAAATATTGTATATATGCAATAAAACAATATAATTTAGAAAATGTAATTTTCTACAAATAAATATAAGTTTGTCAATTGGGGTACAAACACTTCACAACCCTGGTAATTCTATCTTTAAAACAAAAGTGACATTATGTGAAAATTATGAAATAATTATTTTATCTTTAACCTTTTTAGTTAACAAATAAAATAAAATTGTAATAAATAATTTCATAAGTAACAAAAGAATTGCTGTGAGTAGTGCTTTAATAGTGATCTTTGTATGACAAAATAATTATAAAAATTAAAAGTGCTCACCTTAAATTGTAAATTTATCTAAAATGTGACTTGCTTTCAAGTTGCAAAATGTGTTTTACCAAAGAGAGATGACTTCTCTTTCGTTTGCCTCACTACCTGTATGTTGGCGATTTATAAGGGCCAGTGGCATCGTCGGTCTTTAATCCGGCCCTGATCGTATAAGTACTTAAGGTACGCCCTCTGGAGAAAATTTGTAAAAGTATATGTAGGACTTTTTTCAGTGTTGCCAGGAGTAGCGGAATTTCGCTAGGTTATCGAATTTTTAGCCCTTAGCTTTCCGTTCGGTCGAATTTGAAAGGTACCTCATCCATTTCATAGAAAATCTCTGTATGCAACCCTCTCTTTGTTTATGTAAAGACAATTGTACGTGTAATAATTCTATTTTTCTCTGTTCAGTCTAATGAGACGCCTATCTTTCTCGGTATTCAAGACCACTAGAAAACTATAAAATAACAATATTTGGCTTTCATTATAGTCAATTGCCTTTGTACTTGATAATAATTATTATCTTTTTTTTTTAATTTAATTTGGCCATCTGTATTGGCTAGATATTTAATTGTTTTTCTTGAATTCCCATTTCTGGTGTCAATTTGGGACAAGAATATGGACATTTAATTTCAATAATAATGCAGTCTGGACTTGCTCCCAAGTGTGGATGTTTTTCATAAATAAATAATCCACATTCTTGTATCATTTTTCCATATTTATTCTTCTAGCGCAATAGATTCATGATCTTGTCCCCATTTTGGACTGATCCATAAAAAGATGAAAATAATATTATTAACAGTCTTCTTTGGATCTGTTGTTTTGCGTAATTTGCAAACGGTTCCAAAATTTGGAGCTGTGAGCATATTACTACAATGTTCTTTCTACAGATTATTACTGGCCTGACCTCTAGTAAATACTCTTCAATTTTACAAATATCATCTATTGATTTTGGTAAACTATCCAAAAATTGCAGTTTTTTTGTTCCAAAACATTTCATCATCGCATTGAAGTCCGTAGTCCCTATATTTAGGTGCGCCACTTTTGCAGTTTTTCAACTGAGGGCCCTTGGCTTTTCTACTACATCTACGTTTGCTCATTTAAGTAACCAATCTTTGTGTGTGAATCCCAGGAACACTTTTTGACAGCTTTTTATAAAGAGTGTGAATATTGTTCTCTTTTTTATTAAAAGAAATGGCTGCAGCTTTATACCGAACATTATATTCTCCTTTTACTGTAAAATTAATTCTCTTTCCTCCCACAAATGTCACATGTCACCTACTAGTGAGATACAGAGTGTTAAAAATAAAATTTAAATATTCTGGTTAATATTTAACGTATTAATGTGAAATTTGGTAGGTTGATATTTATGAGATAAATTATAATGTTACCTATTATCAATTTTAAGATTAGATAAAAATAAATACGTCAAGAATTAAATAATACGGATCATTTTGTACATCTATTAGGGTGTAAGTGGCGCCCTCTTTGTTTAATCTTAAAATTGATAATAAAATTATAATTTGTCACTCTAAAACATCACATTTCAAGACAATACAATAAATAATTACCAAAATATTGCCTGAATCTATGGTTAAAATATTTCCATTCCTTATGAAAGGCCTGTATAGTGTTGAATAATCCGCTAAAATCTTATTTCGGAACGCATTTTAAATTGTATTAGTTTTAAATTTTATTATTATATTGGTAATACTGTATGTCAGTTGTTGTTGAAGTTTGATGTTAGGTTTTATTTATGAACTCATAGCAAAGTATAGGTTAATATACTTTGCTCATAGTATGAACATTATTGTTTGTAATAAAAGTATAATCCACAATCATCTAATAAAATACAGAAGAAGTAATAATAAGTGTTTTATTAAAAGAATAGAGAGTATACAAGGAAAGCTAGGAGCCACAAAAGTTAAACATTAAAATATAAGACCTATTTTTTTAGCGATAAAATAATTTAGATTGGTACGAAACCAAAATGTTTGATATATATGCAATTTTATGATTCAAAACAGATAGTTATTTCGATAAGGCGTGTTTGAAAATAAGTACAATTTTATAAACTAATTATTATTATTAATTATAATAATGTCTTACTAAGAAGAACGGTCCCATCTGTTTGGTATACATTTAAATTTAAAAGAATTAGGCATTCCAAACAAATGAATTGTCAGTGGGAAGATTTGATGTATCTAAGGGTTGCTGTATACGATGTATTCTATCACTATACGTAAAATCATGAATATAGATTACATTTTTTATGTCAGACACAATAAAAATATTATTTAAAAAACCCGCTTATACATTTCTTCATAAATTGGCAGGCTTGGCGACTACTATTTTAAATAAATATAGCGTCCAAGATGCAATACTATGTCGTTACCCTCTTATATATACAAGAAGTTCCCACTGGCACCTATTGTTTGACAGGTCGTTGGAATGCCCAATTCACTTTTAAAAATGCTCTAAATATACTGCCAAATTTTATATTACTTATTTCATCTTCAAAGTAGGTAAACAAGTAATATTAAAAAAAATTAACAATATAATACGAGATATAAGCAGTATACTAAAACTTACCTTTTGCTTGGGACAGATTGAGACTCTCTTATACGATCATTTTCTTTTTTCCCATTTCACAATAACAAAAATAACGCACAAATTAAACTCAAAATATAACGCTCAAATTAAAATTTGATTTGAGTTAGAATATGTCGTTGACTTGTATTTGTAGGCGAATCTCTAGGGTGGGGCATGATTAGGGTGGGGCGTAATTAGAGTGGGGCGTTAGTACATTAGGATTTGAAATTAGTAAAATAATTAAGGTTACTTTTATAATATTTCCAATAAATTAAAAATTAATATAATCTGTTCTTAGGAATATTTTGAAAATTGTCCATTGTTTTCGACTCGAGATATTTTTCAAAATGTTCATGAATTCCGATATAATTTGGAAATTTATCAATAAAAATCATATTCAATTAATAAAAATCATATTCGCATATCAAATTATATTTATTTTTCTTTAGTAAAATGTATAATAAAAGTAGTCTAACCTTTTACTAGTAACTACACGATATTTCTTTCATAATTAGTTACACAACACGTAAAAAATAATAAAAAATATATTATACTAAATTTTTACAATCAAAAGAGCGAGTTAGACCCTGGCCGAATCACTTTATATTTGCTAATCCAAGCCACCGTTGTTTCCAGGTATATGATAAAGAGAGATATATTTTCAGGAGTTCGAAATAAAAATATTATTGGAAAACGGTTTACCACAAAACTCAATTAGTTTTTGATTTTAGCAATAACTTGTAAATAGAAAAAAAATAGAAAAAAAATCAGCTACAAACTTTAGTTTTCCAAAAATTTATATCTGCAGTTCCATTATTTTTGGTCGAAGGCAAAAGTTCATGGGTGATCTTTCACAATTTCTTCTATTCTTGTGGAATTATTCATGAGTTTCTATTACATTATAACGTTTATTGAATCGTAAATGTATGTTTTATTGTTTTGAACGTGTATTAAGTGTGTAGGTATTGCCCAAAATAGATTAATTGTTTAAATATATTTCGAAATAAATTGCCAACGACTTTCATCACTCGACGAGATGTCAAGGTACCTTTATCTTTAATTCTAGAATGGATAGTAATTGCATTTTTTATTGTTTATACCAAGCAATATACGTACAATTAAATTTTATCTGTTATTTATAGATTCTATTAAATATTTAATTGGTTGCAGACAAGTAAAGCAGGTACCGAATAGCACACTAGTGAGTTATATATCTTAACTCACTAGTTTATTATGATTCTATAAGATATATAATTCCCCGTTTTTTTTTGAGTAATTCTTCAAGACAAAGACTAGGAAAACACTTCAAGCAGATACATCGCCTCCAAATAATAAAATAACATCTTGATTAACCAAAAAAGGAGAAATGAAAAACCGTTATTTACATTTCAAAAGTTGACACAGTCATTGAAGGGAAAAACATCGTCAATTGGCAGAATATTTAAAAAAATATAAGAAATAAAATCGAAAAACGAGTAGTGTTATATTGAAGGTAACAGACTTATTGTCAAACCGGTCATGCTCTGATCCTCTAAGTCCTTCTGCTTTATTTAGGCCTTTTACGGCCTTCATCTTTTCCGTTACCAAGAGTATTCATCGAATTGATCAATCTCCAAAACGCATCCAAGACCTGCCTATAGATATCGCGTCGTAGAGAAAAATAATTCTGGAATATACGGAATCCGTCACGCTCCCTTTCGAAATTCCATTGTTTGGGCACTGTTTAAGAATGTACGCATCTACAAGAATTTGGTATCGAATATTATATAGAAGAAAGTTACTGGTACTAGTCGAGAATGTTCGCATTCGCCATATTTGCTATCGAACATTCTAGAAGTCGCTTATGAGTACTGATAGACTGTTTTGCTGTGTCATTAAATAGTGCATAAAATTCGGGTTAATTTTCAATACAATCGATAATTGAGCCACAAACTAGGTGTTCCGCCAATATTTTGCCCAACCCTGTATGTTATTTACAACAGGGATTCCTAAAGTGGTCGATACCCACCCCTTGGGGTGTTTTTCGGATGGATAAAATCTTCCCATCTTGCGACACCGACATGCTAATGTTAACAGTATATCTATCTAAGAGTATATCTATAGCTATAAGAATGACGTATGCGCTTAGCCAGCAGTGGAAGTATATTAAGTGTGCCGCGTTTGAGAATCCACATAGGATGCATTTTTTACATCTCGAGCGTTTTTTTATCCACATCGGACACATCTACTACATCTACATCTGCGTTTGTTTATCCCAGATGTACCTGTTCAGATTACATTTTTTACATCTCGATTTGAAATGAGATGTGAATGAGATGTTCGTTCCATGCCAGAAAGTAAATGTTCTGTGAAGCCAAGTTTGTCAATTTATCTTTTGTTTATGCTAGCATGAATATAAAAATGATTAGTTTGTTTAATTTTTGTTTATATTTCAAATGTAGGTTGATTTGTAGTCTCAAAAGTCAAATTTAATAATTATAAACTTCTAACTTGTCATTGACATTTTATCACATGACCAAATAAAATCTAGAGCGTTTGTTTATTACATCTACATTCAGATCTAATTCTCTATCACGTGATAAAAAATTCACAACATCTCAGATGCATCCGATGTGTATTCTCAAACGCGGCAATAGATCCACTGATTCACGCGCAGTGTCGTGCGTATATGATACACGAATCACAATATATCCCCTGTAGTAATGTCACTGGGATTCAAGAAATGGCTTTAAGTTACGCTGCGGCCAGGCGCAGAACCACATGGCGCTAGTATCGTTTTAAATTTTGACACGTCTGACATCGGCACGTTCATTGGTTGAAGACGAAATTTTTGACAAGCGAAGCATGAAGTGTCAGTATTGACAAGTGATCATTTTTTGATTTTTTACTTCTACGAAATTTATATTATTATTAATAATAATTTTGTTTCAGCGATATTTATTGTGATTTCTGTTATTGTATTAAGTTCTTACTTATTTAATATGGAAAACAAAACGTACTAGATACTCAGAAAAAGAGGATTCAAGGAAGGATTGCTATGGCTGTCATTCAAGGGTCCCAGCCCTAGATAATACTTTTCAAGTAAGAAAAGCCTTTAAAATTCAAGTATAACAATTTTATGTTTCAGTTTTCCCTTCTTTTAATGTAGGTGCCAATTTTAAGTTAAGTTTGTAATAATTTTTCATATTTTTCAGTTAATACCCTCTAATATTATAATTTAACTAAGATCTTATGCTTTCCTATGGACACGATTCAAGGAGGGAGTCCTATGGCTGTCATCCAAGCCCTAGATAATAGTTTTCCAGTGGCAGCCGCCTTTAAAATTCAAGTATAATAATTTACTGTTTCAGTTTTTCTCCTTTTTCGAAGTAGGTGTCCATTTAAACTAAAAATATGTATTTCACTTGGACATTAGCAAAACGTATTTAAAACATTCGATAGCTGACACTGTATCATCACAAATATCTCTTAATAACTAAATGATTTCATTTAATAGTTTCTTTTTTTTTTTTTCAGTAAAATGGATATGGCTAGAGTTATCTTCGACTTTAAAATAAATTAAATTAAAGTTTTATAATTTTTCATATATAATATTTTATACATTTTTTTTACCAGAGCCAATTTTTTCAGATCTAACCTCTATACGTAAAAAATAAGTGATTCAAGTAAAATTGAAAAGTATATTACATGTTCTTTCAAATGTGTTGTTAATCCGAACGCTGCTCTTATTGTAATAGCTAAGAATAAAAGAATTCGTATTATTTTTAGCTATCAAAACAAAAATAGCGCCTAGATTTACAGCTCGTTTAATGGAACATGCAATATAGTTCTCAATTATTGCCGCTGCTGGAAATTTACGATTTTGGCGGGAAATTTAAATTCTGTCTTAAAATTATATTTGAATTTACCGCCATATCGAATTAGTTGAGCTGTCAATCGCATTTAGCGCTGCAAACTTAGTGCCATCTCTTTAACAAGTGAGATGCACTACTACAGGGGATAAATTGTGACACGAACACATATACCCAACTGTAAAACACATGTCCAGTGTGCCGATTTGCGGGTAATTACCCAAAAAATCGGGGTTTTAGGCTTGTTTTGTGGTTAAAATTTTCAATGCGGGTAAAACCGGGTATTTAAAATCTGATAAAACTATTGAGATTGAATGATAAAACAGAAAATGGCCCGTAATTAAAATAAATACAGCAACTATAGCAACAGTTATAAAGACTATCCAGTTGAGACGGCTTGAGACGAAAAAAAAAAATGACGAAGGCAATGAATAGGGACAGTAGTGACATTTCACATTTGCCAATTTAAAATTTCGTTTAACAACAATAGACCTTTTCATCACAATTTTTTATTGTGCGCATTTGTCAGTATCGGCCATCTTTTTCGTACTGTTTTTTTAAACAAGCATGTTAAAATTCCCACGTGAAAAAAATTATAATTGATAAATATTAATTTAAGTATAGTCAATTAAAAAAAGGAAGAAAAAGCAAAGTAATAAGTTTAAATAAATTTTTGCAATTAATTACAATTATGTTATCTGTACTGAAAGGAACAACGAAACTGTGTTGTTATGGAGTATGTAAAAGTGACACACGGTATAAATCATTCAAAGGCAATACATATTATTTTATAAATTTTCCAACGCCTTGGCTGCAATATCGTAAAAAATTATCAAATTATCAGGCAAAATTCATATTAAAACATGTTCAAAATGTGCATTAGGTGTGAAAAAAATGTAGTCGAAGTGACAACGGTTTTAATGTTACTAAAGATACTTCTATTTGTTCACTATATTTTCATGGAGAAAGTGGAGAAAATTCTTATCTGGTAGGTATTAAAAAATATTTTTTTTAATATTAAATACTATTTCGGAATACCTACACAGTAATATGATTAAAAGTGTCATGTTGATCCTCAAAATATTAAATAATTATTTTATTAATAATATTCGTGATTAACTTTCATGTTAATTAAAGTGTTTTTGCAAGTACTAATGGTAGGTTGGCATAATTAATTAGAATAGAGTTATAATTATTATTTTTTTTTTCATTAATTTTTTTACTCAGTTAAGAAGTATTGATACACCTAACCTCTCAATCAGTCCACTTTTTTCCATTGTAGCAAACGTATAAGACACTTCAAGCACCTTTTTAACTGCTCACAACTATACGCTTCCACAGAGTTAAAGAAAGTTATTCACCATCAACGATTTTTTCTGATTAATTTTGCTAATATTGCTTTCCCAGCCATTTTCAATCAAAACAGTACGAAACTTTTGAATTAACGCTATTTCAACGCACTTGCGTTCATCATAATTATAATGAAAAGGTCTATAAAGAAAACATAAAAATAAAAGCCGTAAATTGCGTTTTTAAGTTTTCAACAAATTTTCTATACTACAATGACTATATCCAAGTTTATGAATCAGTAAGTGCGTGAGCATACCTAAAAAAACATCCAGTGCCTAGGTGTGATAAAAATAAGCTCGTGTGCAAATTTAAGTTTTATTATTTAAATAAGGATACTTTCCTGACCGTAGCAGAATTTTATATAAATAAAAATTTCCTTGGTTTATTCGGTCACGTTTTCATTTTCTATCAATTAAACGAGCACTACATATGTTTCGGAATTTTTTTTTTTATCTTCTAATGCAGTCAAAATTTAATAAAATATAGAGAACATTTACATTTTATCTGTTCCACACGCTGTGGTAAAGAGTGGTGTTAGTTAAGTGAATTTTAATACCTGTTTGAAAATCGGCTTTAAGATTTCAGGAATTATGGCAATTTAAACTTATGACGCTATCTAGGATTATCTAGGAATTATTTATCATCCAATAAATTAATTTTTTTGAGAAAAACCCCGTATATTTTACAAACGCTTGAAACAAGTTATCTAAGGGCAATTTCTCTATTCCTACATAAAACTTGAAAAATATATAAATGTAAATTTACAATTACATACATAGTCACTTCTCTCAGACATAACTGCCTATTGTTTTGTATTTGCAAGAACAATACTAAGTAGGTAGGTACCTACATAGAAAACAAAATTACTTAAAAAAATGCAAATTATCGCTTCTTCTTGCGCACTAACTTAATCGTGTTATCTAAGAATTTTGACCTTTCGAACCGTGATAATTTGGGTCTTAAAAATAAGAAAAATTTAACAAATTTTAACTAATTTACCTAACCTGTGCGGCATGGAGTCATCGCGAGTTGCTTCTCAAAAAAATTATACACAAAATAAAAAAATTAAAAAAACTCAAAAGTATTTTCGAGCCACACTTTATCGAACAAAACAATTTTCGAACTAAGATTTTTCGAAAAATACTGTTTTCGAACTAGATTTTTTCGAAGAAACGCATTTTCGAACCAAGGTTTTTCGAACAAACGTATTTTCGAACTAAGGATTTTCGAACAAACGTGTTTCGAACAAACATTTTCAAAAGTGTTTTGAACAAATGTATTTACGACCGACATTCTCAGCAAGGAAATTTCCTGATGTCATTAAGACATGCTTTAAATTTTTTGACGTCAAATTATATTAGCTATTCTGTTATGCCTGTTTCTTGTTTTCCAAATTTCCTAAACTCATTAGTAATTGCTTTCACTCGAAAAAAAGTCGATCTACTGATAGTTATCTACAAGGAGAGGGTCTATCAAAAAGTGCTATACCGACATAATCTCCGTCAGGTGCATTCCTTTCGTTTAGGTGTGAAATTATTCAATCAAAATTCTTCAGACGAGAGTCTAGCTACCTAGATAAAAGAAGTATTTGCAGCGATCTAGCAGAAAGGAAGTAAAGCGGTAAGAGCGCGATCGGTTGTGCGTTGCCATATTTGGTTAAAAAATGAATTCTTGGCACGAATTCCTGCGCAAATTATTTCCTGATCATTTACATAACACTTTGCCCAGGCTAGTTTGCGGGATTATGCAACCGAAACACAATAATATATTTGAACGATGCCATTATTTATTAATAAGTGACTAAATTGCTATGGGTAACTATAATTTAGGAAGCGTCGATGATTTATTAAAAAGAAAAACTTTATTTTATTAAACGAAAAACGTTTTTTAATACATGTGAAATGTTAAGGATAGCAATACTATGCTGAATAAAATAATACGCCTGTTTGGCAACAAATAAGTTCTACCTCCGTCCTGGAAACACTTTATATATTTATTATAGATAGTGTTTTTAGTTGAATGTTAACATTTTAGAAGAAAATTTCAAGTGAATGTATGTCTTAAACGTCTTAACTTTTGAGACACAGGGTGGTCAGGTTTTTAAAAATAAATATTTTTTTAATAATACCTATAATACCACTAGATATTTTCATGAAATTTGGTAAACAAGTACTATGTAGGTATGCATCAAGAGGCATTTTTTTGGTGTACAAAATTTCTTTTTTATTTCCAGCAGTGACGTTTGTGCAGAATCTAAACTGAATATTTTGGCAGACATTAGTACGCCACTGATTTCTCCTAATATAAAAATCATTTTTGAAATCCTCGTTAATTTCTAAGCAAGTTTGATCACTTAAATTTTTAAATTTGACGTTTTGCAACCCCTGACAAAGATCTGGGAAAAGTATACCCATTGGCAAGTTTTGTGATCCCTACTCTACCATACATAAAAAATTCAGGGTATATCAACTCAGAAACGGTAGACTTTTTATTCTTGGTAAATGTGTAATAATTTTACGTTAAATTTACAAATTATTTCGACCACCCCCATGGAGTTCTGAAAAAAGTGAGAAGAGTTTCAAGTTTTATGAACATTGCTCTACTATATATATATATATATATATATATATATATATATATATATATATATATATATATATATATATATATATATATATATATATATATATATATATATATATATATATATATATATATATAAAATACAGGGTGTATCAATTTAGAAACGGTACACTTTTCCATATTTTTAAATCTTGATATATTTGTAATAACATACGTCAAATTTAAAATTTCGTTTTGCCACCCCCGACAAAGATCTGGGAAAAGTGTACCCATTGGCAAGTTTTGTGATCCCTACTCTACCATACATAAAAAATTCAGGGTGTGTTAACTCAAAAAAGGTAGACTTTTCTGTATTTTTATTCTTGGTAAATGTGTAATAATTTTACGTTAAATTTACAAATTATTTCCACCGCCCCCGATGGAGTTCTGAAAAAAGTGAGAACAGCATCAAATTTTATGAACATTGCTCTACTATATATAAAAAATACAAAGTGTATCAATTTAGAAACAGTACACTTTTCCATATTTTTAAATCTTGATATATTTGTAATAACATATGTCAAATTTATCATATTCACACAGGTGATCTCGGTATAGATTTTGGTAAAAAACATTCAGTGCTCATAATATGCCATTTAATCTTCAGCCTACGAATATTTGTGGAGCAAACACGCAAATGCCGATAAATCCAGTTTTACTGATTTTGAGATATTGGTCAAAAACATATACAGCAGAATCTGCTAGGTATTTTAAAAAATTTATTAAAGGGTTTTGCTCTTTTTGGTTTGTCTTTGATTGTCCCAAAATTTCGTGGTCGTTGTATTTTTTTGTGTTTTTATTTTTTTAGTTTTTTTTATCGTTTTAAAGTGATAATAGAAATAGATAACATACACGATTAAATATATATTTTATTCATAGCACAAAGCAAAACAGTGTATATGATATAACAAGAACATACAGTTAACACAGAAAGAGTTTGGACAAAACATTTTATTTAAAAAAAAAACTAAATATGAACAGCCACTTCCTCTTCAAGACAGACGCATATACCTTCCGGTTCAACAATGGGATCCCCCTCTTCATCGAATAATGTATTTCCATGAAGTAATGTCCGATACCATTGCAGATCCTCTGACTCCTCCCAATTCAGACCAAATTGCTGATTTAGCAAATGCTGAAGAGATTTTTTCTTCTTCTCTGGAATGCCACGTTTGGTATCTTTTTCCATTATTGTTAAATCTAGATCCGAAAACTTAGGTTTCAACAATTTTTCAAACTTTTCTATTCCTGCGCAGTAGTAAAAGTTTTCAAATGCGCATATTTTAATCAACGCTCAATCGTTAAATTTTTGAAAACTACTCTTTCATTTCTGATAGCACTTTAACCTTTTTTAAAACCACTTGGAGTGTTTTTACATCAAAAAGTCTCTAGTCAATGCCCAGTCTTTTTGCTACTCCAACTTTTTCGTGAGTTTCTTCATAATGCTTTCTTGAAAGGATTGTAGCTTGTTTTCTTAGAAGTTTTTCCACCCGCCCAAATACTCTATCGGCGGGTAGGAAGGAACGACCCATTACTGGAAAAACTATTTGTAATTTTGTAACTTTTATTGGTGCTATAAATCTAAGCCAAAAGTATAGAGTGTGCAAAATATGATTATTTTTATTTTGTCATCCGCATCCGTCGCAGAATAGACGAATTGTCATAATTCAATGAATCCAAATAACTTAAAAGTGCAGATCCTACCTCGATTGATCCTCTTCCTGCCATATCTTACGTCCAAGTAAAAAAAGTTGGTTTTTTGGATTGACTGTCCACGCAACAAAAAATATACATGCTAACTTGTTGCGCATAAAACGCATCGGTAATTGGGGTTTTGGGCAAAGGCTGAAATTGTTGAAGATCAAAGCAAAAAGTAATTGAATTGTTAGGGTTCTCTTTTAGCAGCCTATAAAAAGCATTAGCCCTCTTTTTGAGAATTGTAAGTTCGATTTGTAACCCCCTTTTCTTTTCTGTATCAACTTCACTTTTGGTCAAGTATTTAAGCCTAGTACATTTTGCGCAAATATCGGTGGCTGGACTAGAAAAGCCAATATTAAAGTCATTCACGAATATTCTTCTAAACATAGAAAAGTTAACTTTATGCTCAACATTGCACTGACTTTGATACATGTTGTGCAATTTTTTTATGTTAAGGTTAGCATCTAAATAAATCCTTTTCGACTTTTCTCTATTATAGTGACTTTCCTTTCCTTTTAGGTTTCCGATGAATTATTTTACTTTAACTTTTTTTGCAACAGATTAAGCGGACACGTGATCTCCACCACGGTTTTCTTTTGGAATATTCCCTTCAGATAAAACCTGCGCTATGTGATTAATTCGGTCTTTTTTTACATTAGCACAATTGAGAAAAAAAGCCTGGTATACCTGAATTTTTTTCTTGGATACTCTTTTGGGCACACCGATATGTAGGTCCTTTATGATCGCAAACCTTTTTAAAATTAATTAAATCCGGATCGTCATCTTTGTATCTAAAAAACAAACAGAAAGTAAACAACACGTTCCAAAAAAAGACGCTAATGTAAATTTTTACCTTTGCTTTCTTTGCATCTGCCGTTTTGTCTCATTCGTTTTGCGTTTTCTACTTCCTATACTAATATCAGATACATTGGCTTCTCCTTCATCCATCATAAACAATTCCAAAAACAATATTAAAAACGAGCAACAGATTAACTGCTAAAATGCCACTGCACTTCTAGAAAAAATCAACTGTTTCTCTGAAATTAAACAATAATATTCATATTAGTGTCCCCTTTATCTTTTAGTTTTGCTTGAAATTTGAATGTATTGTTATTTGCATGAAATGGACAAATTAAGGTGCTTTTTTAATACGATGTATCGGAATTTGCTTGAATCTAATGCGCTAGATCGGTAAAGCGCACCAAAACTAGTAAAAATCCATCCAAAAAATGTAAAAAGTGGATTTATCGGCTTTTGCATGTTTGCTCCATATTTGTAGAAATATTTTTTCAAAGTGTTTTTCTCCACAACAAAAATAAATTACGGGCCCAGGGCCGCCGAGAGCCAGGCCGGGCCCCAGGACAATTCTCTAGATCGGGCCCCGTGACAAAAAACAGCTCTTCAAACAAAAACTTTTTCTCTTTCCTCTTCTTCTAGATGAATTGAGTTTCTAAAAAAATTCTCAAAAACTTTTCCTCCCCTACTTCAATTAAAGTTTCTAAAAAAAAAACAGCTCCACAACCAACTTCAATTAAAGTTTACCCCCCCCCCCCCTCTAGTCGGTCCTGATTACGGCAATTGTGTAGTCGTTATAGTCAGCACTAATATAGGTGTACAAAGAGTACAAATTTAAAAAACATTTTAGCGCGGCTCCCTTAAGAACAAACATGACGGGCGCTCCTCCGCCAAAAATCAATTTTACATTTGAGGCAGTTAAAAAAAATTGTAAAAAAAATGGTTCAGGCCAATCGTTGTAAAAATGAACCAAGAATTTCGCTAAACCGCGAAAAACTTATATTTTTAAAGAAAAACAACAAAAATTTCAACATTTTAACAAATTTAATTTTTTGGCTCTTTACCGGCATTCTATAACAAATATCTTAACTATTTTCTAAATAACTTTTTTTCAAAAAGATTACCAATTTTAAACAGGACCGAAGATTAACATAGTTTTCATTCCGATACTAATTCTATTAAAACAATGATACCAGCGAATATGGCAACGCTGCTAGTCTTTGAAGCCCGTGGTTAAAAGGGTAGCTGCTGTTTAGTTAAATTTGTTAATTCCTGTGTCGAAAAATAGGTAGTTGTTTTTGAAGAGGTGCGAAATTATTGTGATCGTCTTAGTTTGTTGTTGAGGCGTTGTTAGGTTTTTGTTTAATTTAGTTTTTAGTTAATATATGAAATGAAAAATTCTGGAAGGCAAAAATGCACAGCTGACAAATTTCTATTTTATTTGTTTGCTGCCAGAGTTAGTAAATCCTAGAAAAATACGACATGTGCCAATTAAGGAAAAGAGATTGTCAAGAATTTTGCACGCTTAAAAAAATGTGTAATATACAGGGTGTTTCTAAATACATGCGACAAAATTCAGGAACTGATTGCTCGTATGAAATTAAGATGGGTCTTTCCTATAACAAAATTTCCTCAGCCCACCCCTTTTCGAGATATCACCCTTAAAAAGTGGTGACTAAATTTGAGTTTTTATTTTTTTTCTAAAATTTCAGTAAAGCTAGAAACTTGAAATTCTGTAATCGCAAAGGACTAACCACGGGTATTTTTTCAATATTTCTGTTACATTATAGGGGGGTGAAATTAGCAACACTTTTTTTTTTTTTTTTTTTTTTTTTTTTTTTTTGGCTTGGGCACATGCCATTCAGCCAGTCGCGGAATAAATTATATAAGTTTAAATTGCATTATCACTCTAAATACATCCATTAGCAACACTTACTTTATTTCATATCAAACCTTTTTTTCGAGATGAACTTTTATGAAATCCTTGATTTATTTAATTTTTTTTTATTCTTGAATTTTTTTCCCAAAACCAATAGCTTCAGAGAAAAAAAATTAACACCCTAATTTATTATTATTTTTTTTTTTAATAAATTGAGTGGAAAACAGTGTAACGGGCTTGTAACTATCGTATCGTACACTCTGTCATTATTCGTTTCTTGCAATAATTTACACCAGTTTACACCAGAAGATAGCACTTAACGAAGCGTTTTAGCCACTAATTTTGGCGAATTTTAAGAAATCATTAACAAGACATTAGGGGCTTAAATTTGGGGATTATATTAAGAATAGTGCTGTCGAGGAATGCATTTATTTTCATTATGATATTTCAAAATTAAAGCCTTTTTAGTTTTTTTGGGAAACTGGAAGGAATTAAAACATTAAAATATATGCATATTATAGATATTATTGCCTAATTTATTTTGCCAAAATTTAAATATTTTGAGATATTCTTGTCCGAAAATTATAAGGGGTATGAACACCTTAAGATTGAAAGAGAATTAACTTGAATTCATGAGATGCAAAGCATCATAATTGTCGCGTCACAAAAACCACCTGCTGCCAAGAGAAAATTTTGATTCAACAGTATTGTATATTTTGTGTTGTAAAAGAGAAAAAATTAACATTTCGTGTTTTAATAGTTATTTTTTTAATTTAATAATCTATGTGAAAAAAAAATTTTTTTAATACAAACTTTAAAAAATTGTTATATTAATATACTTATTTAATTGTACTTATATTTGTTGTTCCTTTAATACAATAAATACAATTTACCTATCTCCAATTCATCACTTTCCGTATCCATATACCTAGGGTCCGATTACAATTAGAAAAACACCGCTATGTCATAACTATTATTTCAAATTTCCAATATACAGGGTGTCCCGAAATTAGACGGTCACATTTTAACAGCGTAATCTACATCCTACAAGCATTAGAAATAAAAAATAAAAAAAAACCGAATTCAAAAACGTGCAGATGCCGTCACCTCATCTTAACCAAATTTATATAGGATCACCCCTGAGGTACTACCAAAAAAAGAATCATATAAAAAATTAAGAGTTTGAGAATTTTCTCATGGGCCCAATTATTAGATTTTGACCAAATTTATATGGAACCACCCCTGAAGTACCCCCTTTCTAACAAAAAAAGAATCATTGAAATCGGACACCGTGTTAAAGAATTATCGCTGAACATACATAAAAAAAATAAAAAAAATATTGCGACGAATTGAGAACCTCCCTCCTCCTTTTATGAAGTCGGTTAAAAATAGGAGTAGAAGTTTATATAAACATAGGTCCGAAAACGTTTCGTTTTCGAGATACAGGGTGATACAAGTGAAGTCCAGATGAAATATTTTCTAAAATTTCTTTAGTTACCGGTTTTTCAAAGTTAAAAAAAAAATAAAATTTCTAATTCTACAGACCTACTAATTATTGTTTACAATTTCGAATAAGGTAACATGCTTTTCTCTTGAAAATGGCGCGTCCTAGCGGGATGCAACAAATGTAGCTTTATTATACAGAAAATATTGGTTTTCCAAATTTTATAGTAAAAAAATGTGATGTGTCCAACACATGACTTTCCTATCTAGTTATTATAGGCTTTTTCTGGTTATTTTGTACAACTTATTGCAGTACCTCTATAAATGTTTAGAGGATAAACTAAATATATACATTTTCCACATACATCTATCTACCTAGAAATATTTCTATAGTTATTCATTGAAAACGAAAATACTGAAAAATTAAAATTTAGCAATTTTCCTACAATTTTTCCATTACGGTCCATTTTAGAAAAATCATGTATAAACAAAAATTATAGAGATCGATATCGCAAACAACTTTTAGTTTAGTTTAGAATTTTGCACATTTTGTCAAATTTCTCGAATACGGACCATTTCAGGAAATTTTAACATAAAGCAAAAATTATAGATAATAATATTAGAAGTAACTTTTATTTGAATAATTTTCTTCTCCAAACATAAATAACAGATATATTCAATAAAATATAGAAACGGCCTCCCATAAAGTACCCCCCCAGATGTTCCGACTTTGTCCAAAATCTAATCATTTCACGTCAGGCCGAAATAAAACTTAAGTTTAAAATTAAGTGTTTTTCTGTGTATCGGTTCATGAGTTATAGTGGATATAGACATACAGATACACACGGCAATTTTACCCTAAGCTCCCCCTAATTTACCCACCTAAGAAGATGATCAATAACTGGGATTTAGTCCAATAAATGAAGCGTAAAAAGGTAAGTATTTGTAACAAATTTTACCTAATTATCTTTAAACGTTTAGAAAATATTTACAAAAGTGTGGTATCAGGACTTCACCTTTAACGGAAAAGAAACGTTTTCGGACCTATGTTTATATGAACTTTTACTACTATTTTAGGATGTAGATTACGCTGTAAAAATATGACCGTCTAATTTCGACATATATCATCTATAACTATCAATAAATAAAAAATATTTGAGTTGTTTGGTTTAAAAATAGTATTCCTAGTATATTAACAAGCCACTAACCCCCAGTAGGCGGCGATAGCCAACGAATTATACCTACCTGAATTGTAATCGGACCCTTCAGCGTACCACACACAACATTGCCAAATTTATGTAGCGAACAAGGTTCCAAATACTTTAAGGGGAGGTCGTAATATTCGTGCGGTGTGACGTCAGAAGGGACTGGATTACTCTTAACATTCCATGCGCCAACCCGTTCATTGTAAGCTAATGTTGGGTGGGTTTTAATTGTATAATTCCATCATACACATTCGCATATTAATGAGCTTTGTTTTAAATTATATACAAAATAAATATCAACGACATTATTATACTTTATAACATTTTACTTTCTCCTGCGTATACCAAAACGTTTGATGTTTTGGTAATAAATTTAGCGGGTAAAAAAACTTTCGTTTAAGCATGACGTTTATGAGGTGCGAGCAAGGTCGTATACTTGAAACTTCTTCCGTTTTTTTTATTATATTATTGGCAGATTGTGCAATTATTAATTAATAGCAGCAATTTTGCATTGAGGTACGATTTGATGCAGAACAAAAGGTCGCGAATGAAGAGAAAGGAAATGTTTTTTTTATTTGCTGTTCTTGTTGATTCGCATGTTATTTAATCCTTTTATAAAGATAAAGCAAACATTTTATAGATAGCTAAACATATAACGAATTTACAGATTGTTTGTTTAGGAATTTGCAAATACTGTGTAATAATAATAATATAATAATATCGTTTATTTAACATAATCTAATATAATAAATAATATTAGTAATAATTAGTTTGATGTTTGAATAAACAGTTGGGTAACGAATATTTTTGTTATGTATGATTTTTAAAAGTATTTTTTTGTGTTATTTTTGTTGTAGCTTTCAAGATATTATGGATATTTTTGTTTCCAGATACAAGTTATTTGAAACATAATAGGCTAATGGATTATTTCCGCAGTCATAAAGTCTAACCACACACAGACAATAATTGATTTGAAGAATATCGAATGTTCTTATCGAAAATAAATTTTAGAAAACCTTTTTGTGTAATTTTTAACAAATGTATATGAGTTTTCATTGTAGTTCCCCATTTTTTTGATATCTAAGTCTATATTATATTACTTGGAATTTCTTTATTATAAATTTTATTTGCAAATCCCACCTGAGGTGTTTGTCTATAATAACACCTAAATATTTAATATTATTTACACGTGTAATTTGACATGGAACATTTCCTATTTCTATGGTTAAATTATCGAAATTAGGTACGCAAGATTTGTTACAGCTGAATAGTATATAATTTGTTTTTTCTAGATTTACTGTAAGTAGTTTGTAATCCAACCAATTTTTTATATTTTTAAAGTCAATTTCAGTTTTTATTTTAAGATCGTCCCAAGTTTCAGCAGTGTAAAGAATAGCTGTGTTATCAGCAAAACCTATAACGTTACCTTGGCTTGGTAATGAGTATAAAACAGGCCCTAGGACCGTACCTTGCGGAATCCTAAATTGAACTTGATGTATGTTTGTTAAATATCCTTTAAAAAGCTTTAGGCATTGTCCTTTAATGCCTATATCCTCTAATGATTTCAACATAAGATCATGATGGACCGTATCAGAAGCTTTGGTTAAATCAATGAAAACACAAATGCAGGATTTGTTTTTATTTAAGACGCTATTAATATTTGAAGTGAGGTCTAAAATTGCATCCTCAGTTGATGTATTTTCCCGGAAGACAAATAGTTGATCGGAAATTATTTTGTATTTATCTAAATAGCAAACAAGTCGTTTCTTAAGTGCTTTTTCAAATATTATCTTAGGTAAGTGGGTTAGTAAAGATATTGGGCGATAGTTCGTGATAGTTGTTCGACTTCCTTTTTTGAACTATAACTGATTTTTTAAAAGCGGAAGACCAAATACCAGAATCAAAACAACTAATTATTAAAAATATTAATGGTTCAACGATAAAATTTGCAACTGTTTTAAGGGTTTCTACCTTAATGTTGGCTATACCAATTATTGCTTTTTTGTTTTTTAAATCATTTATTATTCTACATATTTCCTTAGTATCTAGTGGTGCTATAAAAAATGAGTTGCAAGTAGTTGTTCTAATTGGTGAATAGTTGCCATATTTTTTTATATTGTTTGCTAGTGGCTGCCCTATATTTACAAATACTTTATTAAAATTATTAGCTACATGATTTTTATTTGTAATTAATTAACCTGTTTCGTCTTGTATAGCATCTATTGAATGTTTTATTTTATTGGTTTTACTTAAATCTTTTACCACATTCCACAATTTTTTTGGATTATTGATATTGTTTTCTATTTGTTTTGCATAAAAATTATATTTTGTTGTTGTTATTAAAAAACTAAATTTATTTTTGTAAGTTTTAAACTGTGTTCTAAGTTGTAAATTTTATTTTTTGTGTTAATAGATTTAAGCAACGCGTTAGCAATCTAAGGAGTGCTTTTAGTGCATTTTCTTTTCAGAAGTCGTTTTTCGCTACATTTGTTGATAACTTTAGAAAATATTGATATAAAATTATTAGTTGCGATATCTGATTCACGCTCATTGTATATAGAATCTCATGAAATGTTTGCTAACAAATTGCTCAGTTTATTTGTATCAATAACTTCTATGTAATGATTTTTTAGTTTTTATGTTGTAATTTGTGTATCTAATATTGTTTGTAAGATGGTAGTTGAATGGTCAGTGATATCAGTTTGCAGAACGATTGGTATAATCTGATCTAGAAGTTCGTTTTATGTGTGTTATGCTTAGAATTTTTTTTAAATATTGAAATTTAAATAATATTGTTCAATATGCTTGTCTTATCTTACAGTTCATCAAATTTCTAGAGGCTTTCGACGGCTAGACAGAGAAAGCACTACTGAGAGGCATCGGTTGGCGGGGCCGACGGATTTACGCAATGAAAGTACACTCTGCGCATCAAGCATTTCACTATTTTATTCAGACGTAAATGTCAGATGTAAATTTCGCTAAAACATTTCTTTTATTTTCGTTTGTGTTTTTTGCTCATTACAGTTTAATAGAACCTAAGTATGGAGTTTAATAGCAAATTAAGAGGCCGCGTGTTTAACAGTCAATCTCGCGAAATAATAGCCAATGTTATAGAGTTTATGAGAAGAGAAGGAAACTTTAATTCAACTTCAATACCATTTAAAAATGTAAATGATCGTGTTGCTGCAGCCACAGGAGTATCTAAAAACACTGTCGTCCGCATTTCTGGAGGGAAAAAAAGAATCGATAACCGTGAGATATCGGAATTTTCATCACCAAGAAAACCATTAAAAAACCAAAAACAGTTAATAATATAGATGAAGCTGACAAAGGTATTTTAAAAAGAATTATTCTGTTCATGTTAATCTCGGAAAATATTGTTCCAACATTAAAAACAATTCTGACTAAATTTAGAGAAGCTACAGGGTACAAAGGAAGCTATGAAAATTTAAGAAAAATAATAAAGTCGCTAGGATTTCGTTGGCGGAAAACAAAAACAAACAGAAAAATATTAATGGAAAGGTTTGATATTCAAAAGCTACGTTTAGACTATCTGATTCGTTTAAAAAGTTATCGAGCAGAGGGCCGTCCAATTGTCTACTTAGATGAAACATACATTCATGCCTCCCACACACACCAGAAAGCTTGGAGTGATAATTCAAATGAGGGATTAAAGAAACCAATTAATAAAGGTGATAGACTAATTATTGTCCATGCAGGAGGTGAAATGGGCTTTATTCCGAATGCCCGGTTAATTTTCAAATCTGGAACCAAAAGTGGAGACTACCACGATGAAATGAATTTTAATAATTTTTCTAAATGGTTGAAAGAAAAGCTGTTTCCGAACCTCCCTCCAAGAAGCGTCATAATTGTTGATAATGCTCCTTACCATAATGTCCAGGTAAATAAAGCACCAACGTCAACTTCTAAAAAAGCTGACATGCAGGATTGGTTAAGGAATCATAATATTGCTTACGAAGAGGATATGCTCAAAACGCAATTATACAGTTTAGTGCTATTGCATAAGTCACGATTTAAGAGGTATGCAATTAAAGAAATGATAAATGAACATGGTTTTAGTTGTTTGCGTTTGCCACCGTATCATCCCGATCTTAATCCGATCGAATTAGTGTGGGTATCATTGAAACAATATGTAGCTAGTAACAACACTACATTTAAGAGGCAAGACGTACAACTGTTGTGTGAAAACTTTTTTGATACGTTTTCTAAAGAGGAGTGGCAATCTCGTTTTAATAATGCTAAAATGTGGGAATCTAAATTTTATGACAGAGAAGTTACTTTGGATGAGGCAACTGATAGATTTATAATTAACTTAAACAGTGACAGTGAGACTGATTTTGAATCTGATATGGAAACTGAAGCAAGTTTTTCGGAAGACCATTAAAATTATATCTGTACCTAAGATCAAAAAAGTATTATCTATTTTTACAACGAAGATGTACAAGAATCAAATTTTATTTTTTTATTATTAGATAGCTATTTTTGTTTCTGAGTTGTGTTCATTTACAGGCTCAATTTTTTTCCGTTTCTCCTTTTTGATTTTATATGGGGTTTCAAGTTGTTTTTGACTTATTTCGACGTAAATCACAACAACACACTTTTTTAATAAAGCAAACAAGTGTTAAGAGGTATATATACGTGTAAACTACAATTACAAAAAATTGATATGAAACCCATGAAACCACCAACAAAAATGTAAAGCTAGCTTCCGTACTAGAACATGGTGTCATTCGTCGAGATAATTTATCGTTTTGTTTAATAGATCAAGAAATGTAAATATTCCCGTTATTTTTTATAAAATTATAAGAGAAATAAATTTTTTTCTAAATAGTATAGTTTATTATTTTGTAGAAAAACAAAATTTCGAAAATTTTAGTAATGTTTCAGAAACAACCGTTATTAATAATAGGTACCATTTTCCTTATAAGGTAGAAATAAAATATAAACTATTTCCACGATTTACAAAGGCCTACAAAAAAATTATAGGTATTTTCCGCTATCCTATAAAATTTATTTTTTCTGACTCAATTTCAAAAGGTTGAAGGAATTCCAAAACACCTTTTATGGCATAATAATTATTTTCAATTCTATATACTATCTTTAGCTGCTTTTAAAAACGTTCTAAGAAAGTCCAATCAGACCAATTTAATCCCTAAACTATTCCACACTTTTAAAATTTAATTACCTAAAAATATTAAAAACTATTTAAAATAACTTGTTTAGCAGACTGTACAATAGCTATCTTAGTCACACGTAGCGCGTTCTCTGTCTGGGCGTCGAACACCTCTAGAAATTTGATGAACTGTAAATATAAATCAGACACCCAGATATTTTATATTATGTTTTATTTTTAATGATGTAGATATATTATTGCTTGTAAATGAAAAAAAAAAGTCTTGTCAAAGTTAATTGTTAGCTGTTTGTGATTAAACCAATCTACTATATATTTAATATCCGTTTCTACTTTTAATTTTAAATCATTCCAAGTATCAGCTTTAAATATTATTGCTATCGTCACCAAATTGATAGAAAATAAATCGTTAATATATAATGAAAACAAAGTAGGTTTAGGTATAGTTCCCTGAGACACTCCAAATTTTAAAGTTATTTCCACTTATTTCTGACTTAAAATTAACGACTTGCTAACGTTTTACCCCGTATCCCTATATCCTCCAAGATATTCTACAACTGTCTATGACTGACAGTGTCAGATGCCTTGGCTAGATCCAGGAATACACATATACATCGTTTTTTCTTGTCTACTGATTTATAAATTTTTTTGGTTAGTTATGCTATGCTATGGCATTATTAGTAAAAAGATCCGTTCGAAAAACAAATTGAGACTGGAAAATAATATTAGGAAGTTATTAGTAAGATAGGGCGATAGTTGGCCCATTGTGCATCCTCCTAAGATGATAAGCACCTCCTAGCTCGTGAGCCAGCCTACAGATTTAATGTAGTTGACAACGTCGCCAAGAGGTGCTTCTCTTATATCGGCCGGTGTTAGCCGATACTCGCCGAACACAAATCTTCTAATAAATGAGAGCGTCGAGCAATCGTAAAGGATATATGCTCGATGGTCTCATCTTCTTGTTCACACTTGGCAATGACCAGTCAGAATGCCCGTGACTAGGCACAGATACTGTCTAATCATAGTCAAGTATTTGTTTGCTGCAGTGTTGTCAGGATAACTTGCATTCTTTCGCAGAGTATGTTCTCAAAATTCCCTGTTTGCTCAATGACCAGTTAATCTGCATATGCTATTGTGTAGTGACTGTTATTATTAAGGTGGCTGATGAGAGTGTCGAGAACCATATTCCACAGTAGAGGTGATAGTACCCCTCCCTGTGGACATCCCCTCGCAACCAAGCCTCTTATATTCACATCTTCTACACTTATTTTTGCTGTTCGCTTTGAGAGCATGTTGTGTATCCACCCACTAACCATTTGTGGAACATTCCTGTTAGTTAGTGAGTGTATTATCTTTGGGAAGGTGGTTTTATCAAAAGCACCTTCTAGGAAAACACCCAAGGCGGACTCCTTATTGTCCAGGGATCTTTCTATCCAGCATGCAACTAGATGAAGGGCTGAATCAGTAGATCTACCTGGGGTGTATGCATGTTGGTTTGGGTGTAGTGGTGTTGTAATCACCGCATCCTTTATGTACTTTTCGCATAGCTTTTCCAATGTCTTCAGACTAATTGGTCGGTATGTTCCAGGATGGATTACACTAGTAGATAAGCAAAGCTTTTACCTCGATATATATATAGGGAATTCAATGTGTTAGAGAGAGAAGTCCCCTGCCTGACGTAGGTTGACGTTAAAGAGTAAAAATACGCGTAGCAGCAAAGCCAGAAGGGCCTAAGTCCATATCTTCGTTGCTATTGGTCCGATTTACATGCAACAAACGGCGTTGTGGGGGAGAAGTGTAGATTAACGTTGAAGTGAAAAATCACGCGCAATATCAAATCCAGAAGGGCCTAAGTCCATATCTTTGTTGCTATTGGTCCGATTTACATGCAACAAACGGCGTTGTGGGGGAGAAGTGGCGTAGATTAACATTGGAGAGAAAAATCATGCGCAGTATTGATGCGACAATAATGAGGAGAATATATTATAGAACAATAATATAACATCGTTAGTATTTAGATGTCTTCGGTAGAATACGATTGTAAATTAAGAGAATTTTTTTAGAAACTTTACCAACTTAATAAAGACATAATCTTGTACGAGGACAAAGAAAATATTACGAAACAATTAAAGAATCTAAGCCTACAGTGGAACATAGAAACTCGTCAACTATCACAAACACGTTATCCGTTAAGACAAATACAACCAATCGCAGTACAAAATAACTGTTTTATTGAACGCTAATTTTGTGCCACTCACATCAGTATTAAACAATATATTGTATATAAATGTACCTAGCGGTGTAGCACAAATGGCAATATGTTTAGATAATCTTCAACGTGACTGTACTCCAACGGAATGGTTAATGATGAATTTCATGCAGGTGAATGATGGCAAGTTGGATACATTTTCAATACCTATATATCAAACGGAGTATAAATTAAAATTAGTTTACCAAGATGGTAGGGAAGAAGAATTTGAAAATTGGAAAACAGTGCCACAATCACCACCATTATTATAAATAGATTTGACTGACATGCAACCAATAAACATAACTCAAAATTAATATTATACATTATATATAATTTCTTGTATTACTTTATGATTATGATTTTTCTCTTTAACGTTAATCTACGCCACTTCTCCCCCACAACGCCGTTTGTTGCATGTAAATCGGACCAATAGCAACGAAGATATGGACTTGGGCCCTTCTGGCTTCGCTACACGCGTATTTTTACTCTTTAACGTTAACCTACTTCACCCACCTACGTCACGTAAAATTATATACACATCTATCTCTCTCGATCGCATTGCTATGGCAATGGCCGGGGACCTCTCTCTCTAACACATTGAATTCCCTATATATATCGCGGTAAAAGCTTTGCTTATCTACTTACACTGTCCTCTTTATTGAACACAGGAATAATAGATGCATTTTTAAATTGAATTGGAATCTGCCTTTGCATATATTTTCATTAATTCAATGTTTAAGAAAGGAAGTAATCTTATCTGAAACAGCTTTAACCATTTCAATCTTAGCGCCATCAATTACAGGTTTTTCTTTTTAATTATATAGGTACTTTTTTATTTCAATTTCTATTGTAAGAATTAAAAAAAAGGGATTTTTTTTTAATGTTTTTTCTTTTAGGGAATGGGGAATTCGGCTTTATTATTTTTTCGTATAGTTTTTGGTCAACCTTTGAGAAAATAATTTAGGACTATTTTAAATTTGTATTTTATCAATATTTTTTTTGTAAATAACATTATTTCCATTAAGTTGATTTAGTACTTTTAAACTTTCCATAAACCGTGAGAGTTGTTCTTCAATTAGATTTTCTATAATATTTTTTAGCATTTATCAGTATTTGTTCTACAATTCGGTATGTTGTCCTTTTTATCGATTTTGTGTTCTGTATGTTTTTTTAATATGCCTAGGTTTATCCACTATTTTCTCTTTTTCCACTTTTTATTTATTTTGATAAATGCTACGTTTAGTTGTGCAAAGTTGTTAAGGTTAATAAAATTTTTAATATAAACATTAAAAAGAAAATAATTTAACATTCCATTTCATCATACTGACTACGCAAAAAATGTAAACAAATCAAAGTTGCTTAATAGTAAAATTAAACACACTATGGTAGATTTCACAAAAATATTGAATTTATAATAAAATTGGTTAGTGGATTTGACAATTTTATCGATACAAACTGAAAAAATTACTAATTTACATGTTAATATAGCATACGAGAATACAAATAACATTCTTCGAATTAATAAGAAAATTAAGGTGAATTAAAGCGATTATTACTAAATTCAATATTTTTCCTGGGCCGCCGACATTTTGGTTTTTTTTAAAGGCAATGTAGATCAAGTGATATATTAACGAAAAGTTTATTTCTTCTTCATTTCAAGAATACTAAAAAAGTACCCTGCTGACGTAATACAGATCAATTCATCACCCTAAAATACCTTGTTGCCAGATTTTTTCGCTACCCTGTATGTATAGTATCAGAAAAAAACAATTCTAATAATGTAGTATAATCTCATTCATCGGGCTACAAAGTCATAATAATTACACATTTATTTGTTTCAAAGAAACTACCTTGTTGTGATGTAGCGAGACATTTTCGCTACCACGGATACTACTTTTCGACGTGCTCTTCATCTAGCTCTATATTTTAACTTTGCCATCTTCTTGTGAGCTTCATAATACCTTTTATATAAAAGGTGTTTTGCACAAAAAGCCAGTTTTACACAAAGATCTCCACTTCGCCACCGCCTTCAAACTTTAGGTCACCCAAAGCTTCTTTGGGAGGCTGTAGAATGAATTCACACTATCACATCTATAAAACGTTTCAGAGCAACTTTTGGAGAAAGTACCGTAAAAGTGCTAGTGTGATGTTTTCCGAACTTCACTTTGTAACCTCTATGAGATGTGCTATAAAAGTCTTGCCGTTACGGACATTCGGCGGTTGCATGGACATTAGGGTTACATTAAAAGTACATTGCATGAGAGCTTAAGAGCCTAAAACTGCAGCTTATTAACGTAGATGGGATGTTTTTGTGCTAGCTGGGAATTTTTTTTTAATTACATATTTTTTTGTATACACATAAAAGTCTAATAATTGTACTTTCTTACTATCTTAGAACTAGCAAGTAACAACTGAGCAACTTATTATTTAATCTGAATGTCATCT
Organism: Psylliodes chrysocephalus; assembly: GCA_927349885.1. NCBI lineage: Eukaryota > Metazoa > Arthropoda > Insecta > Coleoptera > Chrysomelidae > Psylliodes > Psylliodes chrysocephalus. Next base: position 5,192,449 of record OV651821.1, on the reverse strand, counting down.
AAATTGACCGAATGCTAGCTAAAGCACCCTATACATTTTTTGATAACTAAGTACCACAATTTATTAATTTATTTAATACAAGCGTAGATTTATATTATTGACGTTAAACTATTTAATATTAAAAAAATAAAACGTTTTATATGTCCAATCGATAAAAGTCTTAGATTATACGCTCAAAATACGAAATTTTTGCCGCTAGAAAAATATTTTTTGTAACAATTTCGTTAATATCCTATTTTAAAGGTTAAAATCCAACTCATAACTAAGAATACTTAACTCAAAAACAAAAGAAAAAACCTTTTTGAACCAATCCGCAAACGCATTTAAAAACTTACTGCTATCATTACTGACCTACTCCACATTCATCGAGCCACCTCAGCTGAGCATCACCAAACACCAACAAAGGATAATAATAAACAAAACACTGCAGACGCGCGCCACTTTCATAACAACCGAAGATCGCGCGAAACAAGCGAACCGCTGCACACGACAATTCCAAAACAAATGATGAAAACGATAAAACGTTAAAACGAAAGAACGTCCTTTCCTCCTGTCCTGCCAAACGCGCTCGAAGAAATATGAAGAACGACGCGCAGCCTAAAAGACAGTTGAAGAACGTCGCCAGATAAGGGAAATAACTTCTAATTTAAAAAGGCTTTGGACTCTATTTCAAAGGTTATGCAAGAATTTGGCGCTTTCACTGAGTGCACTTTGCATCGACGTTAGATTAGGAGTGAGACGAGACTGAAGAAGTTTAACGATTTTGTAGTTGGGCAAAGAAGAGGTGGATAGGTAATAAACGATGGTCATGAATTGATTGCTTTATTTAACAAATTAAATTCTGTACCTTAATCATTAGATTTTCTTTATCTGGAACCTCCTGGAATCATTTTTAGCAATAAAAAAAGTTATGCATTTTATTTGTTGTATTAAAAAAAAAAACAACATTTACAAATATACCAGCAATATCACATATTGCTTGCACATTTATTTCTATTTCTAAATTTTTCTGGATTTTCTCCACTTGTGTGCAGTTCAGTGCACCAATACACTTGGAGAATCTTGAAATATTATAAAACTTATGAGAAGCTTCATGAAATTATTCAGCTTCTAAATTAATCCTTATTAATTATGCATAATGTTGAGCTATTATAGCCCTTGTCACTTTCCATACCACCCTGCTGGCAATAAATACCTTTGTCAATAATACCAACCAAAGTCTTCAGTAACTTGTCAAAAGCTGCCAGATACGTAAAATTTTAAAGTCAGCTTGACTTTTTGCTCTGTTGTAACTGCATGGTTCCTAAAATTTTAAGGTTAGTTTAATTATTGTGTATCTGAAATTTAAACACTACAACTTATTGATATGTTTCTGAAGATATGTGCCCAGGCACAAAGGTTTATTACAGACAGCTCTTCATCTTTTGAAAACCTAAACCTTTTTATGAATTCACTTTCATGCATTTCCAAAAAGTTAAGACTTCTCTTTATAGACCTAAACGCGCCTTCTCGCATTTCTCAACAAATTCACTATTTTTATGAGTACCAAGTTTGTCATTTCAGAAATATACACTCGTTTACCTTTTGAACGATGATGTAAAGAACATTTTGTGAAATGTAAAAGAAAATATTTATATTTATGTTCATAACAAGACACTTCTTGTTGAAATATGATTTAGTATCAATACTTTTTATGTGAATACAGCCTTAGTTATTTTAGTTATAATTAGTTTTTGTTGATTGGTACTACTGTACGTCAGAATATTGACTAATGTCAACCTACGTGTTTCCGGTTACTACAATGAGGTTGAATACTATGGAGATGCCATGCCAAAAAAAACGACACCCCTTCCCCTTCTCTTACTGGTCATGTCATAGTTGTCAAAGAGCTGTCAGAACTTTGTTCAAATTTAAATATTTCGACGTTATTTCTATCTTAATAAGTGTTTTTTTTTTATTAATTTGTATAAAAATCATGACTAAGTGGGCCAAAATTAATTGTAAAAACTTTTTTTTATTATAGGTTTCCAAAAGACCCACAATATCTCAAAATTTGGTCTAAATTTGTGGGAAAAGACCAATTTGAGCCTAAACCGAATAGCATGTTGTGCTCTATTCACTTCAAGGAAGAATTTTTTGATAAGAGTGAGTTTAGGGTCAGATTGAAGAAGAATGCTGTTCCGACAATAAATGAATGTTTAGCTAGTATACACTTTATTTACAATAAAACTTAAATAACTAACTTAATAAAGAACATTGGCTTGACTAACTTTATACCAATTATAGAAATCTTTAGTAAGTACTTGCTTGCAATTTTAGTAATATATGTACCTACCCTATATAATTAATTATTTCAAACATAAATAAAACCAACAACTATTATCCGAGTCTTTTTAGTTCCGATTGGTTTTGACAGAGTAGTTTTGATCATGGTTTTCTTCCATCTATTTTTAACCATAAAGTCATACCTAGCTGAATTTTTGGTCTTTTTAAACTTTTGACTGTAGCGGGTCATATTTTTAATGTATGTCATCTGCAGCAGAAAGACATACATGTTTTACATTTAAAAGTAATTAATTGTCCTTTCTACAAACTCGGCTGTATTTTTACTGAAATATATTTATTCACAATTCACGTAGTGGTTTGGTTTTTGGTTTGGTAATTTGATGTCATAATTCTCCTCATTGTCAGAATTTGACATTGTCAGCTTTGATCAAGACAAGAGAGTCCTTGAACGAAAAATCGTAGTTCGGGTTTTAGTTTTAAAGCACAAAGAGATTAACAAATCTGATGCACAGTGTTATTCGAACGTTGATTTTCGAACACACAGGTCATATATCGGACGGTTTCGGCGAAGATAGAACAATATAATAATATTAATCTCTTTTATGGTCTTGGCATTGGCTTGGTCGGAAAACGGTTAATAAATAATAGTAAATAGTGTAGAAGTCATAATTGCGCAATGTCATCAAATTAATTTCGAATCGATCATGTAGAAACAAATCTTAGGTAAGTAAGTCATTTAAAAGTTGTAATTCTGCATACGGACTTTAATTATATTTGAATACGACTCTGCTTAGTCAACCATTTAAGACACGCCCAGTGGGGTCATTTTTAATAAAACGTATCATAAGCAAAACAATTGCCTCATGGCATCTCCATTAGTATTATACCTCCATGGGTTACTAGTTGTAAGACAATGGTCGTTGTTGGTTGTTGTATTTGTTGTAAACCAAACATAGTTTGAATAAAGAAAATCAAAGGTTAATTGAAGTATTATTTAAATAATAAAGTACCTATATAAATTAACACCTTTAAGTTGTTTCTCTTTTGAATTGAACATTATTCAATATCTTTGATACTTTTGTAGAATTATCTCATTTTTGACAAATTTTAAGTTATTTCCTTTCGAACTCAGCGTATAACTTTTATATTTATGAAAACTACGGGCCTCATAACAATCCTAATTTTCAAGACATTGCACCATTTTTGGAACTATACATTACACACGCAGCTGTAATAATTTCCAATCTACTTAAGAGCGATATCCATGGTTAGAAACAGGCTTAAAACGACTTCAAGGTTCTCTTTCTCAGTTTTAAATATTTTTTTATAAAATTTGGTATACCTACTAAGCAAATGATAGAGAACTCCGCTGTAGAGCCCGAATTCAGAAAAACTAATTTTTTAATTATTTCTATACAAATTATAAAAATTATTGCAAAAAGGAGTCTTTACCGGGAATTGTTATATAAAAATCAGCTAATTCTTTCCAATACACTTTTTTGTCCAAAGCGTATATTTTTTGAAAACCTTGAATTAGGAAATCTGAGAAAATCTGTCAAGATTCCAATCCATATTAATTGATTTGGCAACAAGGCGGCGGACGTTGGCGGTGCATGCAGTACCGGAAAATTGGGATAAAAAACTTTATTCTTTTTAGTTCAAGTGTAGGTGTTTTTGTTTCGTATTTAGTCAATGTGTTTATATGAACTTTTATGTGTAAGCTGAGTTATAATAATTTGTGATAAAAATGGGAAAACTTTCGGAAATGCCGAAAATTATATTTCCGTTTCGACGGAAATCTATAAAATATCGTGCTAGATTACTTAGAAAAAGACAAACATTAGCACCCCTTCTAAGCATTAAAGTTAAAATATATGGGAAATTAATATACTAAGTATTGAATTAAAAAAAAACCTTTAGCTTTAAAGCAATATTTACAAATTTAAAGCGGATATCCAATAAATGTGGTTTATTTGTGGATTCTGAATATGGTTTTTAGGTTCCGACGGTTTATTAGGAACAGACAGTACCTATTATCGAAATTAAATATCCTGCCACTGCTTCAAAACTGACTCCGAAAAAAGCAATGGTTGACAACATAATAAAATTTGCAATTATTAATGATAATGCGAAAATGCAATAATTGTTCAGGGGCAACTTAACGTAACTAAACGAAATATTTTTTTTTTTTATTTATTTTAATACCTTTAAGTATGTTAGTAGAAAAAATAAAAAAAATGATAGATTTTGGTGTATATGGAAAACAAACTAAAGCAATTTTATTTAGATTGTATACTACCCGAGATCTTAGATCCACGTTTCACTAGAGGTTTAGATATTAGAAATTTGAGTAGAAATCCGAGTAGAAATCCGACCAATAGTCAATAAAAATGATTATTTTTATTCCTTCTTTTACTAATAATAAATCATTTTACTCAATGTTATTTTTAAATATTTTTAGTACTAGAAAACAATTTTTTCTACACCCAAATGGATAGCGTATCTACGTACAGACTACAAAACGAAAAAATATGCTATTGCGTAAAATGAGTTATACTTGTGTAGAATCGATAAATAATAGCATTTCTAGTTTTATTTGATCTATATTTAGAAATAAATAATTATAAATTTTAATTAAACTATATGAAATCAATTTAATTTATATTCACTCATGTTACACAAACTACAATTTTCTACATCCACATGGATATGCTTTTTTCTATACCCACATGAATATTAGCTAATCTACGCACATACTACAAAACAAAAAAGTATTCCATTGCGTTCAACTGAACGAATATATTTCATATTCATTCTACCTAGTAAGAACACTGCAAAACAGTTAAATCCACCAATCACATTATATATTGGTCACCCAACTACTATTATTTTTTAAATTTTATGTAGTAAAACTAACTGTCAGTATATTTTTGAATTATTGAGATTAAATATACGTAAAAATGAATATTTCTTATGTATAATCGATAAGTAATAGAATTTCTATTTTTATTTCGTCCAAATTTATAAACAAATCTTAAATTTTAATCAAACCATATAAAACTAATTTAATTACAAGTATTAGAACTATAATGGCAAGTGTGGCGACGGCACGGAGTTTGTCTCCAAGCGAGAGACCCGAGTTCCAATCATGGCTGGGGACTAATTAAATTAAATCTTTTTGTATGTTTATTTTATTTTATAAATTATTAAAAGTCATACATTATTTTAATAAAATTATTTATTTTGTCTTAATAAATTACTTTTTTAAATTTGTAGAATTTCGTTAGGGTGTCGTAGAAAAAATATACTGTACAACTCGAGTGGATTGTCTGTATCGCACTCAGACGATTAAGCATTCCGTCTACGGCGTCGTTCTGAAACTTCGTCTTCGTGCGATATGGCCATCATATCCAATTTTGTTGCACAAACTACTATTCACGCACAGACTACAAAACGAAAAAATATACTATTGCGTTCAACTTAAAGAATATATTTCATATCCATTCTGGGTAGTGAGAACACTGCAAAAAAATGAAATCCACCAATCACAGTTTATATATTGGACACCCAACAACTATTATTTTTAAAATTTTAAATAAGTGACAATTCTGTCAAACTAATTGTCAGTATATTTTTTAGGAATTGAGATTAAATATACATTAAAATGAGTTATTTTTGCGTAGGATTCATAAATAATTTTAATTTAGACCACAATTTAAAAAATCCTAAATTTTAATTAAACTACCTATATGAAACTAATTTAATTACTACTTTTAGAACTAAAATTTTAAATGTGGAGGTGAAAATGATGATACGGCATCTGTCTTTCACGCGAGAGGCCCGAGTTCAAATCTGGGCTGGGGACTAATTAAATGAAATATTTTTTCATGTTTATTTTATTTCACAAATTAGTAAAGTCATAAATTATTTTAAAATTAATTATTTTGTCTTTTCCTAAAATAATACTTTAAATTTGTAGATTTTCGTTAGTGGGTCGTAGAAAAAACATACTGTACAACTCCAGTGGATTGTCCACTGTTGTTGCACAAACTAGTATCAAATGGGTTATTATTTAAAAAACGTATTTTTATACAGGGTATTTGTAAATAAGTACGAACGATTTTTGCAAATTGTTATCAAAGTTATTTTGTTAAAAAAAGTTCCTATAAAAGTAGGTCGAAATATGCTTCGTTTCCGAGATACAGAATGTTTAAATTTTAATTTATTAAACTTTATTAATTATTTTTAATAGTTTTAAAGATATTTACTCTAAATTTGCAAAAAAACTTTGAAGGGGCAAATGTGTATTTTTTGGGGTGTTCCAAATATTTCTACTTGTACCAGTGGCGTTTGTGCGAGAATGCCACTTTTTTAATAAAAAAGTACTGCGCCACTGACTTTTTCGATCTATGTTTTTTTTTATAAAATAACTTCGGCAAACATTCCCTAAAATCATTCACACTTACCAACAAACACCCTGTATATAAGAAAATGTAGAAATAGGTACATATGTATATTTAAAAATATATTTCGTAAATAAATAAATTAGTTATAAAAAAAATTTTTCGAAAATGTTACACCAGGTTATACCTTTAAAAAATATTTTAAACGAGAAAACAAAACAGAAATACTCTTTGTTAGACCGGACCTGCGATTTATCGGCATTTTTAATATTTTAAATCATCTATAGTTTATAAGTAATAAATTGAAGGGAGCGTAAGCCTGGGAATAGAGCAACGTTGCCAAAGTGGGTTCAGATGCACTGAAAGTTGTCAGTGTGTTCTAAATCTGAATTTGCTGTTAGGTGTTGCATGGATATCGCTCTTAACACCAGAAATCCATTGTTACTTTAAACGTTCTTTAATGTTACGTAAGATTTCCGAAAAGAAAAAACCACGATCCTAAGTCATCACGGCATATGCAATATACGGTTTTGCCGTCTTCCTAAGTCAATTATTACAAGCTAACAAACATAATTAGTCAAAAACGCCCAGTTCCTTGTTCTAGCATCGAACGCTTCAAACTCTTCGGTCGACATAACGCGATTACCAAAACGCATAGGCGTAGAACAAAACAGGGACGTAAGCATGAAATTATATTTTTTCCCAGAACCGGGTCTATGAATCCTTTGGAGATTAATTCGTTAATGCATTTCTTTAAAAGCTATTTTGGAGGAAACTTGTATTCGAGGGGTGTTTAAAATGAATACAACAGTATATTGTTCCGAAATACAAAAATACAACAGTAACGGCATCATAAAAATTAATGATTTGCCTTCCTATAGATATATTAAGTTCAGGAAATAATTGCAATGCATAATAATACCCTTTATATCTAATAAAGGGAGTAAATACTGTTGTAAGGATCATTTTAATGTAAGTATTGCAGTTTCAAATAGAAATAGATAAATAAATAAAATAACATTAATTAATATTACAAAGTAATAAATTCACATCGTTTTAAATTACTTACAACAAAAATAAAAAGTAATCTTATGAAATGACAGTTTACAAACAAAATACGACGTATTTCAGGATATTTTTATAAAATATCCGGTTAAAGAAATAATAAATGTATCCCTTTTATTAAAACCATACTGTATTATTATTACTAAGAAGTCAAAGGCACATATCAATATTTATAATAGAAACCATCACTTCCATTTTCCATTATTATTATTATTATTATTATTATTATTATTATTATTATTATTATTATTATTATTATTATTATTATTATTATTATTATTATTGTTTTTTTGTTGCGTTTAAAAAAGTATCTCTACGCCGCTGTTCTTAATCACTTTATTACAATCATCCGGATTAAAGACACACTATAAGGCAAATACAAATTGCAGAACACAGCTATAGGAAAATTGAACGCTTCCGTAATGTGCCAGCCAACATGCAAATACTTATAAATAGTTGAAGTGGAAGAATTTTCTTCAGGAAGGAGAAAAACGAAAGAGGAACGACGGGTTGGTTAACAAAGAAACGGTAATTTACCGGCCGATGTCGATATCGGATGTCGGAAGTTTAATTTAATTAATTTTTTAGTTACGTAGTGGAACTGGAGTATGTTGGAAAAGTGCCTATTAAATAATAAATAATAATGGTTGTTTATTTGTTCTTTTTCAAGGGAAATAAGACAAAATTAAGATCTGACAAAAATTTTACACACATTACTTATCGCACTTTGCATAACTATCCATGAAAGTCCAAGGAAGGGGGTGCTTTTTGAAGCAAATATGGTCTCGGCACCATCAATAAATCCATTTTCGTTTCCAGCATGAAGAATTGTCTATCTATAAAAAAGATCAATATACAGTTAACATGTATATATTCCTTAGTTTTTTTTTCATTAACCTTTTACCATCAACTTTTGTACTTTTTACACTTCTTTTATTGCTGTCTTGCCAAGAAAGGTTTATGGTGCCATTTTGGAAAATCCAAGTCTCATCAATAAAAACAAACTGGTACAAATTTGCTTCCTGTTCTTTGGTATATTTTCTTAAAAATTCTGCCCGTTTCACGGCAATATCTGGAAGTTCCATAAGACCTCGCCTTGGTTCATCTTTCTGCCATTTGAAACCTATTTCTAATAATAAGGTATGCAATGATGTGCGACATCCATTGAACAACTCTTTCTCATTAAGTTTCACCAACAAAGAATCTAAACTTACATGCTCCTCCGAAATCATACATTAATTTGTAATTGTTTAATAATAATTTATATACATATACACTTACTAGACTCGTACGTGCTATAAATAACTTTCTTTTGCCTAGGGCGCTTTTTTGGTGGTGACTTTAGAACTTCACTATCCTTTACAGCTTGTGAAATAGAACTAACAGTAGAAAAATTGAGATTAAGTGCTTCTGCGATACGCTGAAACAAAATAATTATATTAATTTGACGGTGATACATTATTAATCAACTCACTTCTCTTACACCTCTTAAAGGTAACAAAGGCCCATTATTATCACGTTCTTTCTCAAAATAATTTATTAGAGAAGCCACTAGTTCCTTGCAGCGACTATTTAATTGTTTTGCATTTTTCAATGAAAAAATGCACAATAAACGAACAGCAGTATTAAATTCCCAATAAATTTGTTCTGAAAAGAACTTTGTTAATAATTTAATCTAAAATACAAATAATTTGTTGAAAAGAAATCGATCGATGCAAAATAATACAAAACAAATAACAATTGACAACAATGTACTAAAATTGAAAGCTGACACATTTGATGCCAACTTTTATTATGAAATTCACTAGAAAGTATTCCGTTAATAATCTGCATACAGTACATTTACTACTGTGATATGATAAAAAATACATTTTTAATATGCAATTTTATAAAAATGAACTCCATGCGTCTAAGTTTATTCATTTATTTGCAAAATAAAATTTAATTATTTTTATTAGTGTGTGTGGTACCAATGACTGTCACTGACGTCATCTCTGACGTGCATCGGTTTTTATATTGAATGCTCTATACATACTGTAACATACCGCGACTTATACGAGTTCATGGTAAAGAATGTCGAAAGTCTGTCACCCGTTCAACGTTTCACTATTCATCGGTGGCTCTTCTCCAGCGGTTAGCTATACCAATAAACTACTTAGGTCTCTAGTAACACTTTACAACATATAATGTCATCCCCGTAAGCATTAAGCGTGCTACAATATTTGGACCCTAACTTTAGAATAATAAGACCCATAACCATGTTCGATGGATCAAACTATATTGATTTTCTCCGAAGGCAGTACTCGAGAGTCAAACACAAAATTAACTTGGAATTAAAATAATACTAGCTAACATCTAAATATTAATTTTTTATGAAACTTATATATTAAGTAAATGACAACTCAAAAGTAAAGGGGCTATGTTCATTCTGGCCCATTCTTTATGTAAATTAACATGGGAAATCGCTAAAGTTCATTCTGAGAAATACTAGTCGATGACGACTGGACCTTCACCACTCCTCGTCCTCCTCCATCACATCTCTTCTATTACCGCTTACACCATTTTTTTCCGACAACGCCTCCCTAACCCTCTCTCCTCCAACACATCTCTTTTTCACACCACTCCCTTCTCCACCTTCTTCTTCTTCCCCTCCTTTTTCTGCTTCTCCTCCTTCTCCTCTTTCTCCTTCTTATCCTACGTAATGTTACTGTTGTACGTAATGTTGGGTTAGATGTTCCTTGACATTTATGGCTGTTAGGTTGGCAAATCTATTGCCTTTTTGGCTTTGCTACTGCGCTTTCAGTAGTTATTTTAGTTTAAGTACTTTGTGTTTGAAACGATACCCTCGATACAGCCCTCTTTGGCAGATTTGCATTGTCAAAGGAAAGGTCAAACGAAACGTCGAACATCAAACGTTAAACGAAAGATCAAACGTCAAACGAAACCGTTATGCGAAACGTCAAACGAAACGTCAATTTTTCTCTTCAACGGTCATTAATACCACGTTCTCTACATAATACCGTTTTACCCGTTTGAATCGGATCAGTGATAACCGAGAAAGACGCTTAGGTCCTTCTGGCAATCGCGTAATTTTTCTCTTCAACATTTTCGAGTTCTCTGCATAATGCCGTTTTTCCCGTTTGAATCGGATCAGTGATAACCGAGAAAGACGCTTAGGTCCTTTTGGAAATCGCATGATTTTTTTGTTCGACTTTAAGAGAAAACTAATTCAACCCACTCCCATACTGCTGGCCCGACAGGTTAGTTACTGATAAACTAGACCTTGACGTGTGACGTCACCGAAAAAAATTGGCAGAATGAATTTTAGCGATTTTCCATGTTAATTTACATAAGGAATGAACTGCAAAAACCTTTACTTTTATGTATTGACCCTTCTAAGGTCATTTTTTATTTTCGTTTAATAATAATAATAACAAGATCTTTATTCATTTTTAAAATATTTATCTACATCGTCATTCAATTGTTCTTCAGTCAAGTTTTCGTCCAATGGATCCTTGTGTTGCCACCTGAAGCCATGCACGACGTCCTGTGCCAAACGATCAGATGTACGTTGTTTATATTTGACTTTATTTTCGGTATCTCCTTATCATAATATGATATTATATATCGGTTTTGCTTGAATTTGTTTAAAAACGGTAATTTATCTTAATTAAAAGCTGTGTATGTCGTTAGTTGTGTGAATTTTTCCCTGAAAAAGCGCGTGAAAAAACAGGGTTGTCCTTAAATGAATGTCCGTGTGTGGTGTCCCGTGTAGTTTGTGTATTCCCGGTATGCAGGCTCATGTACTGGGCCATGAAAAGATCTCCGGGGCATGAATCGAGGGGACCTCGAGCGCTGCTCCGGCGATCCCTCCACCGCTCAGTCCACCGTCCGACTAGATTTTGCGGTACAAAAATCTAAACGATTTGGCTTTTAGTCTTCCGTCCGACTAAAAACCTAAACTATTTAGCTTTTAGTCTTCCGTCCGACTAAAGACCTAAACTATTTTTCTTTTTAGTATTCCGTCCGACTAGAAACCTAAACGGATTGGCTTTTAGTCTTCCGACGAACTAAAAATCTATATTTCATTGGTTAAAAAATGCATTTATCTTCAATTTGTTGGCAACAATTTACATCAAAGTTTAGTTTTCCTGGTGAAGAAACCATAACTTCGTTTTGATAAAATATGTCTTTTCTTTTTCGAATCAATGCATCGACGTTTTTAATGTTTGTATCATTGCTTGATATGCAACATCGTCTACGATCACTTATCGTTTCTCTTGGACCACTCAAATACCTGAGAGCATGATAAAAACTTATCTACATATATTTCTATCAATTAACTTGAATTTTACGCAATACTGCCGTACTCAGTTTGATCCTAAGCGCTCACAGAACAATTAGTTCAGTTTTGTTATAGCCATACCTAGAATATTTTAACAATTTTATTTATGCATTAAATTCTAGTAAACTAGCTAAAAAAGCAATAACTCAACTACAAAGTCACAAAAGCAAACATAAAATGCTCACAGATGAAGACGGCGAGAAAAAAATAATTTATAAGGCAGCTGTATGTCTCAATGTTCTGTTTGGTTGTGGTAGATAATAATAATAAGTTTATTAAAAACGGAAAATAATTCCAACTCAAATATGACCAAGACAAAATAAATAAAACACAAAGGTATGTATCACACAAAACACGAGCGACCAGTTCTCTTCTAAAAACAACTACTCCTTTATAGTTAATACTGCAACAGGTATTTAATTATATCCAAACTAAAGACCGGTCCAAGAAGTAAGCAAAATCAAAGGTAGAGTGTTTAAAATAATTTTTTTATCTATGTTGTCTTTCCTTTGGATATAAGTCAATAGCTGTTGCGGTATTGGCCAGAGAAATAGTTGTTTTCCGAATAAAAACAGTCAATCGTATTTTGTTTGGCATATTTACTTAATTTTAGTAAATTTATTAATATGTTATAGTGACAACTGAATTTGTTTTTTATTTTTACTATTGTAAAAATCAGTAAAACCACTACTGAAAAAATTGTGTGAATTGCAGTCAGATCCTTTTTTCCAGGATTTGTTTGTACTTTATTTTACATATCACTGATAAAGTTGCATACGAAATATTTTATGATGCGACCCTCACAGTCCTGGTTTGAATAGTGTAAAGGCGAGTCTCTAATTATGCTTATGCTAGTAACAAGAGGTTGGTCATTTTGATATCAATTCTTTTCACTTTTCTACTGTAATTAAGTAAAATATTCAATCGGTTTGACAGGGAAACCGAGAATAAATTGATCAGTTAACGACAACCTTTGACTTTAACACATAATTGCTTTTCAAATTTCTTCTTACTTTCGAACATACAATCTGCAATTCTATTATACATAGATAAAAATTCTGAAAACCAGTCGTTTTTTGCCCGGCCAGTGAAACCCGTCGAGAATATTCCTTTCCTTTTTCTTTTTACTTTCGACCTTGTTAATTTTCTAATCTATTAATTATAAGCGCAGCAACTCCGAGAAGACGTACCGCTCGCTATTTGGTTAATTTCTCTTTTCTCAAACATGCTGCTTCTGACTATAATCGGACTATATCGGCCTACTTTTTAGACGGTCGAGAAAAATCTATTTACCCAATTCGAGAAAAATGCAATGCATTCATATTGTTGTAGTGAAAATAAAATAAATTCTTAAAATTTGTGTAAAATAAATAGAATAGGGTAGATTACTGCAATCAGAAAAGGGTAACCTATTCTATCCGATATCTTTGTGCCAATTAAATAATTTTTTGTTCTTGTCATAATTAATCTTGTTTATTTTTATAATAATATTTTATTTACAGGAATCTTCCATGCAATAAATTAAAATATGCTCGGACAAAGATGCCTGTTCGACAAAATAATAACCAGTAAGTGTATCATAGCTCTTTTCGATCTTTTCCCAAATTGGTTAAAATTTTATGCTGCTTATTTCTGAACCTGGACAAGTGGAAGCAGCTGAGATATATGTTAAGATTCAAAAAGAAAACAAACCATCGACCATCGACCATCTTTTGATGCAAATAATATCGACATAAGAATTATAGACGCACAAAATCACATTATAGTAGATCAAGTAACCTGAAAAAATATTATTTGGATGCTGAACTTAATGTTAAAAAAATGGATGAGCTATATTTAGAAAAATATGAACCAGAGGTCTTCAAATATTAGTTCGCGGAAGAAAAAAATATGAATAAACCAAAGATTACTTATGATCTCTATTTCCGTTACTTCAAAGCTAACTTCAATATAAGTTTTGGTCATCCACGCTCTGAACTTGCCAAATATGTGACGTATAGATATGCAGTTAAAACGAAGAGCTACCCTTTCAGACGACGAAATCAAAAATACTGAAACTGAGAAGAAGGTTCACCAATCTAAAGCTGAGGTTTTTTTTTAAGACATGAGAGAAAAGTCAAAGCTGGCTCAAGAAAATCCAAACATTGAAATCCTCTGCTATGATCATGAACAAAATGCCCCCTTGCCAAAGATTCCATCAAGCGACGCTTTCTACCTGCGGCAGCTATGGATGTATAACTTCTGTATACATTCATCAAAGTAAAACTCCTAATGAGACGATAAGCCTTTTGGACCACTATTTTGCAAATATTTTGGACTCAGAAATAAAATGTTTGTACTTGTTCTCAGATAATTGCGGCGCTCAAAATAAAAATAATAGCCTAATCCAATACCACATCCCCAACTAGCCATTCATAAAAGTGTATTTGTTGTGAAGTTCTCATCATCATCTATTGTATAGTCCAGGAGACAGTGACGATTTTCGGTATTTATTTTCCCAGTCAGCAAGCACGAATAGAGAATTGTAGGATTAGCAATTCTAAGCAAAATTCATATATATTTAGAGGGGGGATCCGATGGGCTGAGGCTGAAAATGCGTCAAAACATACGAGAACACGGCCCTTTTTTTCCATTGATAAAAATAGTTTTAGTAGTAAGAGATGTACTGAAGTTAAGTAAAAAAATAGTCTGATTAATCTGTATGGATAATATATTTGGCAAGTGCATAAAATACACTTTCAAACGAGTTATGTACACAATTATTTCTACGACCACAATTATTTAAAGAATGTTCCAGGTGTTTTGTATATTAAAGTGTACGCATTGGACACATAAATAAAATCTTATATCACAATGTTTCACCTAACCAGTTAATTTATTTATAGAAATTAAACATAATAATTGAAGATATTACAGAAGAAAATAGGGAAATAAATTACATTTCCTTTTACACTTTTATATAATAATTGTTTTATTTAGAATTCACGAATCACTTATTACTCTACATTAATTATAATTATTGTTAGTTTCGTTATGTCAAATCATTTATACTAGAGGTTTGAGGAAAATACAGTGAATTGTGGAACGCCAATATCGTTGGATGCGCGTGGTAGAAATGGTCCTATAATACTGCTAAAAACAGCTAAATTTTCATGGAAACACTGTACTTTTGACATTTGCAATACTCCGATGCATATGCATTATTGATGTAATCTCATGATTTTACAGTAATAGTTTTTGCAATTTTAGGGTGATTTTTAGGTTATTATGGTTATTCATTTTATTTGGTTCTGATCTTTTGCGCTTTTAGAGTATTTGTCTTTTATATAGTTTTTAATTTGAATTTTAATATTGTGGTCTATTTATATTTGATTGCTGCTTTTCGACTAGTGCTTTATTCTTTTTGTGTTAAAATAAGCTTTATAACCATTAAGTACATGCTTCTAGTTGATATCTACCTAATCGTCATCGGGTGCTTGCAACAATGGGAAAAAGTGTATGGTTTTTTTGGTGTAAAGTTAGACGCCTTCATTTTTCAGGTAAGTTATTTGTAGTTATTTTTTACTTAAAAGGATAGCAATACGTCCTGGTTCGGGGTGTGACTTTTGGGTTTTAGCTATCTGAGCCAAATTGTCGGCTAAGTTTCCTCTTTTAGGGCACCCAGAACCGAAAACTATA
The DNA here is from genome assembly GCA_927349885.1 of Psylliodes chrysocephalus. NCBI lineage: Eukaryota > Metazoa > Arthropoda > Insecta > Coleoptera > Chrysomelidae > Psylliodes > Psylliodes chrysocephalus. The sequence continues at coordinate 5,176,672 of OV651821.1, read as the reverse complement.
TAGGTATATAATATGTTTTTTTTTAAATTATTTTTTAATATGTATGCAGCTTGGATGAGGGCTTTAGGAAGAGATCCTAAGACTGAACACTGACTGCTATAAATGTTTTTAGAGCACATTTCATAGTAAGTGATTTCATTCTAGCAGCAATGAGGAAACGTTTAAAAAACATGCTGTACCAGCTATTACTTTAAGACCTCGTCTCTTTAAGTTATTATTACTTCATTCTAATGCATATATTAAAATGGTTTTTAACTTATGTCCTTATGATTAAAAGATGTAGGTATTTTAGTTATGTATTGACTGACCTACTGGCCACTGGTCATTCCACTTTTACTCCCTTTTTCATAAATTATCAAATTATTTAAAAACAAATACATACCTAGCTATTTTCTGTAAATTACATTAAAATTTTAGTATTAATACTTTACTAATAAAACTTCAGTTAATTTATCTTATATATATATACACAATGGAAGAGTTAATTGGATTTTCTCCTTGTTGAGTTTCAAAACTAGTAATTTAACATGATTTAAAAACAAATACATGAAATGGGCAAAATAGGCCTGCAAAGGCACTTTGTAAACAATATCACTTGTATCGATGTGACGTAATGCGCGAATTTAATCTGGCTTACTTTTGTTAATAGATTGGCGTTCCATTTTAAATATACAGTTCACCGGGAATAGATTATTTAAATATACACGGACCGGGAAAACAAGTACGAAAAAATTCACTGGCTCCTGGACTAGTACTGTATCGAAGGAATTTTTATGAATGAAACAATATACGACCCTCCACAATTGCGGTCTACTCTACTTCCGCTGTTGTCAGACATTATTTTTTTTTTGACAATTTAAAGACCTAACAGTAATTCAAGCAAACGCAATAACATTACTACAGTTAAAAACATCGCAAACTTGGCATCAATATTTTAATTTTATCCAAATATTGCATTTCTGTCGAGGATCATCCGCGTTGACTTCAGAAATTGTGTAATCTGTATTGGTTATATATATCTATAGTTAAAAGCACCTAAACTTGGCATCAATGTTCAATCCGATTATTGAGTTTCTACCGCGGACACCACCGTTCATTCTTCAAAAATTTTGTAAATAATCTGTCTTGGTTATATATCTATGTCCAATACTTATATAACCTGGTTAGAAACGGTCGCTTTGAGAAAATTATTCACAGATTTCCAAAACCAAAGTATGTTCGCAAAATAGAAAGGATCTATCTACCAATAGAATATATTACACATTACCAAAACGGCAGTCCAAAAAATTTTGTTACAGTTTCTGTTACCCAGAACATGATATTTAATTTTGTCGAAGCACTTGGTACATTTTTCAAAAAAAGTACTACCTCCAGTTCCAAGGAAAAGTTTAAAATTTTACAATAGAGAATTCTTGAATATTCTTCAGAACACAAGATGCATGTGAGATGCTCCATCGAAAGCTACTTTCTTATTTATAGTGACTTCAATATTCAAAAACAATCATACGAATGCCCTATAATAGAAAAAAATCAGTTATATAATATTACGCAGCACCCTGCAGTAGCCTGCGGCTATCATAGAAAACGTACAGATAGAAAAAGAAGTAGAATGTTACTCATCGCCCTACAGTTTGTTGCGGTCGTCATAAGTAAAAGTACAAATAAAAGAAGAAATGTGTGGAAACGTCATTACCCGTCAAGAATATTCTAGACGACAGTTCGAGAAGGTTCGAGAAGGGCCAAGCAAGCTATATAAGGATGATCCTGACGTCAGTTTTTAGTTTTATGATAGACGTTACATGTTAATGTTATCAGTTGTATAATTGTTGTTAAAGTTGAATTGAAATAAATTGTGATACCAAAAACCTGTGTTACAATAATAATCCCTTGTCACTTAAGAAGGCAAAATATGATAATGATATGCATCTGTCTGAAAAGTACGTTCCCAAGGCAGATATTGGATATTACAATTCCCTTGTTTTCGACCAAATAGCCAATCAGGAGACGAAAACGAAAATGATACAGAATAATATACCAATAAGTGTATGATTTTGTGCAAAAATAAATAAAAATAACAAATTATTGTTGTCTTTTGGATGGAAGAAGGTATCTGCATTTTTGTTTACTATCTACAGGTTTTATGTTGAAAAAAAATTCAACATTTTTTTTGCCCTGAATAATTAACTATAATAATATAAAATAATCCTGAAAAAAATTTATTTTCAAATACATAAGAAATGTATTAAGTTTTTTATGTCTCCTGTAAAATTTTAAAAAACACATATACATCCTTTTTGCAGCAAACTCTTCAATTATATGTATAAAAAATAAAAATCCTTTATTATTTCACCTTAGAACATAAATAAAATCAATTTAAATGCAGTTAATCATTTATTTAAAAAATAATTCCACTAGATGACCTTCAAAGAACGTTAATCAATAAATAGGAAAGAAAACTTTCGAAAACCTCGTCGAAGTAATAAATAATAATAATAAAAATAATAATAATAATTTATTTACAAAATAACGGTAAATACAATTTGAAATATTACAATATTATCTAGTAAATAAATAATAAAGCTAAAGGATATCTAGATCCTGTACAGCTGGCTAAAATATTTGAGTATATATTAAAATATATTTATAATAATTAAAAGTTATTTTTTTTTTTTATTATATTTTGGTAACAGTTAACCTTTGTGACGACCAACTATAAGGAAAACCTGTCTGAAGTTGAGCGAATTAGGATCAACTGTAATACCCTACGTATAACTTTTTAATAATTTTTTTTTGTATATATTTTTTGTTTTAGAACAGTAATATTAAATAATAATAATAACACATTAAGAATAATGACCATAATAAAAGTAATAATTATAATAATAATAGTAATAATAATAATAATAATAATAATAATAATAATAATAATAATAATAATAATAATAATAATAATAATAATAATAATAATAAATAATAATAATAATAATAATAATAATAATAATAATAATAATAATAATAATAATAATAATAATTAATAATAATAATTAATAATAATAATAATAATAATAATAATAATAATAATAATAATAATAATAATAATAATAATAATAATAATAATAATAATATTAATAATAATAATAATAATAATAATAATAATAATAATAATAACAACAATAATAACAATAACAATAATAATAACAACAATAAAAATAAAAATAATAATACCAATAACAATACTAACAATTATAATAATAATAATGATAATAATAATATTTCATTAATAATAATAATTTTCAATCATTGCAAGTATAGTTTGGCGTGAAAATTGTAAAACCCATTTTTTTATTAATTTTTTGTATAGATTTTTTGAATGAATTTGTTTTATCTCAATTGGCAATTTATTATATAGTTTAGGACCTATGTACCAAAAACTTCGTTGAGTGTTGGATTTCAATACTTTGGGTAAGACATATGTATAACTTTTTGAACGGGTATTATAATTGTATTCATTTTTTTCAATTCGCCTTTATTGAAATGCTGCCTTATTAATAGATTCTGACAAAACAGTTGTCTAACATCAAATAATTTGCTTTCTTCGAATAGTTGCTGTGTTGGGTAAGTATATGGTTTTTTCAATATAATTTTTATGAGATATTTTTGCGTATTATTGAGATTGTTTATATGGCATTCTAATGCCCCTCCCCAAGCTATGATCCCGTATTTAATATGTGATTCAGCAAGCCCATAATAGATCATTTTTAATTGTTCAAAATTCAATAGTTTTGATAAAAATTTAAACCTAAATAATAAGGTTCTGAGTTTCTTTATTAAAAAAATAATATGTATATCCCATTTTAGGTGTTTGTCTATATATACCCCCAGATATTTAATATTAGATGCAAAACTAATGTCGACTAAATTTTTATTGACTCTAATTGAGATTTTATTGTAGGTAGGTGAGGTATTTTCATGTGAGCAAAAAGGTATAAATAAAGTCTTGTTAAAATTGACAGTAAGCAAGTAGTGGTGAAACCAATCAAAGATATGAGGGAGGTCGTTCTCAACTAATATTTTTAATGTATCCCAGTCTGAGCTAAATAATTGCGGTGTCGTCAGCAAAACTTATTATTTTCCCATTTGAATTGACAGCAAATAAATTATTTAGATATATGTTAAACAATATTGGTCCTAGTACAGTTCCTTGTGGGACACCACATATAACATTTTTGTTTTCGCTGACCACATCATCAATTACAACAGATTGTTTTCTTTCTGTTAAATATGAACGAAGTAATTCATAGCTTTGACCTCTGAAACCAATCTCGTGTAGTGTATCGATCATTTTTGTATGACTAACCGTATCGAATCCTTTTGTAAGGTCGATGAAGATGCATAGAGATGCCTTTTTTTATCAATATTTTCATATATATTTTTTATCAATTGAGCTATTGCATCTTCTGTCGATCTTCCCTCCCTAAATCCATATTGTTTGTCGGAAATTATATAATAATAATAATAATAATAATAATAATAATAATAATAATAATAATAATAATAATAATAATAATAATAATAATAAAGCGTCTTTATTCATCAAGTTTTAGTATAAGTGTAAATATATACATATATAAGGTAGATGAAAAGGTGAAGTTCAGCTTGTGCTGATTTACAACTTAACCTGTAAATAACATTGAAATATAATAATATAATATAATATAATAGAGAAAAAAAAGTATAAAAAATAAACAGATTTTCAAAACCAAATTCGTTGCATTATATAATATATTTTTTTATGACCATTGCTTATTGAACAAAGAATCTTTTAGGCGTTTCTTGAAATTAAGCAAGTTATATGATTTAAATTCATTTGTAAGTTTATTGTACTCTTTACATGCAACATACGAAAAACATCTTTTAAATAGAGCCGTGTTATGATTCGGTACCACCAAGGTAATTCGATTCCGCGTAGGAAATTCATTAATATTGGAAAATGTCTTTAATTTGTTAACTAAATAATCAGGTTTCTGTATGAGTAAAACTTTGTGAACTTGGGTTAATAAATGCAAAAGGCGATAGTTATTGAAAGTCAACCAACCTGATTCTTTCATTTTATTCGAGATATGATCAAATTTTCGAATTCCATAGGCGAAACGTAGACAGCTATTCTGGATTTTTTGTAAACGAGCGGAATCGGATTGGAGTAGGGCTGGACCGTAGATGGAATCACAATAACTGAGTTTGGAAAAAATGAGAGATTCACAAAGTTTAAGTTTGAGTTGTGTGGAAAGCAGGTCTCGGTTAGGGTACAACTGTCTCAAGACGTTGAAGGAACTTTGAGATATGATGGAGGTATGTTTACTAAAACGAAGATCAGAATCTAACCAGAGACCTAAGTTTTTTCCTTCATTCGTGAATTGAAGAAGAGCATCGCCTAATTTAATTTGTAATGCGTTTATTGTTAATTGTCTTAATTTTTTGGGGCCAAATAACATGATGGATGATTTTTTAGAATTTATTTTGAGGTTGTGAGCTGTAGAAATATCAAGTAATGCATTTAAATCGTCGTTAATAAGATTTTGGGCAGTAAGTAAGCACTTATTATTCAACGAGTGATATAACTGGGTATCATCTACATAATGATGGATCACACAATTTTTAACAAAACCATGAAAATCTGCTATATATAGTGAAAACAGCAATGGTCCCAGAATGGATCCCTGCGGAACACCTTGACTAACGGGTAGACTGCTGGATACATCAGCTTCCAAAATAACTTTATGAGTACGATTGCTAAGAAAATTTGATATTAGACGAACGGATTTATGAGAAAAACCGAAAAATTTCAGTTTTTTGCAAAGTGTTGGATGATCTAAAGTATCAGATGCTTTGCTATATATATATGGTATTTGTTCAAAAACTGTGAGATACGTATCTTTAAAATTTTCTCATAAACCTTTGCGAAATTAGTTATTAATGAAAATAAAAATATTCTCTGCAAAGAAATTACTATCAACACAATAGTTACAATATACAGACAAATTTGGCCAGCCCGCGTTTCAGGTGGAGTTGAATACCGGAAATATAGACAATTATTACATGTACAATTGTCTTGACATAAACAAAGAGAGGGTTGCGTATAGAGATATTCTATGAAATGGATGAGATGCCTCTCAAATTCAACCGAACGTAAAAGCGTAAAACAGCCTTAAGAGAAAAATCAAAATAAATGAGGATCAAATCTAACGTCTAAATCTACATAACTTATTTTTATTTTAATGTATTTTGTAAAAATATTTTGATCACGTTTTGTAGGTACTATTTAATACCAACAATAATATCCTGGATGTGTTTATTCTTTAATATAGAAGCCTGTAGGTGAATAGGTGTAACTAAAAAACAGGCAATTAAAGTAAAACTTCTTGTAGAACAATGACCACTCAACCGTATATCCAAGAAATCTAGTTCCGTATTTTATTTTATTTTATTGCAGTAAGAAAAAAATAAAGTGTCCGTTCCATTGCATGCACACTATAATGAAATATTATTACAGTTAATACGACATTATCCGATATTAATTACTGGATTTATTGGGATGTTTTTTGGTGGAAGGGATTATAATTTTATCAAATGAGTTTTTTTTTTTTTTTCAAGGCAAATAACAGCAAATCTACAGGTCCCTTCCCTTTCTTCGCAGAGGAGCCCCAACAAAAAAATCAAAATCATATCCTCCTTCCTCTTGGTGACTTCTAAAAAAAAGGTCCAAAATTATCGATATGGCAAACAACATTTAGTTTAACAAGTTACTTGAGGTGGATACCTTTATGTGAAAAGCACTGTATATTTGTCAGTAGACGTAAATAACAATATATTGGCGACAGAATGAATTAAAATTAAAAAAAAAACCGTAAGTACCTAAATCCATTTGGTTTTATATAAAAACAGAAACATTAAATTTCAGTTAAATAAAGACAATATTTTAAATCAACTGGTTTGTTTAAAAAAAAGTAAATATCAATATATTAATTATTTTAATTTATTGTATTATGAATTAGGTACGGCATGACATATGTACGAATCAAAACGACATTATGTTTTAGAAACATTAAAAAGAAAATTAAATATGCAGATGAATATTCTTAGCTCAAAATCCTACCACATCAGAAACTTAGAAGTTTGATTCATGCATACTATTTTATAACGTTTTTAATATACAGGGTGTCCCGAAATTAGACGGTCATATTTTAACAGCGTAATCTACATCCTAAAATAGGAGTAAAAGTTTATATAAACAAAGGTCCGAAAACGTTTCTTTTTCGAGATACAGGGTGTTAAAAGTGAAGTCCCGATGACACATTTTTATAAATATTTTCTAAACGCTTAAAGATAACTAAATGGAATTTGGTAAAAATGCTTACCTTTTTACGCTCTATGTAATGGACTAAATCTTAGTTTTTGATCATCTTCATAGATGGGTAAATTAGGGGGGGCTTAAGGTAAAATTGCCCTAAGTTTTGTTGTTGTCAGTTTTTAAAATTTTTGACTAAAAAATTTGGAAAGCCAATGTTTTCTTTACAATAAAGCTACTCTTGATGCATCTCGCTAGGACGCACCATTTTCAAGAGAAAAGCATTTGAAAATTTCATGATAAGTTCATATTATCTTATTCGAAAGTGCAAACAAAAATTAGTAGGTCTGGAATCCAATAGCTGCTTTTCAATTTTTTGAGACGCTGTGATAAACAAAAATTGGCTGTCAATTGTGTAATTATTTGTACTTTTTTTGCGTGAAAGAAAAATACTTCTAAAAAATGGAGAGATTTTCAAATAGAGAATTGGCAGATATTCATTTTGTATATGGTTTGTGTAATGGAAGGGCAAGAGCAGCGGTACGAGCATACCGTAGACGATTTCCTAACCGAAGAATTCCTAACTACCGTCTATTTATTAATACACATAGAAATTTGGTTGACCATGGTTCATTTCAACGTGATCGTGGACAAGGGAGCCCACATGGGAACAACAATTTGGAACACGCCCTTAATTTATTTGAAGAGGACCCAAGAAGGAGTATTCGAACTGTTTCCACCCTTTCAGAAATACCACGAGCAATAGTAAGTAATAATTACTTCCCTTTTTCTTTATACTATTTTGTGATTCTTAGTTTTTATTGCTCAAATTTACAAGTACAAGTATTAGAAATTAAAAATTCAAACAAACCGACTTCAAAAACGTGCACATGCCATCACCACATCTTAACCAAATTTATATGGGACTTCCCCTGAGGTATCCCCTTACTAACAAAAAATAATCATATAAATCGGACAAGGTGGTAAAGCATTATCGCTAAACATACATAAAAAATGAAGAGTTTGAGGATTTTCTCATGGACCCAATTATTAGATTTTGACCAAATTTATATGGGACCACTCATGTAGTACCCCCTTTCTATAAAAAAAAATCATTAAAATCGGACACCGTGTTAAAGAATTATCGCTGAACATACATAAAAAAAAATATCGCGACGAATTGAGAACCTCCTTCTTTTTTGAAGTCGGTTAAAAATAACACAAACAAGTTTCAGATTAAAGGCATTTTTAAATTCTTACTTTAGTTTACGTGTCTTTTAAAAAATATGTTCATTTAGGTTGGAAGAATGTTAAGAATGCAGGGTATTCATCCCTATCATTATCAGCGTGTTCAAGCCTTAAGACCCCACGACTTTTTGCCACGAATGGAGTTTAGTGAATGGATAAGAAACCATCAGGAACTACTTCTTTTTATTATGTGGAGCGACGAGGCTACATTTAATAGAGATGGTGTTTTTAATATTCACAATCACCATTTTTATTCACAAGAAAATCCTCGGGTGGAGCGACGTCGATTTTTTCAAGATAGATTTTCTATTAATGTATGGGCGGCAATAATCAATGACAGATTAATTGGGCCGATTGAAATTCCTGCTCGGTTAAATGCAATTGAGTATCTGAATTTTTTACAAACCCACCTTGAACCCATTCTGGATAATCTTCCATTAAATATTCGACATCAGCTGCACTTTCAGCACGACGGAGCACCAGCCCATTATGGCGTTAACGTGAGAAATTGGCTAAATGAAAGATTTCCGGGTAGATGGATAGGAAGAGGTGGTCCCATACCGTGGCCCCCTCGATCTACGGATTTAAACTCATTAGATTATTACTTTTGGGGTCGTATAAAAGATATGGTATACGCTACAGAAGTTGACAGTGAGGAAGAGTTGCGTGAAAGGATACGTTTGGCAGGGAATGAAATACGGCAAAATAATTTTGAAGTAATGCGAACTTCACATGCAATTACCCGTAGAGCCGAAATGTGCCTTCGTCAGCAAGGCAACGTTTTTGAACACTTACTTTAAATGTTGTATAAATTGATATTTTTAGTAGAATTTTTGTTATTTTTAATAGAATTTTTGTTATTTTTAGTAGAATTTTTAGTAGTATAGACAAAAACAATTTTTGAGAATCATTTGTTTATCGTCGTCATTTTGACCTATTTTAAGTCATCCTTAGGAAAATAAAAGTAGATACTTCACGTTAAAAAGCTTAAAATTATTATTAAATAGCATTTGCAATAATTAAAAGTAGGTAACTAATGATTTCTTCTCTAACTCAGTCAAACTTCATATTTTCAAGAAATTACCAGCTATTCTTAATTTCAAATACAGTTTTGCTATAATTTTACGATATTTAACGTATCTGACTTATTTTTATTATCCTAAGGATTACCCTAAAAGAGTTTAAACGTCGGCAGTTAAAGAAATAAATTCTCATCAATCATTTTATTGGGCAAAAGCCAACCAAACCATTAAAAAAAAACAATTGATTAGTTTAAGTTTAAATACTATTTAGTTTTACCATTTAAAGTTTCTTTATAAAATAAACATTAAATTAATGCTAAATACATTTCTTTAGTCACCGGTTTTCCAAACCTGAAAAAAAATTCTGATTCCACAGGCCTGCTAATTATTGTTTGCATTTTCGAATAAAATAATATGAACTTATCATAAAATTTTCAAATGCTTTTTTCTTGAAAATGGTGCGTCCTAGCGAGATGCAACAAGAGTAGCTTTATTGTAAAGAAAACATTGGGTTTCTAAATTTTTTAGTCAAAAATGTTAAAAACTGACAACAAAAAAACTTAGGGCAATTTTACCTTAAGCCCCCCCTAATTTACCCATCTATGAAGATGATCAAAAACTAAGATTAAGTCCATTACATAGAGCGTAAAAATGTAAGCATTTGTACTAAATTTAATTTAGTTATCTTTAAGCGTTTAGAAAATATTTACAAAAATGTGTCATCAGGACTTCACTTTAAACACCCTGTATCTCGGAAAAGAAACGTTTTCGGACCTATGTTTATATGAACTTTTACTCCTATTTTAGGATTTAGATTACGCTGTTAAAATATGACCGTCTAATTTCGGGACACCCTGCATAGATAAATAAATAGTATAAAACCGAGTTAACGTAAACAATAAATTACAATACAATCGAGAGTGTAAATAAAAATTACTAATAACAATAATATTATTTGGAGCACACAGCAAATATCACAGAACAAAGAAAATTAAGTCAAACGACTATAAAATAAGAATAATGGCTTAGTGAACTAAATGCTCGATGAGTTAAAGGAATTTGAATAAAATAATAAGCCTAATGACTTGGTAATTTAAATGCTCGGATCTAAAACAAAGACAATTGAGTCAAAGGACTCGAAATAAAATGTATAAACCAAATGGTATGGTGAGCAAAAAGATTCAAAAATAAGTCAAACGACTTTGAAAAAATATGTAGGCTGAATGGTCTGGTGAACCAAAAGGCTAAAATGAAAATAAAAAATCAAATAAAATCTGTAGACCTATTGGTCTATAAAAAAAATTAACTCAGGACAAAATGTAGGTATATACCTTATGGTCTATAATGGTAAAAAGTGGTAGGGAAAATCCCTCGAAAAAACAAAATTATATTAATCTACATCAAAGTGGTTTTGCTATTCTTATATAAGGAGTTAAATGAGCAAGAATAATAACTTTGTTGATTATATAAGATCAAATATATGTTATGGGACAAGACAAAAGGAAAACAAATATTTTGACTCGTTTTTATCGACTTTTAATTTTGTTATTTTTCTAATAAGTAAAGAAAAAAGAAGGTTACATAAAATTGTTGTTAAGACCAGGAGGACATTCCAAACAACTTTAAATTAGAAATCGAACATTAATATTTAAAAATATTCCCAGAATGCGATTGGCACACGCTCCGAAAAATAAAACTGATCACCAATTAACAAAATATGTATATTTATTTATTTTATAATATATAACATCTCGAGCTAGCCATAATCTCTTGTTGGCAGTGAAACTCGTTTTTACATAACTTCGGTTGCACCGCGAACGTCCTTGGCGTCCTACTTTTTTTTAATTCGTTGTTTATATTACTGCAATGATAATTTATTTGCTGGCTGTGGCTTATTTCCCGAATATTTACAATAATAAATAATAAAACATAATGGCTATTATGTAGAAACTAGAGTAGCGTGAAGCGGTGTTAGTATTTACTTTTATTTTGCGTCGGTTTGTTTCTACAGTATTTACTCAATTTTTAAAAACCACCTTACAGTTCGGAATGTTCCTTGCTTGTTGTAAGTTAAGTAAAATTGATGCAACTTGAATGGTAAATTTGGAGAAAAATTGCTGAAAATCTAATACTTTTCTTAATGGTTATAGAAATGTGAAAAATCACTCACGTTTCATACCCGGCCTAAGTAAGCATTCAGGTATCAACAAAATAAAAGACAAGATAATACTCAAAATCTGTACCACATAAATTTTAATAATAAAACGGCTACCGGTTTCGACCCAAGAATCATCATCAGGCATTAATAAAGGGAGGTTGAAAGTCCAAAGCACAAAGTCATTGGAAACTATGAAGGGATAATGCTAAAAATTCACATGTGTTAATATTTTTGCTATTTATTTTATACTATTCTGAATTTTTATCAAAATATTACAAAATAAAAAGTGGAAAGATAAATAAAATATATTTAAAGTAAATACAAAGCAATGGTCGTCTTTTCATTTTCATGTTAATATAAAAATAGAAAAATATTGGTTTCATCGGGAATTGAACCCAAAATCCAAAGTCCATAGCAAGTCTTATTTTTTTATAGTAAAATTTATTTTTACTTTCAACTCCGTAATAAAACTACTTTAAAACACTATAATAATTGAATTTTATTTTCAAAACAAGGAATCTATTTCTGAGTTTCATAACGTACATTATCTAGAAGATTTTTCTCGATTTTCTCGATTTTCTAGATTTTATTCGATTTTTCAAGATTTTTCAAGATTTTTCAAGATTTTCAAGATTTTTCAAGATTTTTCAAGATTTTTCAAGATTTTTCAAGATTTTTCAAGATTTTTCAAGATTTTTCAAGATTTTTCAAGATTTTTCAAGATTTTTCAAGATTTTTCAAGGTTTTTCAAGATTTTTCAAGATTTTTCAAGATTTTTCAAGATTTTTCAAGATTTTTCAAGATTTTTCAAGATTTTTCAAGATTTTTCAAGATTTTTCAAGATTTTTCAAGATTTTTCAAGATTTTTCAAGATTTTTCAAGATTTTTCAAGATTTTTCAAGATTTTTCAAGATTTTTCAAGATTTTTCAAGATTTTTCAAGATTTTTCAAGATTTTTCAAGATTTTTCAAGATTTTTCAAGATTTTTCAAGATTTTTCAAGATTTTTCAAGATTTTTCAAGATTTTTTCAAGATTTTTCAAGATTTTTTCAAGATTTTTCAAGATTTTTCAAGATTTTTCAAGATTTTTCAAGATTTTTCAAGATTTTTCAAGATTTTTCAAGATTTTTCAAGATTTTTCAAGATTTTTCAAGATTTTTCAAGATTTTTCAAGATTTTTCAAGATTTTTCAAGATTTTTCAAGATTTTTCAAGATTTTTCAAGATTTTTCAAGATTTTTCAAGATTTTTCAAGATTTTTCAAGATTTTTCAAGATTTTTCAAGATTTTTCAAGATTTTTCAAGATTTTTCAAGATTTTTCAAGATTTTTCAAGATTTTTCAAGATTTTTCAAGATTTTTCAAGATTTTTCAAGATTTTTCAAGATTTTTCAAGATTTTTCAAGATTTTTCAAGATTTTTCAAGATTTTTCAAGATTTTTCAAGATTTTTCAAGATTTTTCAAGATTTTTCAAGATTTTTCAAGATTTTTCAAGATTTTTCAAGATTTTTCAAGATTTTTCAAGATTTTTCAAGATTTTTCAAGATTTTTCAAGATTTTTCAAGATTTTTCAAGATTTTTCAAGATTTTTCAAGATTTTTCAAGATTTTTCAAGATTTTTCAAGATTTTTCAAGATTTTTCAAGATTTTTCAAGATTTTTCAAGATTTTTCAAGATTTTTCAAGATTTTTCAAGATTTTTCAAGATTTTTCAAGATTTTTCAAGATTTTTCAAGATTTTTCAAGATTTTTTCAAGATTTTTCAAGATTTTTCAAGATTTTTCAAGATTTTTCAAGATTTTTCAAGATTTTTCAAGATTTTTCAAGATTTTTCAAGATTTTTCAAGATTTTTCAAGATTTTTCAAGATTTTTCAAGATTTTTCAAGATTTTTCAAGATTTTTCAAGATTTTTCAAGATTTTTCAAGATTTTTTCAAGATTTTTCAAGATTTTTCAAGATTTTTCAAGATTTTTCAAGATTTTTCAAGATTTTTCAAGATTTTTCAAGATTTTTCAAGATTTTTCAAGATTTTTCAAGATTTTTCAAGATTTTTCAAGATTTTTCAAGATTTTTCAAGATTTTTCAAGATTTTTCAAGATTTTTCAAGATTTTTCAAGATTTTTCAAGATTTTTCAAGATTTTTCAAGATTTTTCAAGATTTTTCAAGATTTTTCAAGATTTTTCAAGATTTTTCAAGATTTTTCAAGATTTTTCAAGATTTTTCAAGATTTTTCAAGATTTTTCAAGATTTTTCAAGATTTTTCAAGATTTTTGTATGATAAAACATTTTTTCTCTAAATATGAAATTACCTTTTTAGGGCATTAAAAGTACTACATAGTTGAAAGAAATAGAATAATATTTTATAATGATATATTTAAACGTTTTTTAATTTTCTAAAAATTTAATAAGCATGGAGATTTGGAGTTTGTACACTTTGAAACTAAGTCTCTCAATTGAAGGAAAAATTCGTAGATGTGATCATCAGAGTCGGTTTCTCCATTTGTTTATTTGTGTAGTTAACACCCAGTTACATTTTATAAAAACATATTATTTTAAAATAAATATCATAAAAATATAAATTCAATTTTAATAATCTTATTGTTTTTACTGTTTTTTGGTACGCCACTGCACTCTGGCTAATCACGTCTCTATCTATGGTACACTATTCTGAGTGAGCGCAGGAAGAATGAGAGGTTTTCGCGAAAGCCTGTTGTTAAAAAGAGAGGTCAACACGTAAACAGATCCTTGAAACGCCTTCTTAAAATCATTTAAATCACCTTATTTTGTGCATCGCTTATCAATAGGACATGACGTCACAAAATAGGGTAGGCATACGAACATTGCCAAACCAGTATTGCGAGTCTAGTACAATTTACAATTGTAATAGATGTATAGGGTTACCAGACGTCTGGAGTTGTCCAGACATGTACGGATTTTTACTTCATCCAGGTCTATCCGAACAATGAAAAATCATAAACTCCTTAACTATACGTTGTACGCTATAATTTAAAACCACCTTTAGGGGGTTAAAATCAATGGAAATGGCGGCGCGATGAAATACATTATTTTTTTGTTTTATTAGTGCAAAGAAATTAGTAAAACCATACATAAAAGAGTTTGTGTATTAAAAAATCTAATATTCCAATAATGATTGAAAATCTTATAATGGTTATATCTCATAAACTAAAGATGATATAATCTAATGCTTAAAGCTGGTTCTAAGACACGAAAGGAGAACTTAAATGACAAAATATTTAACTCACTTCCCATCCCCTAACTCTACAAAAATAAATAAACAGTTTTCTCGAAACAATAGCTGGAACCAATCAAACACAAAGCATTTTTATGAAAGAAGCAAATTTACAACTCTATACAAATATCGTCAAGCGTAAATGCGCTGTTGCCAGACATAAAATTTCTTCCGATGATTTAAAGACAAACAGTATTGCAAGCTAATGTATTTACAATAGTACTGTTAAAAACGCCGTAAACTTGGCATCAATGTTCAATCAGATTATTGTATTTCTGCCACGGACGCCAACGTTGAGGCTTCAGAAATTTTGTAAATAATCCTATCTATCCTGGTTATATACCTATCGATATAATTCTTCTGCTCTTTTGGTGATACAATTTTTTGTGAAGGATATATTTAAGCTGTAACTGATAAATATATTATTATAATTTCCAAAGAGGGCTAGTGTTGCAATAAATAATTTATTTTCATGCAAACAAATGTCTTTTAATTTAATGCTTGAAATAAATAATTGTGTACATGAATTTGAAACAAATAAAAATTTATATAATGCTTAAAAAAAAGAAAAAAATAAAAAAAAAAAAGAAATCGCATTTAGTAAATTCCTTACACAATTTTTAAATAGATATTCGTAGTTTTTTGCATTATTACATATTGCATCTTAACCCATCATTAAATTCTTTCTCTCTAGTTCCCCAGAACTCGCCTCCATCCATCAGCTGTCTAATTCTGAAAGAGCCGAGACTCGAAGACATTTCCTGTACATCAATTACAGCTTGTAATCAGATAGGATACCAATCAAAGGATGGATTAGTCAAAAGCGAAAAAGCAAAAAAAATTAAAAACATCTGACTATCCTTATCGTTGGCGCCTTCGAAGCCTGAAGGCATCAGCAGGTATTTTGCTCTTATGTAACAGTCACCGGAGCAAAGTGGATACAATTCTTTTAAAGAAAGTGGTCTGTATGCAGATTATTCGACAGTGGCAGCGTCGTTCTAGATAGTTTTAAATAGGGGATATAGATAGTAAACTTTAAATGTATATCTAATGTCATTACAACCTGATAAACACTTTTGATCTAATCTAATAATAGTCCAATCAAATCAATTTTGGAGAAATACAGGAATTTTTATTACAATATT
The DNA here is from genome assembly GCA_927349885.1 of Psylliodes chrysocephalus. Classification (NCBI taxonomy): domain Eukaryota; kingdom Metazoa; phylum Arthropoda; class Insecta; order Coleoptera; family Chrysomelidae; genus Psylliodes; species Psylliodes chrysocephalus. Next base: position 5,160,504 of record OV651821.1, on the reverse strand, counting down.
AATTTATGCATATACAGGGTGTTAGTAAATAAGTGCGACAAACTTCAGGGGGTGATTTAGCATGAAAAAATAATGACAGTTTGCTATATAAACGTATGTCTGAAAATGCTTCGTTTTCCGACATACGGTGTTAAAGTTTTTCTTAAAAACTGACGATTTGTTTATTGCTCTGAAACCGGTCAAGATATGCAAATAAAATTTGGTGGATTTTAAGAGGTAGTTATTCCGCATTTTTTAACATGCAATTAAGAATTTTACGTTCATCATTGGCGTGCATACGGGTAATGATCTCAATTCATTTAAAGAAAAAAATAGGTACTCCACTGAGATATTTCAAATTAAAAATCATTTTTGAATTCCTCATTAAAGTCACAAAAAATATCTCTAGCCTTTGTTTCGTGTGGGGCGCCGTTTTTATGCAAAAAAATAAAATATCTTAACGCGTATTTTCCATTTCTTTAATACATTATCTAATAGCGACGCTAGTACTAATAGGCTATTGTCAACATTCTGTTAAATACGAATAGTTCAACGAAATGTCAGATTAGCGTTTCTTCATTATTAAGCTTTTAGTTTGGTATAACATTGATGTTAATAAGTAATTAACTTTTCTTTTATCGAAAACAATGGAAAATTATACAAACGTGGAATTGTCAGACATGCATTTTGTCTATGGTCGAAGTAATGGAAATGGTCGTCAAGCTCGACGATTGTATGCTGAGTTGTATCCAGGACGTAGGGTACCCCATCACACAATATTTGCTCGCCTTCACCAACGTTTGCGCGAAAATGGTACATTTAAGAAACAAACGGCTGACTGCGGGCGCCCTCGAGAAGTACGAACTGTGCAACTAGAAGAAGCAGTTCTCGAGTTAATTGCGGAGTCACCGGAAACAAGTACTCGAAAAATTGCCAACATATTAAATGTAAGCAACTTCACTGTATTTAGAATTCTTAAAGAACAGCAGTTGTATCCGTTTCATATTCAACGTGTGCAAGCTCTACTACCTAGAGACTTTCTTCCGCGCCTATTTTTTTGCCAATGGATTCTTCATCAAATCGCTCAAATTCCTAATTTTTTAAATAGAGTTTTGTTTACTGACGAAGCTAATTTTGGTCGAGAGTCTATACAAAATTTCCATAACAATCACTTATGGGCTGAAGAAAATCCACATGGAATCTTTGAAGCTCATTTTCAGCATCAGTTTTCGGTAAATGTATGGATTGGGGTAATTGATGATCATTTAATCGGTCCATATTTCCTCCCACAACGACTAACGGGCGACTCTTACCTGAATTTCCTACAGGAAGAGTTACCTGTTCTTCTTGAAGAAATTCCTCTACAGCTGAGACAACACTTATGGTTCATGCATGATGGTGCACCAGCCTATTTTAGCATTGATGTACGAAATCACTTAGATGCAGTATATGCAAATCGTTGGATAGGTAGGGGAGGTACGGAACATTGGCCTGTTCGATCGCCGGATTTAAATCCTCTGGATTTTTGCATTTGGGGTTTTCTTAAGTCACTAGTTTATTCCACTCCCGTCGAAAATGTCGGAGACCTGTTGAACCGAATTATAGCCCGCTGTGAGACAATAAGAAATACACCAGGACAATTTGCGCGAATACGACAATCAATGCGGCGAAGAGTTGAATCTTATCTCACATCTGAGGGAGGTCATTTTCAGCATTTGTTGTAGCTTTGCGCCTATTTAAAATTTTATTAGTGTTATTTTCTGTTATTGTTCTAGTTTAATGTTATTGTATTAGATAGTTCTTGATAATGTATTAAAGAAATGAAAAATACGCGTTAAGATATTTTATTTTTTTGTATAAAAACGGTGCCCCACACGAAAAAAAAGGCCTAAGATATTTTTTGTGACAAATTTAATGAGGAATTTAAAAATGATTTTTAATTTGAAATATCTCAGTGGCGTACCATTTTTTTCTTTAAATGAATTGAGATCATTACCCGTATGCACGCCAATGATGAACATAAAATTCTTAATTGCATGTCAAAAAATGCGTAATAATTTTTGTAGTTTTTCATTTTTTTAGTGGTTTTTGTTTTTTTTTTGTTTTTTTGTGTTTTTAGTTTTTCAATTTTATTTTGGTATCCCTTTCTAAAACAAAAAGTAAATAAATTCTATAAAAAAATTTTCATTTCACTTTCTGCCTGTCATTCAGTTTTTCATTTTTACAAGGTTGTCAAACCTCTCTTTAAAATATCCCATTATTAGTATGCAATAGTATGCCATTGTATCGATGGTATCGAGTTTGACAAAAAAAAACAAAATAAGGTATTTGAAATAATTCTAATGTCATGAAAGATTATGGAAACTGACAACATCGCTTTCATCTTATTGCGATGGTGGCTCCAAAAAGTATGCTGAGGAACTAAACACCTAAACACTTGTTACCAGTGCCGTGCATTTAATTGATTTATCTATGCACAAAATCTTTCTCCTAAGTCCAGGCCACGCCCACCAACGTCCAGGATCGGACGCACCAGGTATCCGGAAGATGTTCGACAATGTCACATTTGAATTTAGCGACCTAAAAAATTCCCGGGCGCCGAGTTTCTCTCCTTCCCCGCGTGAATTTTGGGAGAGTCCCACGGAGATGACGTTCATTGTCAGGTTCCGGTGCAACAGGTGTTGGAGAGGTCCTTTTCGACGGGAAATTCGGATTCAGCGCCCCAAAAACCCTCATAACGATTTTCGGTTCGTCTTTTTCGATTGTGTGAGGAAAACCTATGGAGATGAGGTCCGCGTCCAGGTTGCGGTGCACCAAGTATTCAGGGGGTCTTTTTCGACGTAAAATATGGATTAAGCGCCCCAAAAACGCCCCTACAATGATTTTCGGGTTGTTTTTGGCGATCTTGTCAGGAAAATTCTCTGGAATGACGTCCGCGTCTAGGTTCGGGCGCACCAGGTGCCAGGGGGGTGTTCGCCGATGCCACATTTAAATTCAGCACCCCCAAAAACCCCTATAACGATTTTCGGTTCGTCTTTTTCGATTGTGTGAGGAAAACTCACGGAGATGAGGTCCGCGTCCAGGTTTCGGTGCACCGGGTATTCAGGGGGTCGTTTTCGACGTGAAATTTGGATTCAGCGCCCCAAAAAAAGCTCCCACAATGATTTTCGGGTTGTTTTTGGCGATCTTGTCAGGAAAATTCTCAGAGATGGCGTCCACGTCCAGGTTTCGGCACACCAGGTGTCCGGGGGGTATTCGCCGATACCATATTTGAATTCAGCGACCCAAAAAAACCCCGGGGGCCGAGTTTCTCTCCTTCCCCGCGTGAATTTCGGGAGAGTTCCACGTAGATGACGTTCATCGGCGTTCCTGACCTCCAGGGGGGCTATTTTCAAACTCGAGAGAATTCATTTCTCTCAAGAGAAATGTCATACGTCAACGTAAAACAGTATTTTCAGGGCTCTTAGGGCCAGTGTGAACTCACTAATTGTTTCTCTAGGTTTATTTAGAGATAAAGGTCTTTAAAAACAGCGTTTCCACAGTGACATATGACATTTCTGATGAGAATCTTGAAAGAAATGATTGCTCCCATACTTTGAAAATAGCCCCCCAGGTCGGCTGTGGGTCAATTTGATCAGCGACCTCGAAAACAACCCGATTTGGGCCAGTTCTGACTCTTATTTACAAAGTTCTTTATTTTTCCAAAAGCCGTCTTCATTGCCTCGACTAATAATTATAAATAATAATATTTTCCTATATTTTATTAATATTTAAAACATTTTCGATTTGACGTGTGTACACAGTCATATCTCCTTTATTCAATCTCTATGATTATTACAAAATAAATCGGTAATATATAATGAAAACAGAAGTATAGTAGTATAGTATAGAATTATAGTTCCCTGTCACTCCAAATGTCCTAAAATAATATCCTCTACAGGATAAGACGCAAAAAACTAAGAACATGTTTTTGATTATTACTTTTATTGTTCTAGTGGGTGAAAATAATCACTACAAAATTATGAATTATTGCGCAGCGCCACTGATATTCTTTGACCGTCCCCTTAAAAAATATTACCAGTATGCCTACTACTCGTGAATGTTAAAATAAAATTTAGCTGAATCATTGTTATGGTCCGACAAACTTTACGTCATTATTTAATATGTAATTTTTCTGTAACCCGTAAGCGATTATACACGAGAATATTGTGTTATTCTTAAACGGTTTTTTCCTTCCTTTTTCTCGCTTTGAAAGCAAATGAATCGAGGAATGTTTGGTATGTGGTACACAAAAAGCAAATTCGAAAGGATCGTGATAAAGAACGGATTATGTAAAAAAAGCGGTTATAATGAGTTCCTAATTTTTTTGTTTTGTGTTCTGCATTCTAATGGGGCTTCCGTTAAACGCCATGGTTTTTTTCTTTGTTTTTTTCGTAAGCGTTGTGTAAATGTCAATCAACGTTTTATAATAATTCATTATTTATAAGTATTTTAACTTCAGAGCAGTATATACATAAGAATTTTGTAATACTCCACTTTTAAAGTTTATTTTAAAAAATCTGCACATCTAAGATATGTGCATCTAAAATACTATTAAATACTATAAAATACTATTAAATACTATTAAATACTATTAAATACTATTAAATACTATTAAATACTATTAAATACTATTAAATACTATTAAATACTATTAAATACTATTAAATACTATTAAATACTATTAAATACTATTAAATACTATTAAATACTATTAAATACTATTAAATACTATTAAATACTATTAAATACTATTAAATACTATTAAATACTATTAAATACTATTAAATACTATTAAATACTATTAAATACTATTAAATACTATTAAATACTATTAAATACTATTAAATACTATTAAATACTATTAAATACTATTAAATACTATTAAATACTATTAAATACTATTAAATACTATTAAATACTATTAAATACTATTAAATACTATTAAATACTATTAAATACTATTAAATACTATTAAATACTATTAAATACTATTAAATACTATTAAATAATATTAAATACTATTAAATACTATTAAATACTATTAAATACTATTAAATACTATTAAATACTATTAAATACTATTAAATACTATTAAATACTATTAAATACTATTAAATACTATTAAATACTATTAAATACTATTAAATACTATTAAATACTATTAAATACTATTAAATACTATTAAATACTATTAAATACTATTAAATACTATTAAATACTATTAAATACTATTAAATACTATTAAATACTATTAAATACTATTAAATACTATTAAATACTATTAAATACTATTAAATACTATTAAATACTATTAAATACTATTAAATACTATTAAATACTATTAAATACTATTAAATACTATTAAATACTATTAAATACTATTAAATACTATTAAATAAATACTATTAAATACTATTAAATACTATTAAATAAATACTATTAAATACTATTAAATACTATTAAATACTATTAAATACTATTAAATACTATTAAATACTATTAAATACTATTAAATACTATTAAATACTATTAAATACTATTAAATACTATTAAATACTATTAAATACTATTAAATACTATTAAATACTATTAAATACTATTAAATACTATTAAATACTATTAAATACTATTAAATACTATTAAATACTATTAAATACTATTAAATACTATTAAATACTATTAAATACTATTAAATACTATTAAATACTATTAAATACTATTAAATACTATTAAATACTATTAAATACTATTAAATACTATTAAATACTATTAATAATTAAAAGAAATGTGTTTATTTTCGAATAACTTCTTTATTTTTGGTACACCTTGCGATGATATTACTCTAAAATTTCTCATTTGACTTGTGCAATTCGAACTTAAAAATCACAAACTACACTTTTAGTGAATTGTCGAACCATTTGTATTTTGTGAGTTAAAAATGTTTGTAGCACAGCTTATACAATACAGCTCCACAACTCCGTGTCGGCGTCTTTGATCTGGCGGTCGAGAACCAAGCAAGACGAAATGGTGCTATCTCTGTTAGATTCGAGGGAAAAGTCGGGCCCGGATTAAACAATTTTTTTATTATTGAAAAAATTGAAAACCATGGCGTAATAAGGTTGGTTACATGCCATATTAAGTAAGTTTTGGGAAATTAAATTTTTAATTTGTTTTAAATCTGTCAAATATAATTAGAAACATTATTTAAATATAAATATTACGAAAAATAGCACATCTTTCGGATTAGAGGTAAAATAATTTGTATGTGGCTAGTAAAATCCTCGTTAACAAATGTTTTGAGCTAAAACAGTCACTTCACGACAAATTGTGGCTTGGATCCTTTTTACACCAAGGGCTTCAATTGTTAAAGAATTGTGTCACGCTCGTGGATGCAAATCAAGTGGTACCCCGTGTCTCTGGCAAGTGTTACTCTTCGCGCAAAGGGTTTATACCTAGATAAACGAATGCTTCGACTGAGGTATGGGTACTCTATGGTATTTTGGAATTATAAAGAATTTGTGCTTTTATTTTAACAATATTGGTTATATTTAGATGTATTCTTATTAATTGAAATACAGATTTGTAGAAGTAATACTTTGACAGTTTTTATTAATATAATATATTTAATTTTTATCTGACCATACCGAAGTATGGAATTTTGAAACTTTATAGTAATGTGAAATTTGAATTACAATATTACACGATATTACATAATTAGTACTTATTTTAGGTAGGTACTAAATTTGTACTTGGAGAAAGTAATATCGATTTTTACAAGAAAACTTGAAAAGTAAATTAATTTAGTTCCTATTTCTGATGTAAAACTTAAGTTTTGGTTTAAACCAAGAAAACAAATAAATTATAGTTTGTTCCACAAGGGTGGATATAATAGCAATATCACACAAAGACGAAGTTTGAGCACGACGTCGTATGCGGAGTACTCAATCGTCTGATTGTGATATGAACAATCCACTCGATATTGTCAGTATTTTTTCTACGACCCACTAACGAAAATCTACAAATTTAAAAAATTATTTTAGGTTATTTAGACAAAATAACTAATTTTAAAATAATTTACGAAGTTGACTAATTTATAAAATAAAATTAACATGAAAAATTAATTAGTCCTCGGCCTAGATTCGATCCCGGGCTTTTCGCGTGGAAGGCAGATGCTCTGTCCTCATCTTCACCGAAACTTTCAGGACTTTAGTTTTAATACTCGTAATTAAATTAGTATCATGTAGTTTGATTAAAATTTATTTTTTTTTAAATGTGGACACAATAAAAACAAAAATGCTATTATTTATCGAGTCTACACAAAAATTTTAATGTATATTTAATATCAATAACTAAAATATATATTGACAATTAGTTTAACAGAATTGTCACTTATTTAAAAAAATTTAAATAATAGGAGTTGGGTGACCAAAATATGAACTGTGATTTGTAGATTTAATTTTGTTAAAGTGTTCTCGCTACCTAAAATGAATATGAAATATATTCGTAGTTGAACGCAATAACATACTTTTTCGTTTTGTAGTATGTGCATAGATTGGCTAATATCCATGCACAGATTACAAAACGAAAAAGTATGCTATTGCCTTCAATTGAACGAATATATTTCATATCCATTCTAGGTAGTGAGAACACTGCAAAAAAAAATAAATTCGCCAATCACCGTTCATATTTTGATCAACCGACTGCTATTATTTTTAAAATTTTAAATAAATGACAATTCTGTCAAACTAATTGTCAGTATATTTTTTAGTTATTGAGATTAAACATACAATAAAATAAGTTATTCTTTTGGAAAACGTTAGCATGGATGACTAAAGGGTATTGGGTTAATTAATTCTAAAAGTGTGGTACAAATGTTATTTTTTGTAGCCAATTCTTCAAAATTATTTTGAAATATCTTTTCAATATTGAATATTAGTTCTACAAATTCATCATTTGACAGTTGCAGATTTCCAAATGTATCTGGATTGGCGTTATCATATGCCTTTAAAAAGCAATAAAAAGAAAAATCATCTAATTCAACGTGTTCTTTGTTATATTTAAGACAGGTATCGCAGAGGAGTGGATCCGCAAGGCTTTTATTAAAAGGTAACCACACACATACCTGATAAAATTTTTCTGTATCAATTCCTCTTTACAATAATTTAGGGAGTTAATAATTTTATCATAAAATAAAATACAAGGTGTTCCATTTAAAAAACATACATTTTAATTTGCCAGGCAAAAACGTGACACCCTGTATATCCAAAGATATTTTTAAAATATGTAGGTATTTTTCAAATCCATATAACTTTTATTTAAAACTTTCTTGCGTGTCTACAACAAAATAATGAACAATAACGCACTAATGGGATACCCTGTATAAATTATATTTTTAACAATGAAAATTTCTTAAAATGTGGTACTTATCGGTTTGGGTCCTTGGGAAAACTAAAGAATGTTTTCTTGCAGGTATAACCCTTATTAAAACAGCTTTTGACTGCACAATCAGAATGATGTCTTTTTTTCCACTCATTCTACTCATAGCTAAAGAGTCACCAAAATAATAACAGTACCTTTAACTCAAACAAAATCAACGAAATTATAGGCTCCACGAAATTATACAATCAACGAAATTATAGGCTCCACGAAATTATACAATCAACGAAATTATACGCACGACTCAACACCTTACCTAAGTACGCTTCTGAACACCAAAACCGTCTTTTCCTTCTTCGAAGGCGGAGCTTAAGCGATGCGCGACGAAATCGACGCAAACCGTTGCCGCCAAGAGAGTGTTTTAGCTGTATTGTATAAGCTGTGTTTGTAGTTTAAATTATTTGCGTACTTTTTGGAGATCCTCTAAAAACATACGGAGTTTAGATGTAGATGAATAATGATTAGTTCCTTTGTGATCCTTTTTGATCCTGAATACATTCTACTACCTACTATACAGTGAGCATCATAAGTCTTACCCCCCCCTAACTAACTCGTTACTGGAGTCTTGTTAGGAAAATCGCCGAGACACGTCGATTTTTGATTTCTACAATGTATATTTTTTTATGAATAGTTTACCCTTAATTGCATCCCTTACTGGAGGGGAGCAACCCTTTCGAAAAATTTAAATGGCATGGGGTGGTGAGTGATAGCTCATTTGAAAGGGTGTTTTATTCTCTATTCAGTAAGGGATGAAATTAAGGGTAAACTATTCGCACAAAAATGTACATTGTAGAAATCAAAAATCGACGTGTCTCGGCGATTTTCCTAACAAGACTCCAGTAACGAGTTAGATAGGGGGGGGTAAGACTTATGATGCTCACTGTATGTTTCTTAAAACAGTATTAGCTGTCTTAACTATGATTATTTCGAATGAATTATTCTTTAATAAAATTGTATCACCCTGTGTATTTCAGAATATTGTTTACGAACGAGGAAGAGGTTCTTATACTAATCCGTACAAGAAATATCTGCCGTGTCTAACAAATTTATGGCGAGGTTGAGTCTAGTGCACACCTGTAGTGTGCCAAGAGAGCTAATTGGTTTGATATCAGTCAGCCATCTAGTTATATAGATAGATGCGTTTGAAAGTTTTCTGCTAGCAGTGCTAGCTGTTGTTGTCGGTACTATACAGGGTGTTATTGAAATACACGTACATATTAAAATGGGGAATAGTATGTCGTGACCAAAAACGATTGGCACCAATTTTAACTTCAAATTCTAAAATTGAAATATTGGGGAAGAGTCCCCTTTTCCGACCTACTAGTTTCCATATTTAAAGAAGTAAAATAAATCGAAATTGAACTTACCCATAGAAATTGCACTGTTGCCGTAGCAAAACCAATTAATTCAAAATAAAGTTTATTACAGTAATTGTTCAAAATGCCGTCCATTATTATTTACACACACTTGCAATCGTCTTTCCAAAGAACTTTGAATATTAGAAATTAGTCTTGGATTTTGTCGTAGTTCCTCGGCTACCGCATTAACTTTATTGGTTAATTGTTCAACACTATTAATAGGTTCATTATAAACCAGTTGTTTCATGTGACCCCACAAAAAGAAATCGCATGGATTTAAGTCCGGAGATCTCGGAGGCCACTTAGTAGGTCCATTTCTGCCTATCCACTTTTGAGGAAATCTAATGTTCAAAAACTGCCGTACGTTTAAATCAAAGTGAGGAGGAGCGCCATCTAGTAGGTACCACATCCGTTGCCTTAATTGTAACGGTATCTCTTCTAGGAGTACTGGCAAAATATCTTCTAAAAAGTGGAGATATCCTGGCCCATTTAATCTGTTCGGGAGAACATAAGGCCCGATTAAATACTGATCTATTATGCCAGCCCAAACATTTATTGAAAATTTTCTTTGATGCCCAGTTTCCCTAATGGCGTGAGGATTTTCATCACTCCAAATATGCGTATTGTGCATATTGAACACGCCATCACGAGTGGATGAAGCCTCGTCAGTATACAATAATATTTTTAGAAAATCAGGAATATCAACACATTTTTGAATCATCCATTCACAAAACTCCACTCTCTTTTCTTCATCACCTGGATATAAGGCCTGGACTTTTTGGATGTGATAAGGATGTAAACCTTGTTCTTTAAGTGTCCGCCACACAACAAATGAGGACACTCCAATTTCAAGACCTAGTCTTCTACAACTTAATTGAGGCCGGTTATCAACAGCTTCCAATATTTCTTCTTCGGCCGCCAATGTTCTTTGTGTTCTTGATCTCCCTCGATCTGCATTGACACTCTCAAATCTTCCATGGTCTCTTAGATGCTGAACAGTTGAAATAAACGTACGACAGTCCGGAATTCTCCGATTTGGAAACCGTTCGCGATACAGGATTTGTGCTTGCCGAGAATTTTCTCCAGCTGCCCCATAAACCAGCACTATATCCGTTAGTTCAATATTCGTAAAAAAATATTTAAAAGTAATCGTAACAACACTTTTTACCAACTTGGAAATGACGCGCTCGTGTTAGCCAGATTCGTAAATCAACTAAAATTTTAATAATCTATAGTTTCAAAAATGTATAGTTTAAAAACAATCATTTATCAAATATTCTAGTTTTTTGATAACGAGGGTAGTAAAAACCAGTCTTCGGAAATAGAAATTAATTCGAAAATCTTGGCAACATGGTTATTTCTTACAAGACTAGTTTTCTTATCATCTGACAAAAACTTGCATATTAATTACTGTTGATGTTTAAAATAGGTAAATAAACCTAATTTATATAGGTCATCCTCAACATATCAGTGAAGTACGTTTGTTTTAGAATTAATTTTCAAAAATTAATAACTCCCTTAATAAGGGGTATTTTTAAAAAATAATATTTTTCTACATTCAGTGGGGATCTGCGCAATACCCAGTTTTAATATGTACGTGTATTTCAATAACACCCTGTATACCTGCTAGAGATTATATACTTAAGCAATGAAATCATTTTATAACTAGGAAGACTTTATTGTCTAATTGCGAGATACATTAGTATAAGTACCGTATTATGCCATGAATTCTGTGTAGTTATGTAACGGTTTCCTCCTAATTTGGATTTTTTTTTACTTGAAATTAGACTTTTTTATTTTTACGTTCTACAGTGGCATAATTAGTGTCGTTACTAGGACATTCTAAGTCATCACTGTTATATAATCAAAAACCAAAAAATTATTATTTTTTTTTAACAATAATTTGTTGTATGTTGTACGGGGTAAAATTTTGTTACTTAAATATGAAACTAACCTTTTTTCGACACTAACACCTTTTTATTTAAATAATTAAGATAAGTCCCTATTAATCACATAGCGACACTTTTAATTAAATAATAATCAAGAATGACTATTTGTTTTAAAATTCAATAAATCATCCTGGAAAATCTTATTGCGACACTGTTCAGCAACCAATGTTGCAATATTTTCAGCTTTTTTGATCTAAAAAACATGATGATAAATAATTCTGAAGAAGAATTCGCCAACGTTGCTAAATAAATAATAATTAAAACAATTTTGCGACACTTTACTAGGAACTAGCCGATTTTATGATAAATAATTCTGAATAATTATAAGAAAACAATAAAGAAACTTTTGCGACGATAAATAACCCCTAGAACCATATTGCGACACTCTCATTCTATAATATTTCGGATATATCACAAAATCTAACCATTTTGAGACACAATTTGACTAATTTGTCCAGAAATACCTTACTTGACGATAAATGGTCATAAAGAAACGTATTGGGACCATTTTAAATAAATATTAAAAAAAATAATTTTTGCGACAGTAAATTCCTTATGAAGCTGTAGTTCTGTGGAGTTTAGCCGGCACTCGCCATTTTACAGAAAGAAAACTAAACAAAGATATAACTTTGCGACACTTTTTGCAGTAGGAATTTTGAACAAATAATAGGTAATACTCAAGCAACACATTGCAACACCTTTAAATAAAATATATTCCTGAAAATATCCACATTTCAACAATGTAAACATTTTAATTTTGAAATAGCTGTCCTCAGAATAAATAATCCATAAGAATCATTTTGTGAAGCTTTAAAATTTATTTTTTGCTAAATAATTATTCTTAAAAACACTTTGCGACACTTTTAAATTTTTCGTTTATCTATAACAAATATATTTTAAATATTGTCTGTGACTACTTTAATTAAATCAAAATCTTGTAAATCACCCTGTATTATTTTACTTGAAATTGGTTTTCTCACTTATCTTTTCAACAGTGTCGTTGCTAGAATATTCAGACTTATAACTATTAGATAATGGATAAATAAAAACGCAAAAAATTGTTATTTTTTTTTATAATAATTTGTTAAATGTTATATGGGGTAATTATATTATTCGTAAAATAATAGCTTTTATGATGCCATTTTTCTATAAAACTAACCTTTTTGCGACACTAAAAATTTTATTATTTAGAAACAGTTTAAGTGTAAATATAACATTCCTTACAAATCACATGGCGACACTTTTAATTAAATAATAATCAAGAAAGCCTATTTTGGGACGTTAGTAAGCATTTTTGTTCTAAAATCCATTAAATTGTCTTGGAAAACACATTGCGACATGTTCATACATTCTTTTCAAACTTGAAAATAAATATTTCTGAAGATTCATATTACAACAATTCACTAAATAATAATCATAAAGCAGTACTTTACGATATTTTGAAACTAACTTGATGATGAAACACATTGCGACAATGGATAATCATATAAAACCAATAATAAAACTTTTGCAATATTTTAAAATCTTTTTAGTCTAAAATAGCTGACTTGCGGCTATAAATTACCCTAAATAATTATATTGCGACACTCTCATTCTAAAATATTTGACTTGAGGAAAAATATTTCGGATGTGTCACAATATCTAATTCTTTACGAGTCTGAATTTCTGTGGAGTTTGAGCGACCCTCCCAGTTTTACAAATACAAACCTACAAATAACCTTAAAGGGTTACAAAGAAATCACTTAGCGACACTTTTTTGGTACTTTTAAACAAATAATAATACTAAAGCAATACATTGCGACACTTTTAAATTAAATACGTATTCCTGAAGATCCACATTTCAAGAGTATCAACATTTTAATTTTGAAATAGCTATCCTCAAAATGCATAATCCATAAGAATCATTTTGTGGAGCTTTAAAATGTATTTTTATGTTAAATAATTATCCTTAGAAACACCTTGCGACACTTTTAAACCTTACGTTTCACTAAAAATAAGAATAATTCTGAATGTTGTCGCAAAATGGCTAATCTCGTATACAAGTGGCTACTTCAATTGAATCAAGATCTTGTGAATCACCCTGTATCTTAAATCGTTTTCTGAAGCTTTAAAATATGTTTTTTGTTAAAAAAATATCCTTAGAAGTACTTAGCGACACTTTTAAACCTTTCTTTTTGCTATAAAAAGATTAATTCTGACCAAAATTTTTCATACATATGTTCGATATTTTTCATTACTTATATATCGTATTTTATCTTTTATCCTCGTGTAGAAAGAAAGATTATAATAAACCTTATCATATTTCTATTTTTGATCTTTAAATTAACACAACTAGCATTGCTACTTTTCTGAAGAAAGAGAGAAAGTATTGTAGGTCTTAAGAAACATCGGAAAAAATAGATGATCTATCTTTTATTTATGTTTATAATGAACAGGAACATTAAACTGTCACAATTTTTAACAGATGAAAGTTTTGTTTATAGGTACTTCATTTATAGGAACCTATCTGATTCAGTTTTTAATAAATTGATAAAATCTCGAACCAATTATTTAAATATTATCTACTCATTACTTTTTCATTCTTTCTATCTATCTTACCATAGGCGGCCAATTTGTTAAACAAACCTCTCAAACTCTCTAATCTTTGAAAAAAATTTCGATATACATGTTCATTTTTTGGACATTTCCTCTTTGTTTTCTATTATTTTTCGTACATTAATAGTATTTTTGAAATAAAAAAATGTGTTTAGGGTTAGCACCTTAAATGTACAATAATCAACAAAGAAGATGAAATAAAGATTGTTCCAGTAACTGATCAAACAATTCCTAAATTAAAAACAAACAAAAATGACAATACATACATATAACGAAGCATATAATCCGAGATCAAGGAGAAGCAACAGTAGCTGTCGGTACCTTTTTCACAGCATGACTTTGATTGATACACAACTTAGCACGCTGAGAAAACATGCTTATTTTCTACACTGAGCAAAATAGTTTGGCAAATTATCTGAAATTATTGTTATAGTCCATGCGCAAATGTTGCAATGTGATTTAATTACATTGAAGTAGTTAGGGTTAATAGCAATGGTGAAATTTCGGCACCAAAATATAATTCATTATGTAATAATTAATTATTTGTTATAAAAGTAAAAGACGTTTACTATTTTATAATTTATCTATAAAATTTGTTCAATATCTCTTTATTTATTGTTAAAAATGCAATAAAAGCCCCATATTTAAATTAAATTACCTTTTCCTTAAGTAAAAATAAGGTAAATAAAATTAAGGGTGCCAAAAAAAAATTAGGTAACAATTAAAAAGACATTAAGTTTGAAAGGTTTAACTAAATATTTGCAATGTGCATATATTTTCAAAGCTTTTAGGTTTAAAAAGTACTTACATATTTTTAGAATTTCTAGATTTATATTATATTAAAAGGACTTTCAAGTTTATCACTCATTTCTGTAGAAACAAATGTTTTCTCGCCAAGTTAAACGAGATGTCATTTAAGGTTTATGTATTTAGAGTTAAATACCTGGCCTAGCTATCACTCAGACAATACAAATATGTCCATTGGACGTCCATTCGATATACAATTTTGGATGTCTAGACGTCCAAAAATGAGTTTTCTGGACTTCCGACATCAAATGGACGTCCAGTGAAGTATACAAATGGTACACTTTTGACCATTCAGAGGACGTCCAATTCTGGAATATATTTGGACGTCGAATACTGGACATTCAAAAAACGTCCAGGATTATATTTCCATTGAGACCACATCCCCATTTTTTTTTACAGAACCGCAACTCACCAAACACTATTTTATATTTATTATTTTCGCAAACCGCTATACACCATTTATTTATTTTTTATTAAAAATTGCTTGACCTGAGCAGGCATCGAACTCACGACACATCCATTATCGTTTTACCCTTTCAATCGCTAGACGAGCTCGATCAAGGAACCACTTGAAAACTTTTTACTAGATACAGTTCTAATTGAATAAGATTTCAAACTTTCGCTGATAGAATGAAATGCAATAGATTCAATTTGTCAATTTTTAATGACCAGTTATATTAAAAAAAGAAGTATATATAGATGGGTATTATCTGGTAGGCTTAATAAATAATGACCGTCAAAATACTACTAAACTTAAAATTAAGTCCAAAAAGAGACGTTCTCTGGGTATCGATATTCAGCTGTCAATTTAATTAGCATAAACGGGCGTACACTGGATGCCCGGATATGGACGTCCTGACCCTCAAATAGATCTAAAGTGGACGTCCATTGGACTATGTGTGCATAGACGAATTTTTAGAAATAGTACTTATTTAAGTATGCACCAATATTTTCAAAATCAACTCCAGTGTGATTCATTCAATAAATGTAAATATGAATGGGCAAAACATTTTTATATTGACATAATTGTAACTTACAATTTAGCCATAATAAAGGGATTTCGCCCACTTTGACCAATCCTAATTGAAACACGCGAATTTATTATATTTTTTTAAATATAATTTCAAAATAAAATAAACAAAATCTGCAGTTCATTGTTTATTAAATTTATTTATAAGAAGAAAAACATATATTTCACAAAATACAATACCTACATATGAAAAATAAAATGTCAAAAATGATTAAATCATTATACTTAATATTTATGCATGTGATAAAATTCTTAGTTTCCTAATACCTCTTTTGGCATATTTTATATCTGTATTAGAGTACCTAAGTGTGTAAAAATCTTCATCTTATTACTACACAAAACAAACATCAAAAAATATCACTTAACATTGCTCACGTACTAAAAACAACTTGGACTGACTTTGACAGATAACATAATTTTGAGTGATACACAACTTAGTTTCGCACATGCGCGTTACAAAACGGTACACTGAAAACACAAAGCTGTCGCTTCTCCTTGATCGGTATTCTCAGATATAATCTTGTATGTTGTGAGTGGTCCTTGTATAAAACATTATAATTTGTGACACAATAATAATTATTGTCTGTCAAATTTTGACTAATGTACTTGTTTGCAACCTGTTATTATTTTGAATTGTTATAAAATTTTTCGAACGATAATCCAAATTATGAAAAATTTTAACTAAAGACCGCCAATGGATCTAACAACTGACAAAATCTATTTTAGATTAACCCAGCGGGCCATTCTTTTTTATTTAAAGACCAATCTCGACTTTAACGGTATAGTGAAAGTAAAAAAGGCAGAAAAAAAACAATAAATAATAGGATCAAGATAAAATTGTTCTATTGAAATTTCCGTCGTCTAAAATTGGCAGTAAAAGGTTTTAAATAGCTTCATTTTGCAACGACGAAGTATTTAAATGTACGAGGGTTTCTGGAAAAATAGTGACAATTTCTTGAAATAAAAAATGTTCGCTTTTGTTCACATTCTTGGAGATTGTCAATATCATTCTCCTGTGAGTCACTTTAAAGGTGATAATTTTACTCTGCATACTAAGGTCCTTCCGAAAGATATTAAAAAACAATACAATACGACGCGATTGAAATTAGAATCAGAATTAAATGCGCACTGGCAAATTGGATCGAAATTTATTTTTAGCTATGTTTATCGTCATTTTTAAATACTAAATATATATAGGGGCTCCCAAAATTCCGTGTCCCTATAGAGCTATTGTATCCCAGCTAGCATATAACGTTGACAAGCCTTTCGGCGATGTTGCATTAAGGGAACGTAATAACATTACTATACAACGTAAATGCATCGTTCATGAGAAATTGTTGAGGGAAATCAAAACCTCGCAAAACTTCTATTTATTATTTACCTAGTTAACCTACCTGTTATGTTAATAAAGTAATTTGCTAAAAAAGTATACACAAGAAGTACTCTGAACATCGCAATCTGATTTGGAATCACTTGTCAATTTTTCTTGTCATATGTCATGTTTGTTTTTTTTTAAACTTGCAGAATTTGGAGAGTGAAGGGATTAATAAAAGTATATCTAACTGTGATTTGATATAATATCTCTTTTAGCTCATGCACAATTTACCCTTTGGTTTATAATTTCCCACAAATGGTTATTAAAGCTGTTAATGTGTTGATAGTATTAATGATACGATACAATTTATCTTATGGTCCCCCTTTTAGTACTAGAAGGTGCACAAGTGAGTTTACATATTTAATTTTTCAAGTTTATCTGGTATAGTTTATATTTATTTTAGGTATTAATCGAAACGAGCCACTACTTCCAAATCTGGAGAAATAGAAAAATATAGTTCTTACTTGGGGCTGAGAAGTTATAAATCTTACTGCAATCAAACTGTTGATCGTTCAGGATGCGGTAACAACTGATGATGGCTCCTGGAGGCGTCAAAGCCTCAGCAAGGGACTGCAAGTGAATCGCAGCTATAAGGCCTAAAATAAAATAACACTATTGGTATGTGATTTTAGGGAAGCATGGAGAGGTCGAACTTATCACAGATGTTAGGGGCCCTTCTTTTACAAGAAACAAAATCCACAATATGTGATTCCACTTAAACGAAACGTTCCTTGTAAGAATTGAGATGATGGTTTACTAAAAAACAATTGATTAGTTTAAGTTTAAATACTATTTAGTTTTACCATTTAAAGTTTCTTTATAAAATAAACATTAAATTAAAGCTTAATACATTTCTTTAGTCACCGGTTTTCCAAACCTGAAAAAAAATTCTGATTCCACAGGCCTGCTAATTATTGTTTGCACTTTCGAATAAAATAATATGAACTTATCATAAAATTTTCAAATGCGTTACTCTTGAAAATGGTGCGTCCTAACGAGATGCAGCAAGAGTAGCTTTATTGTAAAGAAAACATTGGGTTTCCAAAGTTTTTAGTCAAAAATGTTAAAAACTGACAACAAAAAAACTTAGGGCAATTTTACCTTAAGCCCCGCCTAATTTATACCAAATTTCATTTAGTTATCTTTGAGCGTTTGGAAAATATTTACAAAAATGTGTCATCAGGACTTCACTTTTAACACCCTGTATCTCGAAAAAGAAACGTTTTCGGACCTTTGTTTATATAAACTTTTACTCCTATTTTAGGATGTAGATTACGCTGTTAAAATATGACCGTCTAATTTCGGGACACCGTGTATTTAAAAAGGGTAAACATTTATATTTTTAATATTTTGTTGGAACAACATTTTACTCCTCTTAATGTATTTTAAATCGATTTATATTTTGTATTGGTCTTAGGATTACAACTGAAGTTATTAAGTACTATCTAGAGACGAAGAGGACGAATTAAAGTTTATGACTAAATCTATGTGTAAGTTTTATATTTCTAATTGATACTATTTTAATTATTGTTTATAATTTTTAGGCCTTAGCTACGCAGATGTACCTAAAAACTGTAATTAAAATTGTAATATATCGTATTCGATAAATACGTATAACCAAGATGTCCCTATCTTTTTATCCTAAACTATTACTAAGGACGTAACAAACTTCTGGATAATAATATACTTAATCGAACTAAAAGTACATTTTAAAAATATTGTATTTTAGATTTCCTTTGTATCTGAAGACATTCTAGGAATTATAGAAGCAAAATAAATACTACAGACTTGTCTAAAGAAGAATATATAACACCTGAAATTTTATAAAAAGTGAATCTACAGCTAGGTACATGGTACGTTTATATTAAAAAAAAAAAAACATCAACAAACATTCAAGCAAGTGCAAAACTAGAAGAAAATTTGAGAAAAATCACAGACGATGCCCTCAAGCATACATCAGAATATCTTGCTAAAAAATATGAGTTGTTTTTTTATAAAATCTTCAAACTAACTTGGAAATCCATAATTAAGCATAAAATTTGTAAAATTAAAAAAAAATCAGTACATTAACATTGGAGGTTTTATTTAAAACAACAAAGTAAGACAAAATTATCTAAAAATAAGTGCAACGATTTAAACTTCACATCTCGTAGGCATAAACACCAACGGCCTGAACAAGTGATTAGTGTTGTCCCCGATACGCAAGTCAATTTTTATACCTCCTACACCACCGCTACCCCGCGTCTCTTTCAGTTTGCAATGTAGACGTTCCTCTTAATAACTGTTTAAAACTACCTACTACGAACTACTTTATAAACAAATTGGATTTACCACCGTTTCAATAAAAAATAAATCAAATGTTAACGTTTATCGACAAATTAAATTGTCCATTTAATGGTCCGCTAAAAGCCGTTAATTGTTTTCACTGGAAATGCGTGGCGAAAAAAAAATCAAATAAACTTTCTTTCGTTCATTTTTATCACTAAAACCGTTGTGATACGGACTAAGTACATCTCGAAGGTGTGGGCGAATTTCACTTTTAGAATTCGGATTCACTTTCTCATTAAGTTATTATTTTTCTTTTTTTATTTTTATTTTACTTTAACACAAATCTATGAGGCAAATGAGGTTCGTTAAATTTAACGCGGAATCAAAAAAAAAAGCGTGGCGAATTCGAATTTAGTACCATACCGACTGTATCCAATGCAGTAAATTATTTGTAGAATATGTATACAAGGTGTTTCAAAGGATTTACTTGAAATACGTTTCTAGTTTAAAACCTTAGATAAAAGAGACCAGAGATATAACATACACCGGTTTTAAACCTGCGCAAATGTTGCCAATTTCTAAAGAAGGGTTAACGGAGTGGGGGAACTGGGCGGCGACACGCGGTGACCCGAACTCTGTGACAGGGACCGGACTTTGTTTATTAGCAACTTAATGAACTATTAGGTTTATTTAAAAGGTGTTTAATCGAATTTTGTATTATGAAATCAAATTATCGTGATTTTTTAATATCAAACAGATGCCACGACATTTTATGTAAAGAGAAGACCTTTTATAGAATATTTCGTTAGCGTTTATTTACTACGGACTTTTCTGCAAGAGATTACAGTAAAATGTTGAAATAGAATATATTGTTAATAGAGCAAAAAATGTTACTCATTGTCTACGAGTATTATAAAAATAGCATGTGCGCAGGCTAATACTGCAAATCTACCCTTATGAGTTGAACATTATATTTTTTGTACGGCTATTACATATTATTAAAAATTAGTCAAAATGAGAAAATGCTGTTTTGTATTGTAACCTCAGAAAAAGTATATTAAGGCTTCTTTAAGAATATTATTTATTATAAAGGATGAGTCACATAAAACTCTAGAAATGCATATGTCTGAAACCAGATAACATTTTAAAATTTAAATCTATTAAAAGTCATTTGGTCGCTAGGGATGAGTGATTATCGAAATAAAATATCGATAATTGGAAATAATCGATTATTTTCGATCAATAGATTATTTTCAAACAATATATTTTTTGTCATTTCTTTTAAAATCGACTACTTGATTATCTTTGAAAAATCAAAAATAATCGATTAATTAAAAAGCCAATTAACCGATAAATCAGTGTTTACAAAATATAATATAAATAAAATTATCGTTTATTTTAAATAATCGATTATTTTCAAATAAACCATTTTTTTTCGTCCATGGAAACAGATTATTCGATAATCTTTGAAAAATCGAAAACAATCGATCAATCAAAAATAATCAATTAATTAAAAAGTCGATTCTATGATAAATCTATTATTACCAATAATCTATTTTATTGTATTTCAAAAATATTCGATTAATTAAAAAGTCGATTAACTGACAAATCGATTTTCAAAAAAAAAACAGAATGATCGATTATTTTAAATAATTGATTATTTTCGATCAATCGATTATTATCAATAATCTATTTTTATTGTATTTCCTTTAAAATCGATAATTCGGTTATCTTTGAAATACCAAAAATAATCAATAATTCCAAAATAATCGCCTAATCGAAAATAACCAATTAATTAAGAACCCGATTCTATGATAAATCGATTTTCCAAAAAATAAAACGAATTATCTATTATTTTCTAATAATCCTTTTTTCATATTTCTTCTGAAATTGATTATTTGATTATCGAAAATAATTGATTATTAAAAAGCTGATTATCCAATAAATCGATAATTTAAAAAAAATAACCAAAATATCGATTATGTAAAATAACCGATTATATTCAATCGATTATTTTCATATAATATCTTTGAAAAATCGAAAATAATCAAATAATTAAAAAACCGATTAAACAATAAATCGATAATTTTGAATAAATCTACTTTTTCTGTATTTCCTTTAAAATCGATTAATACATTATCTTAAAAAAAAACGAAAATAATTTATTAAAAACAGCGGATAAATCGATTTTCATTAAAAAATATCAGAATTATCGATAAATCGATTATTTTTGTAACCCCTATCGGTCGCTTGCTTTTATCTGAGCATTTAGCTCCAAAATTTAGAGATTCGGATTTTTTGATCCAGTTATCTTTGAAATCGCATTCGCTTGTATAATAAATAAATATTGCTAAATTTTGGATTTTTTTTAGTAAACGAAAATTATGTTCGAGTTGTTTAGGGGTTTGTAATGTAACATTTTATTAACGTGACTAAGGGTTGATTCCACCGTTGTGTTAAACGAAGTTTAAAATGACATTTTTACATTAACACTGTCATTTTAATCTCCGTTTAACACAACGGTGGAATCGGACCTAACTCCTGTAACTTTAGTATTTTTTTTGCTTATACTAGATTACTTTGTTTTAAGACTGATAATTCAATGTCACTTTCGATTTGACCGCAAATAAGATGAACCTTGAAATTTTAAGTAGGTCATCCTGTATTTCATCTAATATTCTTATAAAAATACCTTATAAAAATACCTTATAAAAATACCTTATAAAAATACCTTATAAAAATACCTTATAAAAATACCTTATAAAAATACCTTATAAAAATACCTTATAAAAATACCTTATAAAAATACCTTATAAAAATACCTTATAAAAATACCTTATAAAAATACCTTATAAAAATAAAATTTAGCTAGCTACTATGAATCTTTACCTCTTATTTATCTACCAAAAAGGGCTAAAAACTACCTTTAGAAAACATTCTTATAAAACTACTTTTTAAATACAAAATTTCGTTAGCAATAATGCCTATTTACTATTTATTTAAATTAAATGTTCAAAATTTTACCCTTTTGTAAATTTATGTAAGTAATATGAAATCTGATTTCTGATGCTTAATATTTATTGAAACCCCTTAATGCGGATCTGAAGTATTCAGCCCAGAGAATCATGGCGCTTTATGTCAAAACGTTAATAAATATTTACCGCTGAAAACGAATATATTCATAACAGTAGTACTTGTATTATAAGTACATACAATTTTTCAAGATACATCGTGACATTTTGAACTTGAAATTGAATAACTAGAACACTTTAAATTGCTAAAATACCAACAAATAAATCAAAAAACAGCTGTCAATGGTGATTAAACTCAGGTGGAGGTGATCGCTGAATGTAAATCGGAGCAATTCGGGTGGCGTCGTGCAACAATGATTTTCAATTGGTGGGTTACTTTGGCTTAAAATAGACAACATGCGCAGTGTGCAATGTTACATCTTCGATCTCTTTGATCTAAGTTTAAAACCAACAAACAAATTAATAAATAAATAAAATTAAAAAGCAATATTTATTTTGAAATCAAAACTCATTAAAATTGATAAATCTTACGTACTACAATTTAAATTTATATTAAATGTAAATGTTATACAGCATTTAACGGATCTTGTAGCCTTTATAACCGAGATACAGGGTATTTTATCGATTTGGATAATTTTTTCTAGAGCGGCATAATAACAAATGGGCGCATCCGAATTCTGCCACAAATTAAAATTTTACCTAAATTTTGACAACTTAGGGATTAGTCCGAACTCTGCCATGACCATTAAGGGGCATTAAGTTTTATCCGTATTAGAGATTAAGGATTTAAATATTTTTTCATACCTAAAGACCTTTCAGAAGAGGTACAAAAATTAAATAAGTAATTATTAATATATTTTCTCAAAAACAAAATTGATGGAATAATTGGAATATTTTGACGCCTGCTCGGTTTTAATATTTAGGGAAATATTTAGAAGGGGAAATAGGATACTTGTTTTTTAATAAAGGTTTTATGAAACAGTTTATTATCTACCTCAGTTAAGTTAAAATGAATAACAGTGCGTCTACCTACCATGTTTAGTGAAAGAGGAAATAAATTTGTTAAATAATTTTAAGTTTTCCAAAGCTAATACTAGCAAATGTGGAAAGATTCGATGGAAATGCTGTAACGCTAAATGTACAGCTAGAGTGTACTCCCACGTTTCCAATGAAGACGTAATAATAGAGGTCAAAGCAGAACACAATCATGGTGTTGCAATGAATCTTGCAAGAAATGCAGTGAGCAATAGTGTTAAAAGAAAAGTAACTTGTGATCCAGCTGAGAAACCAGCAAAATTAATAATTCGAGAGTTGCAATCAAATAATTTTGCGAAGAACATAAACTCAGAAGATATCAATCAAATAAGAAAAAATGTGCATGCATCAAGAAGAAATATATTGCCAATATTACTTAAAAACCAAGAAGAGGTGTTCAATACTTTTCTCGAGTTACATCTGAATACAAATCGCGTAGAAGAATTTCTAATGGTGGCACATAAGGTAAAAAAAATAATTGTGTTTTCCTGTTTTTCAAATTTAACATTTTTGTGTCAGTAAGAGTGTATTTTGATGGACGGAAATTTTGTATAAATTTCTTTTACCAAATGTTTACGATTCATAGTTTAAAAAACGGTTATTATGTACCGATTGTTTTTTGTTTATTACCTGATAAATCAAGTGAAACATATTACAATGTATACCTCCCTTTAAGTAATAAGTGTAAAGCTTTTGGTTTAAATTTTAAACCAATAGAGATTGTGGTAGATTTTGAATTAATCATTCACGACGCAATATATAAATATTTTGGGAGAGATCTTATTCTTTTGGGTTGCAAATTTCATCTATGCCAAGCATGGTTTCGGAAAATTCAAGAATATAATTTAGTTCCGGAATATAAAGAGGAAAACTATGTGATTGGTACATATTTAAAACTTCATTTTGGTATGATGTACCTCAGTTCTGAGGAAGTTGTAGATTTTTTTAATGAAGAATTGCACTATTTGCTACCAAATGATAAAAGAGTACTTAATTAAATTCCGCAATTATTTAAAACAAACATAATGTCAACAATTTATCAATTTTCCAACCAAATAATTGGGCAAATAGTGCAGATTTTTTTAAGAGGACTACTAACACGTGAAAGTTTTCATTCGCATTTTAATAGCTCCTTTTATAAAGCACACCCCAATATAATGCATTTTACACGTGTATTGTTAGATTTCCAAGTAGAGATTTAATCAAAAATGCGGTCAGCTAACAATAATCAGAAAAAAACTGAAAAAAATTTCCAAACGAAAGTCAAAACAATACAAAAAAATATTGAAAAATATAAAAATAAATCTATTTCGCGGTTTATGTTTGTTAAAATAATCTTATTTAAAAATCTTCCCAATGTCTAATTTCATTTTACCTGTAAAGCTTTTATTATATTTATAATTTTCAATTAACTGTGTATTGCAATTTTGTATTCTTGTGGTTTTTTATACTAATTTTATACTGTTTTTTTATTTTAATAAATTCGAATATTTTCATAATAAGTTGTTTTTTTATATTATTTCATATTTTTATTCATGTAATGTATGTAGCTATGTAAGTATCACAAATAGTAAACAATATCATCAATGTCTTGGATACCTACATTGATAATATCTTAATCGGATCGGAAAGACCTTCTAATGATTTAGGAACCTAATCTCTAAAACTGAAATCCATGGCAGAGTTCGGATATCAATTTTTCTTTACCTGAAGTTTGTGGCAGAGTTCGGAAACCCCGTAACAAACCACTGAGTATATTTATTTTTATAGTAAAAACATGTTTTATATTTCCTACCCAAATAACAACACAAATAATGTAGTAACTAGCTACAAGAAAAATCCAATTTCGGATTAACAAAAAATCAATAAATGTTGTGTCCTTACATATCCTGTACCAAGTCCTGTACCTACATCAGAACGTTTAAATCATTTTACATATTTAGAAGAGGCTCAATAAAGAAAATACGAAGACTAAGTTTGAGTGCCATACGGACAATACACAGTTGTACAATACATTTTTTCTACGATCCACTAACAAAAATCTACAAAATTAAAAAATTAATTTAGGTCAATAGGA
The DNA here is from genome assembly GCA_927349885.1 of Psylliodes chrysocephalus. NCBI lineage: Eukaryota > Metazoa > Arthropoda > Insecta > Coleoptera > Chrysomelidae > Psylliodes > Psylliodes chrysocephalus. The sequence goes on along the minus strand of OV651821.1, from coordinate 5,134,521 downwards.
TAAAATAATTCATGACATTTACTAATTTATAAAATAAAATAACTAAAAAAAAGATTTAATTCCATTGGTCTCTAAACCTAGAATTTGAACCCAGAACCTTCGCATAGCAACTCAATACGCTAGCCTCAACCACAGACCATACCTTTAAAAGATGGGCCACTCAACAGTGAAAAATTATGCTCGTCTTTCAGCGCCTTCTGTAGTTGCACATAGTTGAGTTAAAAAAAAAGATTATAATTAATAATTGGCAATTTGTTCATGATTTATTAGATATAAGGTATATGCAGCCAATAAGGCCAATTCCTCATTCCTTCACATACTTTGATTTTCTTTTACTATACGGAGAATGGTCGCACTGCGCAGCTTTCTGAGTGCCTCCTCCGCCATTTTGATCCCTTATTACGTGTTGCCTACATCTTGGCGCAATATTTTTAATGCCAACTCCGGATGAAGCACCAACCAAATCTAAAAAGCCCAGAAAACCTGCTTTGAACAGTAGAGCCCAAGTTGTCACAAGAAACCTATTTAATAAAGAAAACAAAACTAGAGACTCATTTACAAATATAAAAAAAAAATCGAAAATATCGAGAGCACCAAAACCACAAGGTAAAATTTTAAAGGAGTCCTGGTATTGTAAACTCTGCCGGTAGGATAGAGAAATCGATATGCGCTTATGTATTAAATGCAAGGATTATGCATGATAAGTGCATTGGAATCACCAAAAACGATGTCGTAGAGATTTTTATATGTCCAGATTTTGAATGAAAATTTGATTTTTATAAATAAAAAATCTGTTTTTGCAATCACCCTGTATTGATCCATCATAATAAATTTATTTTTTGGACTTGCGTTATTATTTTGACCTTTTAATTAAATTATTCCCGAATAACATTCATTACATTAACAATATTTTGTATGGCCATATTGCCATACACCTGGTTGGCAATATGGCCAGTTGCACCTATTTTTTGTAGTACTTATATTTTTGTAATGGTTAATACGGTTGACTTTTAATTACTTACAATATCTGCCCAATAATGTACTTTATACTATAACTTATCCAAAATTTTGGACAGTTCAAATATCATGATGTAAAAAAATAAAACGTCTTGGCTGCATATACCTTAGATATAGATGACGGTAGGGGTCAATGAGCGCGGGTTTTTTAAAATCGGCCATTCTAATAAACCAGTACTAAATTCTTCAAAATTATAATTTTTCGTTCTTTTTCACTTAAATTAATTCAAACATTTTATTCTTCACTCGACATACTTAGATGGATATAATCCATTGGATTGTGTTCTGTGATAGATAAAAATTTGAAAGGCGGCTATGGGGAGCTATGCCCCCTCCCTCCGAGATGAAAATTCTAACGATTTATGGGCCTTTATTCAAATATGCTAAAAAGGGAATATCTAAAGGCAATGCCCTCCCCTCCTCGAAAATTCGTCTTGGAGCCGCCCTTGGGATATGACATCTGTCTTCCACGTGAGAGGCCTGGGTTCGAATCTGGCCGGCAGAATAAAATTAAATCTTTTTTTTTCATGTTTATTTCATTTGATAAATTAGTAAAAGTCATCAATTATTTTAAAATTAGTTATTTTGTCTTAATAACCTAAAATAATTTATAAATTTGTAGATCTTCGTTATAGCGGGTCGTAGAAAAAATACTGTACAACTCGAGTGAATTGTCCATATCCACCTTTGGTGTACAAACTACTATTAACCATACAATTTTGAACTTGAACTGATTTTTGTTATCTTAGTAGGTTAAAATTTAAATTATGAAAATTAATTAAATAATTTTTATGCATGATTCTATTTTTAGACATGCAAATCAGTCCAATACATATTTACAGATTCGTACATGCAATTTTTAGGCACATTTTCAAACGCCCTGTATGCACATGTTTTAAACCTTGTCTTGTTTTAATTTTATTATTTTTGACAGTTTTTGTCAGAAATTAGGACGAAACCTATCGATTTTTTGTAATTTTCTTTAAATACCCATATCTACGCTATTCTTAAAATTACAGGGGGTGGTAAATATTTTTATTCATCGCTGTCATTTTGTTTTTTGTTCCTTGTAAAATCTGGAGGTTACAATTTAATAAATTCCAGTATTTTTTCGAGTATCTGCGCCTACCCAATATCTACTTTCAAAGTTGAAGAAAATAATTACAAGTAATAATAATTAAAATTATTTATTATGTTTAAAATTAACATTGGTGTTATTTGAATCTGAATGACAAAAACATACCTATGTTAATTATATATCATCGGGAAGGTATTGTGTTTACCATTTCCTGCATTTTAAAAACTAAAGCACTACTGTCTCTTTATTCAAGCATGAACTTATAAAATTTTAGTATTTACGATCCATATAAAAAGTTTCTTCACGTTTATTAAAAGTCCCATTCGAGATTACGAAAGCACTTCGAGATTTTTTCACTTTTAACGATACCCGTACGGATTTTTTTAGATTGACAATAGTTACAGATGATTATAATTTAATAATATCTTTGGGCAGTTGCATTATTGCAAATATAAACTGTTATAATAATAAATGAATGTTGACATATTACTTTCTCTATTGCATTCAGAAATGGTGAACGAAGAAAAGCTTTGAACCTTTAGTTCTGTCGACGAGGATATCCATTTCTATTTATTAAAAACGTCTATTCTTTTTAGATTGTAGATATAACCAATTCGGTTTTTATTTAGCACTCAATTGTCTATTCGTCATTATTTTAGCATTAACAAGCGAGTTAAGAATCTTTCAAATCCTCTCTGAACCAGCAGTAATTGTAAAATCGTCAGAATCCAAGATTATTGTCAATGTGCATGACAACAGCGCATCGTCCCATCTTAAAATTCACAAGTTATCAAAGAAATAAAAAAAAAACAACTCCAAAATCGTACAGATGCCACTACAAATTGAGTTTTTTTTTATTTTCTCGTGGATCCAATTATTAGATTTTAACCAAATGTATATGGAACCAACCCTCAAATACCCCCTTTCTAACAAAAAAAGAATCATAGAAATCGGACAAGGTGGTAAAGAATTATCGCTGAACATAAATAAACACTATAAAACTTACTACAATAGGTAATTGAAATACCCAAAAGAAATATCCGACTTTTATAACACAAAAACAACCAAACAAGTATGTACTTGTCCGGGATAATCACTAAATAATTACAAAAATACTAAACTCTCAAATCAACTAACAGAGCATGCAGGACGCTGACGGGCTAGGCGGTCCAGTCCTGATAATTAATGTACATGAGGCGAGTTCGGTCAGTCAGGGGCTGGAGCGGGACAAATTTTAGGGTGCTTTTAAATGACATTTAAGCGTGTTAAACTGTCACTAATCGGACTAAACCCACAAAGCATGTATCTTCTAGAGACCCCACGCCAATGTTAAACTTTTAAACCAAATTAGCGCCACCTTGTGTTTGGAGCTGGAACTAAAATGACAATTGACAGATGGCGGTAAATTCAAATTGTAATTTTTAGGAGTAGGTAGTAGTTTTAAATTAAATTTTAAATGATTTCCACATAAATTATTTTATAAAATAAAGTATGGAACTAGTAAGTTCGAAACTTTTATTTTACAAAATAATTTAGGTCGATTATACCAAATTTGAAGAATTAATTTGTTATAAGGGGTCTAATGTGGAGAGTTGGTTCTGCATATTTTTATTAAATAAATATAAGATATATCAATAAATAATAAAATAGAACATTCTTAAAAACTGTTTATTAATAAATTAAATAAATATTATTAGATAAAAATAAATACAAATAATAATACATATTTAACGAATACTTACTTGGAGCAAATAGATATATAATCTCAAATCTTTAAAATACCTATCAATAATGTAAATGTGAAGTAGAGACTAGGATATTACATTTTATTAACACTAAAGTTATATAAATGTCTTTTTAACTGAGGACAAATGTAATATAGGTATTGTATTAAAAAGTGAATCCTTTTAACTATTCATTCAATGATAAATAGGTATTTTCCTTCCAAATACAGATGGTGATACAGATTTCGGAATCTAGTCCAGTGATAAATTGATTATCAATTAGTTGTTGTCCCCGTTTGTCTTTTTATGATGCAGATGCATGGTGAATATATGGTGAATCAATGAAGTTTTCAACGTAGCACCAAAATTATTGCAAAACACAGTAGGAAATAAAAAAGCGAAACATCACAATTTTGCAAATAACTAAGACGAAACTATAAACAGTAACCAAAAGCCAAAGCCAACAAAAAATCACTAAAATCAGACGGAAAAATGAAACTAACCAAGAACATAAATAAATACACGTCACATCTTTGGAGTCTTTGGTTTTTTCTCCCATAAGGCTTAAAAATGGAGTAAGAAATCATAATTTCACCAGTAGCCCCATCTAGAGTTTGGAGCAAATAGCATAAAAAATGTCAGTTGTCGGTTTTGACCTTGGTCATTCACGTGGAACCTCTATGTGCTTTGTGACTAAACCTAACGCTAAAAGGGTCGTTTGGAGTTAAAAGTGTTAAAGGAGTTAAATGAACTTGGCAGACCGAACGCAATGTATATGTACATATTTGTAATTTTCTCCAAATATTCCGTACAGCGCATGCGTTATATTTCCTCTAAACATCGCACAATTGTGCCCTTTTTTTATTAGATCGGCAGGATTTTGTATCGTTTCGCTGCATTAAACAGATTCAATTAAATGAATAAAAAAATACAAACGTCGTTTCACAATATATTCTTCCTTTTAATGTTAAAATAGTTAAAAATCTTCAAGTGGATATCTGCCTTGCTTTGAACGCAAGAAATCGCATTACATCATGTTATCAGTTTACTTTCTAACATTCAATCAGAGCTGTTTAACGTTTAACACAATTAATTACAAAAAAAATGAACAGTAGGTACAATTTAACGATCTGATTTACTAATATTATTGCCTACATAATCGATTTTGTTGGACAGGAAGAGAACAAAAATAGTGTTTATTAGATCAAAAGTTAAACTACCCTAATGATCCTTTACTTTTGCAGAAACACATTAAAATAAATTATTAATAACACACTAAAATAAATTATTAATAACACATTAAAATAAATTATTAATGGTAACATTTGTAAAATTAAAATAAGTGCTACTTTTTTGTCTATAAAATGTCATTTAAAAACGCTACCCTTATTTTAAGTATGCAAAATTATTCTTTATTTAAAATTCGACACAACCCACACAACCTCAGAACACAACCCTGATCTATATGCAACCAACATTACAATCATCCGTTTCGTTTTTGTACTTGTGCTGCCATCTAATTTCCAAAATTCTAGTTAAAATTAAAAATAATAAAAATAACCTGAAACCTGTTAAGTGTTTGACATCTTGTCAATTTAAATAACAAACATTAAAATTTACAATAAAAAATATTAATTTTATTACAAATATGTAAACATTATCTAGTATTCTTTATTTAAAATAGTTCAGCGGCTTATTATAATAAAAATGGGCATAGATTTCGACATTTTAGAGCATTGCAAAAAGGTAAGAGCCGACCACGGTCCTCCGTATACTTGCCCCATAGAAAAATGTGGAAGAACCTACAAATCAGTTTGTGGATTATCCTACCATCTAAAGAGCTTCGACCACGACAATCCCAGTCCTTCACCTGCAGGACAGAATACCCCGAAAAATAAAAAAGGTAAGTAACAAACATTTTAAATACACCACACAGAAGAAAGTGTTTTTTTGTATTAAAAGGTAACCGGCAAAAATCAAAATCTAAAGTACCGCAAACTCCCAGCGCCCCTGAACCTTTAACCTTCGAAGAAGCTCAAAAGATGGTTCAGTTCGAGGTAGATGGAGTGGCTTGTAGGTGGAACATTAATGATGAATTGGAGGTTATGTCTAAGGACGATTTTATAGACGATGAGGCTAAACTTAGCGATGTAAAACCCGAAGAAGCCAGGATTAAGTTACCTGAAGCACATTACAGAGAGTTGCAAGATTATAATATTTGCGATGCGCCTGCAAGACCTATTGGATATATTCGCTTTATTGAGAAGAGCACAGAAGAGTTAGATGGAGAGGTATTTATCAGATTTATGGTAGAAGAGTTTATTTAATTTATTTTTAGGTGTTACTCTACTTTTTGCTCAATTTGTACATTTTTTACAGGTAGAATATGATGTTGATGAAGAAGACACAGCCTGGTTGTCTATTATGAATGAAAGAAGGGATGCCCAAGGCTTAGCGCCTGTTTCCATTGATTCTTTGGAATTGCTTATGGATAGGCTCGAGAAAGAATCATATTTTCAGGTAATTATTCTCACATTATTTATCATTTTCAAAAATCTGTAGGTAATTCTGGAATTGAAAATGTAGTAATAATAATTCTTTGTGAATAAAATAAAATACAAAACTTTTACATCTAAAACTAACACTAAAAAATATACAATTAGGAAAAGATTTTACTTAAAACATGGTGTGGTATTCACATAAAAACATGATTCTACTATATAAGTATTGAAATTTATTTTTAACTTTACTTTTGAGAGTTTATAGTTTATTCAAAGTAAATTTGATTATTTCAAACTGACGAAAAATATTCAAAGAGTGAATGTATGCAAAGTAATTTTTTAAAACCTATAAATACTATTTCGCTGATTTCAAAAAAATTGTTTAAATATACCCTTCTTAAATTCTACATGTCATTTTTGAAACATCTAAATGTTTATAGCCAATTTTAAGAAAATAGTTCAGATGTACCATTCATAAATTCAACCATAATATTGTCAAGAAACGTACTCTTCATTAATTTTTTGAGGGCTTCATGTTTTAGCCAAATTTTAGAAAATAGTTCAAATGTAACATTCATAAATCCAATCAGTCATGTGTAATGTTCACCAAAAATGTATTTGAAGTACTTTAGTACTTTTTGACATTTCTTAAATGTTTCTTTAGGTAATTTTATGAAAGTATTTTAAATGTACTATTCATAAATTGTAATGTTCTTAATAATCGTACTCATCACAAATTTTTTAAAACATGTGTTTTATAGTAAATTTTAAAAAAATAGTTCAAATGTACCATTTGTAAATTCAATCAGATGCATGCATTAGTCAATTTTAAAAAATTAGTTCAAATGTACCATTCTTAAATTCAACTAAATACGTGTAATATTCTCAAGAAACGAACTCGTCAGTAATTTGTTGAAACCTCTAAACGTTTTACCCACAAATGTATTTAAATTTAAAGCACTTTTTGATACAACTGTTTTTTGGGTAATTTTATGAAAGTAGTTCAAATGTATCATTCATTAATTCAACAAAATACATATAATAATCTCAAGAAACATACTGGTCAGTATTTTTTGAAACCTCTACTTGTTTTATAGCTAATTAAAAAAATAGTTCAAATGTACCGTTCGTAAATTCAATCAGATGCGTATAAGGTTCACCACAAATATATTTAAAGTACTTGTTAATGCTTCCTAAATGCTTTTTAGTCAATTTTAAGAAAATAGTTCAAATGTATCATTCGTAAATTCAATCAATCAGCCGTGTATTCATGTTCACTACAAATTTAAAGTACTTTTTACCGCTTGTTAAATGTTATTGGTTATTTTATGACAGTAGTTCAAATATACCTTTCATAAATTCAACCAAATATGTGTACCTAATAATCTCAAGAAACATACAGTTATTTTTTGAAACCTTTATATATTTTACTGCTAATTTATTAAAAATAGTTCAAATGTACCATTCCATTAGACGCGTATTAATGTTTACCTCAAATGTATTTGAAGTACTTTCTGTGACTTCTTAAATGTTTTTGGACAATTTTATAAAAGTAGTTCAAATGTACTATTCTTAACGTCAACTAAATACGTGTAATATTCTCAAGAAACGTACTCGTCAGTAATTTTTTGAAACCTCTAAATGTTTAACCCACAATTTTAAAGAAATAGTTCAATTGTACTATTCGTAAATTCAATCATGTGTATTAATGTTCATCACAAATGTATTTAAAGTACTTTTGACACATAACTGTTTTTTGGTAATTTTATGAAAGTAGTTCAAATGTACCATTCATTAATTCAACAAAATATGTGTAATAATCTCATATACTATTTTTTGAAATCTCTACATGTTTTATAGCTAATTTAAAAAAATAGTTCAAATGTACCGATCGTAAATTCAATCAGATGCGTGTAATGTTCACCACAAATATATTTAAAGTACTTGTTAAGACTTTCTAAATGCTTTTTAGTCAATTTCAAGAAATTAGTTCAAATGTACCGTTCTTAAATTCAACCAAGTACGTGTAATATTCCCAAGAAGCATACTAGTCAGTAATTTTTTGAAACCTCTAAATGTTTTAATCACAATTTTAAGAAAATAGTTCAAAAGCATCATTTGTAAATTCAATAGCTGTGCATTCATGTTAACCACAAATTTACTTTTTACCTCTTGTTAAATGTTATTAGGTTCTTTTATCAAGGTAGTTCAAATGTACCTTTCATAAATTCAACCAAATATATGTACCTAATAAGACAGTTATTTTTTGAAATCTCAAAATGTTTTACTGCTAATGTATTGAAAATAGTTCACATGTACCTTTCGTACATTCCATTAGACGCAATTTTATGAACGTAGCTCAAATGTACCATTCATAAATTCAACCAAATATGTACTATTCTCAAGAAACATACTCGTCAGTAATTTTTTGAAACCTCTTAATGCTTTACTGTCAATTTTATGAAAATAGTTCAAATGTACCATTCGTACATTCCATCATACGCATGCTAATGTTTACAACAAATATGTTTGAAGTACTTTTTGTCACTTTTTAGATGTTTTTTGTAGGTAATTTTATGAAAGTAGTTCAAATGCACCTTTCAAAAATTCAACCAAATACGTGTAATATTCTCGAGAAACTACTCGTCAGTAATTCTTTAAAATCTATATGTGTTTTATAGCCAATTTGAAGAAAATAGTTCAAATGTACCATTCATAAATTCAATCAGTCGCATATAAGGTTCGCCACAAATGTATTTAAAATACTTTTTAAGACTTCTTAAATACTTTTTAGTAAATTTTAAAAAATTAGTTTGTGTACTTACCATTTTTAAATTTTACCAAATACGTATAATTTTCTCAAGAAACGTACTCGTCCGTAATTTTTTGAAAACCAAATGTGTAGCCAATATTTTTATGAAAGTAGTTCAAATATACCATTCATACTTTCAACCAAATACATTGATATTCTCCAAGAAACATACTTGTCAGTACTTATTAACTTATTAAAACTTTTTAAGAAAGTAGTTCAAATGTTCCAATCATAAATTCAACCAAACACAATTTTCTCAAGAAAAGTTATTGTCAGTAATTATTTTGAAACTTTTAAAGCTTTATAGCCAATTTTAATAAAATAGTTCAAATTTACCATTTGTAAATACAATCATACGTATGTTATGTTTACCACAAATGTATTTAAAGCACTTTTTGAAACTTCTTAAATGCTTTTTAATCCATTTTAAGAATGTAGTTCAAATGTGCTGTTCATAAATTCAACCAGATACGTGTAATATTTTCAAGAAATGTACACGTAAGTAAATTTTCACGCCTCTAAATGCTTTATAGCAAATTAAAAAAAAATAGTGCTTATGTACCATTCATAACTTCAATCACACGCATATTGTGTATCACAAATGAAAGTACTTTTTGAAATATCTTAAATGCTTTTTAGTCCAATTTAAGTACTTCGAAAATACCATTCATACATTCCACCAGAAACATATATAATATCCATAAGAAAATAGTTCAAATATACCATTCATGAATTCAATCACAAGCTTTTATGTTCACCACACATGTATTAAAGTAATAGTTCAAATGAACCTTTTTAAATTCAGTTGTACGCCTGTTATGTTCACCACAAATGTATACTTTTTGAAATATCTTAAATGTTTTCTAGTAAATTTTGTGAAAATAGTTCAAATATACCATTCTTAAGATTCAATTAACTCCCTTATTAATTCCCAAAAAATCGCAGAAAATAGTTCAAATGTACAATTCATGAATTCATTCAAGCACTTGTAATATTTTCAAGAAAAGTACTTGTTAGGTATTTTTGAAATCTCCAAATACTTGTTAGTCAATTTTGAGAAAATAGTTGGATTATACTATTTTAAATTCAATCAGCTCCCTTAATAATTGGCGAAAAAAATCGCAAAGCAATTTTTGTTTTAATTTTAAGTAAATAGTTCAAATGTACCCTTCGTGATCCGTGGAAACACCCTGTATATTTTTGAAATCTTTAGGCATCTGTAAACGGTCATTCCGGAGCTGTCGTAGACGACGACGCAGTTTGCTGCATTTGTATGGATGGAGAATGTCAAAATACAAACGTCATTCTATTTTGTGACATGTGCAACTTGGCCGTACACCAAGATTGCTACGGAGTGCCATATATACCAGAAGGGCAGTGGTTATGCAGGAGGTAAGCGTTCTAAATAGCATGTCAAATATAAGCAACACCTGTTAATTGTCTGTCAGTGTCAAAATTTGTTAAAATAAAAATGGTTTTTAAAGTGTTTATAATCGCCTAGTAAAGAATGTCAAACGTCAAATATAAGTGCTATCTGTTAATTATCTTTTAATTTCAAAATTTGTAAATAAACTCGCTAATAGAGCAGTGTCAAACGTCAAATATAAGTGATATCTGTTAATTATTTGTCAATTTTAAAATTTGTAATTAAACTCGTTTTTAAAGTGTTTATCGCCTAGTAGGGCAGTGTCAAACGTCAAATATAAGTACCACACCTGTTAATTATCTATCAATGTCAAAATCTGTTAAAAAAAAACTCCTTTTTAAGGTGTTTGCAATCGCCTAGTAGAGCAGTGGATTGCGTGCTGTGTCCAAACAAGGGCGGGGCCTTTAAACAGACTGACAGGAGTACTTGGGCGCATGTGGTATGCGCTTTGTGGATACCGGAAGTCAGATTCGCTAATACAGTCTTTTTGGAGCCCATCGGTAGGTATTTTATAACAGTTTCGAAAGTTTTCTTCACGAATTGCCCTTTCAGATTCGATAGAGACCATCCCGGCAGCCCGGTGGAGGTTGACTTGTTACATTTGCAAGCAAAAAGGCGTGGGGGCTTGTATACAGTGCCACAAAACGAGTTGCTATTCGGCTTTTCATGTGACTTGCGCGCAACAGGCCGGTTTATACATGAACATGGATACAGTGAAGGACGGCAGTGAATCGCAGCCCGTGCTCGTGCAGAAAATAGCCTATTGCGACACGCACGCCCCCACGGAAAATGGTAAAAATAAAAAAATCAAAGAAGGTTCGTTTTTTTTTTTTGATCGTCGGTAAAAGTAAAATTTTTTGTAAATTAATACAGTTTTGACAAAGATTTTCAAATAATATTCCAGGAGATGCGAAAAAGGACGAATCTCGCAAAAAAATGATCCAAGCCCGTAAAATGTTGGCGAAAAAACGCACTTCGGCCCCCGTTATCCTCATTCCAACCATTCCCCCGGAACGCATCCAAGAGATCGGTTCTTTGGTAACCATTGCGAAAAAATCGCAATTCATCCAACGCCTCATAGCCTACTGGACGCTGAAGCGGCAATTCCGGAATGGGGTTCCTCTGTTACGTCGATTGCAAAGCGCCCAAGGGGGCACCCCCAGGGATTCTAACACCAGCAACGTGGACACATTAGAGCTGTGCAGACAGCTCAAGTATTGGCAGTGTCTGCGACAAGACCTGGAAAGAGCCAGGCTGCTTTGCGAGCTGGTCAGGAAGAGGGAGAAAATCAAGTTGGAGTACACCAGGGTGTCCGAAAAGCTGATGAGGATAAAGTTGAAGCCTCTGGAAGCTAGTTTGAAAAATGTGTTGGATCTGATCCAGGCTAAGGATATCAACGAGATTTTTACCGAACCTGTAGATTTGGAAGAGGTAAGCACCTGATTGCGTGGATGGAAAAATCATTATTAAAATATATTTTTAAAGGTACCGGACTATCTGACCGTTGTGACTGAACCAATGGATCTCAGTACCATGAGGAAGAAACTGGATTCGGGCGAATATCCCAATCTCGTAGCTATGGAAAAAGATTTTGATCTAATGATTTCTAATTGTTTGGCTTATAACAATAAGGACACCGTGTTTTATCGGTAAGTGACTCATTTTTTGCCAGTTCTATTACAATATTAATAACAATAGCTTTATTGCCCAACAGTTTGACCCATTTACAGGGCGATACAAATAAATGTTTCAATAATAATAATAAAATAATTAAAATAGTTAAATATCCTCATAAAATAATAAATAAATAAAATAAGGAGAAATTTTGTCATAGAAAATATCTACGCACCTACTTAAGATTATAATTATTCTATTTATAATAATTACAGAATGGAAATGTTATTAAAATTGTTGCACATGTAAAACATATCATTGGTACAATGCCAAAACCACCAATGTGAAAATTTTCAGTTTTAAGAATGTAGTACCTGCCTTAGGTATTGAAGCAACTACTAAATTTTCACTTTTTAAAAATAGACAGAGGGCAGTTAAATTCTCATGGCACATTCGATAACGTTGGTATTGATAACTAAAGCCCTTAGGCGAAAATGCAAATTTGCAATTATCGTGGTTTTGGCATTGCACCGACGATATATTAGTTCTAGTTCTGATGAGTCTGAAAGATACCTGAGCCCGAGATCTAGTATTAAAAGAAGTTACTGTTGAGGCAATGAATCGATATAAATTGCTTTTATAAGTTCTATAATAAATTAATAATTATGCAGACTTTTTATTTTGACATACATCAAATCAATCATCAAAAATTAACGACTATACCGACTTATATATTTTAAATAATTATGTACCTGCTACTCTTACTTTAGCTCGTATTCCAGCAGGTACATCAAAATTTATTTGGTCCAGCAATTCTAAGAAAAACAATAAAATGTCCGTTTCCCCTTTTTAATAAAAAAATATTGAGTTAACCTTGTAAACTTATTTTTCACGAGGACTGTGGAATAATTTTTGACCATGGTTTATCAAAAAGATTCAAAATAAAATGAACATAACATTTAAAATATAAAAATATTGAGCTCGCCTTGCATACCTTAATATTATACACGAAACTCGAAATTATTTTACAGAAAAAAAATTTAATAATTAAAAATATTGATTGAACCTTATAAGCTTAATTTTATACGAAGATTTTGGAATAATTTCTTGTCCAAAATGTATAGTTTTCATTTTAGATTTAAAACAAAAAGGACAAGAAAAAATCAATTTCAAAAAATATTGATCTCTCCTTATAACTTCAATAATATAGGGGTTTCAATTTATTTGAATTATAGCTGGTTAATTTATAGTTAAATTTGATTTGTAAATATTTGTTTATGAGGCTTTCATTTAAATAATAATATATTTTTACAGAAAAAAAATTACAATTTCAAAAAATATTGAGTTAACCTTATAACCTTATTCGAAGATTGTGAAATAATTTCTTGTCATAGTTCATCAAAATTTATGGTTTTTATTACAGATTCAGAACAAAAGAACAATATTTTCAATTTCAAAAAATATTGACTTTGCCTTATAACTTCAATATTATATAAGGATCCCGCAATATATTTTTACCGGAAAAAGAACAAAAAGTATAATTTCAAAAAATATTAAGTTCACCTTATAAACGAGGATTATGAAATAATTTTTAAACTTGGTTCATTAAAATTTATGGAACAAGAAATTTAAAATATTGAGCTTGCCTTGTAACTTATACACGGAACTTTAAAAAAAAAAAGAAAATTTGAATTTCAATATTATATAAGGACCTCGCAATATTTTTTTCCAGGAATAAGAAAATTACAATTTCAAAAAATATTGAGTTTACCTTATAAACTAATTTTTATATGAGGATTGTGGAATAATTTATTGTCCATAGTTCATCAAAATTTGTGGTTTTCATTACAGATTCAGATTAAAAGAACAAAATTTTCAATTTCAAAAAATATTGACTTTGCCTTATAACTTCAATATTATATATATTTTTAAAGGAAAAATAACAAAAAGTATAATAGAACAAGAATTTCAATTTAATAAATATTAAGATATTGATTTAACCTTATAAACTTATTTTTATACGAGGATTGTGGAATAATTTTTGACCATCAAACTTTATAGTTTTCATTAAGTAGATGATTTATAAATATTCAGAACAAAATGAACAAGAAATTTAAAATTAAAAAATATTGAGCTTGCCTTGTAACTTTATTATTATACACGAAACTGGATGAAAAAAATTTAAATAATTAAAAAAAATGAGTTAACCTTATAACCTTGTTTTTATACGAAGGTCGTGGAATAATTACTTGTTCATAGATCATCAATATTTATTTTCCTTGCAGATTCAGAACAAAAGAACAAGAAATTACAATTTCAAAAAATATTGAGTTCGTCTTATAACTTCGATATTATACAACTTAGCCTAAAAGTCGCTTTACCGAAAACAATACAATTTAAGAAAAATTAAATTTTTTTGGACAAGGTTAACACTTTGAACATTTGTCGAAATAAATTATTTTTCGGCCATCCCGTATAAGGCTTTACAATATATTTTTACGGGAAAAAGAAAATTACAATTTCAAAAAATATTGAGTTCACCTTATAAACTTATTTTTATACGAGGACTGTATAATAATTTTTGACCATAGTCCATCCAACTTTTTTTCTATTAGATGATTATATTACAGGGTTGGACAAAATGAGCGAAACACCTATTTTATGGCTTAATTATGACCGATACGTAATTTTGACATGAATAAAAGTTTTTATATATTTTATGTACAATTTGGTGGTGTTTGAATATTTTCCGTTTATGTCATATTTTATGCAAGGATTGTGAAATAATTTTTTGACCATAGTTCATCGAAATTTGTTAGATTCAGAACAAAGTGAACAAGCAATTTCAAATTCAAAAATATTGAGTTCTTAATATATTTTTTACAGGAAAAATAAAATTTCAAAAAAATATTGAGTTAATTATAATAATTATTAAACCATATTTTTATAGTTTACTGAAAACATCGTGATCTGTGATCGAAGATCTTTGAAGAGTATGTATAAATAACATCAAGCATCAAAAATCTCATTAATAAATTGAGTTACAATAGCTAGATTGATAACTGTTAAATGATTAGCATTAAATCCATGCTGAAACTCTGACAGTTGATTATAAAATAATGAGTAAATCAAAAAGTCATGAAGACCTTAGAAAAGTTAGCTAATATTGATATTGGTCGATAATTTTTAATTTTATTTTTGTCGCCACTTTTGATTGATTTTATTTTAATAAAATATATGTTGAAAACAATCATTAATGGTTTAATAACTACACCTGAACAATCTTCTACTAGAAATAAAGACTATAAAGTATCGTTAAGATTATTAAATAGTTTAGTTAGTGCTAGTACTAGTTTTTGTTGAAAGTCTGTCGTAAATGGAGACAATAAGCGGCTCCAGAACCGATCCCTGAGTCACGGTCGTTTTTATATTATTTCAGCGCTGGGATAAAAATGCGGGATCAGTGCGGTGTGATATTTCGGCACGCCAAGAAAGAACTGGAAGCTGCCGGACTACTTCCATCCGAAAGGGAGTCGATGAAAAAGTCTTCGACGGGGCCAGTCGAAGAATCTTTAGCGTCTGACATCGACAAGGAATTAGAGAGTTTGCAGGTAATTTTGAAACGAAAATTTTAATAATCAAGTCTAATGAACTAATTTCTATGTTAAGTGAGTCAAATTTAATTATCTCTGAGAATAACAATAACTGTTTTAAATCACGCACATTACTCCAATAATATATTTTTGCTAGTTTGACCAAAAAGTATATTTGACATCTTTCTTTGGGTCATTCGCATTGCTAGTCGTTAAGAAATAAGCCAAGCTTAAACTGACATTTTTTTCCATTAAAAATTATGTTAATAATCAAACTTGGGATGAAAAATGAAAAAAAATCTCATTCCACTGGAAAATATTATTTGTATCAAAGCAAAACTAAACAACACATTTAAAAGTATTAAAATAAATAATTATTATTACCTCTGGTACACAAATCGCTGCTCAAAACTTTACAAATAGGGAATAGAGTAGCGAAGAACTGTTTCTACTAGTGCCGCCTTTTAGCAAGAGTTTCGGGCAGCAGCATTTATTTTTTCCATCAAAAATGTAATATTAAGCTTTACATATTTCTTAACAACTATGGTGCGATTGGACTTTAGTTTCTTAAATAACAAGGACTCGTCAAGTTCTATTGATTTGAGAAATTCCAAAAGATCGAACAGATTTACGAATCCAATGTTAATCGAACTCACTGGGACCAACGAAAACATTCGTAAATTGCATTTTTTTCACCAAACCTATTAAATGTATCGTTTCATAGACGAATATTTAGAAATTTGACTCTCCGATTGGTATTTTGTTCGTTAAAATACATTTTTTTAAGGGTAAAGTTGGTCCAGAGGTGATATTGAAGCTGGAAGACCTGCTGGCGAAGAGCCAAGCTTTGAAACACGGTTTGGCAAGGGCCAAACGTGTAAAACTAATCAGGAGCGAAATGAATAGAGTCAAAAAGAGTACGGTCGCTCAAAATGACACGGATCAAACGTCGCAGAGCGATATCGATATCGAAATTGCCGTCGATGACTCAAAAAACAATTTAACTAATGGTGAGATAAATATTTATAAATTATGTACTTTTTAAAATGTTTATAATGTTTTTACAGTTTCGCCGTCGGGTGTCAACAGAAGAACTGCCGTACTGTTTACGAAAAAGGCGCAAGCCGCTTTGAAAAAAGAAGACAAAGATAAAGAGGAGAAAGAGGTTTCTGGTTCTCCAACGAAATCGTAAGTTAAATTTTGACGTTTTTTCTTAATAAGATAATCCGTGGAACATATGTTAAATGTTTTCTAGCATATTTTAAGGAAAGTAGTTTAAATGTAACGTTTATAAATTCAATTAGAAGAGTTAAATAATCCAAAAACACTTTTTTAAACCTCTAAATGCTTTCTAGTGAGCTAACTTTAAGGAAAGTAGTTCAAATGTACCGTTCATAAATTCATTCAGACGCAAACGTGATGAATAACCCCATAACATTTTTTGAAACAGTTAAATGCGTTATAGTGAGTTTTAAGGGAAGTAGTTCAAATGTACCTTTTATAAATTCATTCATTTAATAATCTCAAAACATTTTTTAAAACCGCTAGGCAGTCTTAGATAAGTAGTTCAAATGTACCATGTGTAAATCCGACCATACGTAATATTCACAAACATCCTCAAAAGTATATTTTTATGATCTCTTAAGAGCGAACCGGACCTCTCGCGAAAGCAAAAATGTTTTAAGGATTTTCTAATCTAAAAATGTATTTACATACTGGGAATACTTCATATTATGTGTCTTGACAATATTAATAGCTTTAAATTTGTGCAACGATAAAGTAGCATTATACAGAGATACGTTTAAGAAAAAAAAGGTGGGAAAGCATTTCATTTAAAAATTACTAGATATTTATCAAAACAAAAAGCAGCAAATTTTTATAGCTTTAATACAGAATGGAGCGTTTTTTTTTATTCCCTTCAAAATTTTTCAAAATTAATACTGTTCAAAGGTTTACAAAAAAAATCAAAGTTTCTCCACCCTAAGTTTTATTATTATTTCCTGAAAATTTCGCAAAAATCAGATTAAAAATAAAGGCTCAGAATGAATTATAAATTTACAAGGTGTTTGGTTTGCTCTTAAGGCTTTTTAGTCGGTGTTCAAAGAGTAGTTCAAATGCATCATTCGTAAATTTAGCCAGGAAACGTTTCTACTGGTAAATCGTTGTTGTTTTCATAGGAGAAAGAAGAGTAAAACGCCCTCGTCGTCTGCCAATAAGGAACAAAAAGACAAAGAAGCTGTGCCTGACAGCTTCAAAGTGTATCGCGCCGGCAACCAATCGACTGACGAGGAAAACTCTGACAGTGACAACAGCTTGTCGACGTGCTATTCCCATAGTCTGTCAGAAATTGCATCTGATGATGATAGTAAGTGTTCCAGGATTAATTAAAAACAAATTTTATCTTAAAAAATGGTATATTCTGGTTTATTAGACAATAATAATTATTGTTTTGTCAACAGGTGAATGTTCTGAAAGCACAGCTCATTCTGCTACAGATGGTCATAATATCGAAAAGGACCTCAAACCCATGCAGCTGGTATGGGCGAAATGCAGAGGATACCCATGGTATCCGGCATTAATAATCGACCGCGATATACCCAAAGGTAAGTTAAACCCATGAAACAATTCGATTTTTTTTTGGCCTTCATGTTCTAAAATTTCATATTTCTAAAACAGTAATCTATTTTTCATACCTGTTTTTTGTTCTTTTTTCGTTCTTTTTTTTGTTCCTTTTATTCTGTCCCTTTTTTTTTGTTCCATTTTTTCCATCCTTTTTTTTTTCGTTCTTTTCCGTTTTTTTTTTTTGTTTAATTTTTCATTACTTTTTTACGTTCCTTTTTGTTTTTTTTTTTTGTTCATTCCTTATTTAACTTTTTTTCGTTTTTTTGTCAAGTTTTAGATCCTTTTTTTGGGTTCTTCTTTATTACTTTTTTTTACATTCCTTGTTTTTTTTTTTTTCATTCTTTTCCATCCCTTTTTTGTTCCTTTTTTTATTTCTTTGTTTTTTCTTTCCTTTTTGTCCCTTTTTTGTTCATTTTTCGTTTTTTTTTTATTTTTGTCCACATTTTTGTTCTTTTGTTCGTTCCATTTTCTTTTTTGACCCTTTTTTCGTTTCTTTTGTTCGTTTCTCTTTTCATTCCGTTTTCGTTTTTTCTATTCGTTCCTTTTTTTCATTTCTTTTCTTATTTCGTAATTTTTCGAGTTTTTGTCCTTATTTCTCGTTCTTTTGTTTTTGGTTCTTTTTCATTCCTCCTTTTTACGTTTCTTCTTTTTTTCTTTTCTCTTATTTCGTTCCTCTTTTTTCGTTTCTTTTTTTTTGTTCCTTTTTGTTTATTTGTCCCTATTTTGTTTTTTTTTGTCGTTCCTTTTCTTTTTTCGTCCATTTATCGTTCTTTTTGTTCCTTGTTTTTCATTCCTTTTTCGTTTTTTATCCCTGGTTTCGTTTTTTTCATTCCTTCTTTCATTCCTTCTTTTTACGTTCCTCTTTTTTTTTTCGTTTCTTTTTTCATTCCTTTTTTCGTTCCTTCTTTTCTTTTTCGTCCATATTTCGTTTTTATTTTTTGTTCCTCGTTTTTCGTACCTTTTTCATTCCTTTTTACGGCTCTTTTTTCGCTCCTTTTTCGTAAAACAATTTTCTATTACTGGAATCATTAGTCGCTATTTTTGCAGGTTATGTCCCCATACCGTATCTGGCCCAGGAGGTGTTAGATTTAGCAATTTTTTGTTCGTTCCTTTTTCGTTTTTTTGTCCCTTTGTTCGTTCCTTTTTTCTTATTTTTGCCCTTATTTTTCGTTCCTTTTTTTCGGTTCTTTTTCATTCCTCCTTTTTACGTTCCTTCTTTTTCAGTTTCTTTCTTTTTTTTTTATTCCTTTTTTCTTTTTTGTTTCTTCGTTCGTTTTTTGCTCCTTTATGTTTATTTTTGTCCCTATTTTTGTTTATTTTGGTCGTTCCTTTTTTTTTTTTTTTTTTCATTCCTATTTTTGTTTTTTTTTGTTGTTCCTTTTATTTTTTCGTCCGTTTTTCGTGCTTTTCGTTCCTTGTTTGTCATTCCATCCTTTTCAGTTCCTTTTTTGTTTTTTGTCCCTGTTTTCGGTTTTTTCGTTCGTTCGTTCGTTCCTTTTTGAATTACTTTTTTTTTCGTTTCCTCTTTTCGTTTTTCGTAAATTTTTTTGTTTTTTCGGTCCTTTCTTCATTCCTTCTTTTTTCAGTTTCTCTTTTTCGTTTCCTTTTTTCGTTTCCTTTTTCCGTTTCTTTTTTTCGTTTCTTTTTCCGTTTCTTTTTCGTTTCCTTTTTCCGTTTCTTTTTTTCGTTTCTTTTTTTCGTTTCTTTTTTTCGTTTCTTTTTTCGTTCCTTTTTAATTCCTTTTTCGTTCTTTTTCATTCCTTCTTTTCTTTTTTCGTCCATATTTCTTACCTTTTTCATTCCTTCTTTTTCAGGTCCTTTTTTACAGCTCTATTTTCGTTCATTTTTTTTTTTTTTTTTTTTTCGTAAAACATTTTTCTATTACTGGCATAGTCATTAGTCGCTATTTTTTGCAGGTTATGTTTATAAAAGTGTGCCCATACCGTCTCCGCCGCAGGAGGTGTTAGATTTAGCAAAAAACCACACAGAACATGTATATCTGGTATTATTCTTCGATGTCAAACGTACTTGGCAATGGCTGCCAACTGAAAAACTGGAAATATTAGGATTGGACTCTGAGAGAGACGAATCCAAGGTTAGTACTGTTTCTGGATGTCTTATAACCTTACTTTTTTTTATTTTATATCTTTACATAATGAATTGTTTTTATAGGTGAACGAGCCCAAGAAACCGACTGATAGAAAAGCGGTGAGAAAAGCGTACGAAAATTCATTACAATATCAATCGCAAATCGCCGAGTTTGATGAAAACGGAGGGGCGTCTTAGGTGCCATTTTAAGTTTTAAAAAAAGCTTTATAGAATTAAGTAATAAAATGTATGTTTAGTATTTTAATTTTACACGTGACTTTTATAAACTTTTGAAGTTAAAATAAAAAGTCTTAAATTTTTTTCGTTTTTTTTTGTCTCGACGTTAGTTGGTTGCTGTCAAATCAGAGGTTCAATTTAATTTCTTCGGTTACAATATTTTTTAGTCTGTATTTAACATCAATCAGTGGTATAACACTCTTTCAAAAATAAATGCATTTTGGATTTTTTTAGATAGTACTTCAAATATACCGTTTGTTAATCCAACCAGACGCCTAATATTTTCAAGAAACATGTTCTCAGAATAATATTATTGTAATGCATATAAAAGCTTTTTAGTCGTGTTTCAAAGAGTAGTTCAAATGTCTCATTCATAAATTCAACGAGCAATTCATATTAATATTAACAATAATGAAATATTTCAGTTCATTTTTGAAATGTTTTAGGAGAGTAGTTCAAATGTACCATTCGTAAATTTTAGCAGTAGTGTCTGGTAATCATCATATATCACCAATATCATAATCAACTTTTGTCACAAACATGCTTCTCGTTGCGGCACTACTGAGCATGCGTATCGAGTCGTTTTCGGACGATGCTACGTCATTAAAGAGGGCTGAATTTATTTTCAATGTTGAAATTTTTTTTTGCTTAAATAATTCGGAGTTTTGATTTTCGGAAACGTATGATCTTTAATATAGTAGTTTGTGCAACAAAAGTGAATATGGGTGCCCAAAATATGAACTATGATTGGTGGATTTCATTATTTTGCAGTATTCTCACTATATAGAGTGGATATAAAATATATTCGTTCAGTTAATGGCAATAGTACTTTTTCGTTTTGTAATCTGTGCGTAGATAATGTCACGCTTCGTATAAATTCATATTTTTCCCAATTTTAATTACTTAAATAACATCCTGTACATAAAACTTTGTTTAAGTATGTCGATAATTTGTTTTGTCAGTTTGTCCGAAATGCGCAAGAATGATAAATTGACCGGAATTTTCAGGAAAATCATCAAACGTATTAAGGTATATAGAAACAGATCTTTAGGCCTGGAGTTTTAATATTTTGTCCGGATTTTTAAAGAAATGTCCGGATTTTTAAATAAATGTCCGAATTTTTAAATATTCAGATTTTTAAATATATATGTATAACCCAAAGTCAAACTTAAAAAGACACATACATACAAGTGGAAGTACTCACCTTTTCAATTCTTTTTTCAGTCCGGTAAGTCGGCACAGCAGAATACCTTAGTGCTATATAAAAAAGGCTTTTTTTTTTGGAAAAATAAAAACTAACAAGTCGAGTATTATGAAAATATAACATTTATTAGATAAATAAAAAACGTATTTTAAACATAATAAATAACAAACTCTGCATGTTGTGTTTTTTCAATGGTTTTTATTTAAATATTTAATTAATCATTTAAGGAAGAACGGCTTTTTTTTGTTATACATTGTGTTGAAAAGCGAAACGGCGTGAACGACGTATCGATTGTTTTCTCCTTAAACTAAATAACTAAGGACAAAGAAAACGAACACTTCTACTATTTATATATTATATAGGGAATTTTGGCAAATTACTAACAAAATAAATTTCATAAATCATTCAATATGAGTTAGGAAAGTCTTCAGCCGAACTAATTTTGAGCGTAATATCACATGGGACCTCTAACTGGACAGTAGAAATTTTTACGTAAACATTTTACCAGCAAAGTATTTATAAAAACAATTGAAACGTTTTGAAATTAAAAACATAATATATCAATAAATTAATAAAAAATAATAATAGGTCCAATCAGTTGAACACACAATACGAGGCCATCAGGTATAAAACCTGTATTACCGACGCAGCTAACTTCACACGTCAACGTTTAGCCAAGATTCGAACCAGCCGTAACTCAAGTCGTATTTTTTTCATTTGAAAAAAAAAAACGTAAAAATTTCTACTGATAGAGTTCTTCCTTTTAACTCAATGCATAATAAATATTATACTTATTTTCTTATACCTACATATTTTCATATTTTTTTTTGTTTTCAATAAAAAAATTCAATATCTACAATTTTTTTCATACAAGGCTATTGTTATTTAGACTATTTACACCTATTATAATAATTACGCAATAGAAACGTGGACCCCTGACGGAAAATTACCGCAAATTTTAATTTTTTAATATTAACTCGGCAGTGCAAAATTAGGGATTCGGGAAATTATTTTCCCGTTATATTTATGCAGAAAGTTCAGACTTAGAGGGAGCCACTGCATCAATTTGGTAAACAATGTAATATTTGGGTTTTAGTAGTGGGAAAATGGTGGGACAAAAGGAGCAGATCATTGACCTCGTAAATTTGCGCCAGGTCAACCAAGGTCAACATAATAAAATATTTAAGAATAAATGGATACCTAGAGAAAAAAACATATCAAATCTGTAACGGACAAATAGTGGACTAAAATACCGAGGACATGGAACAGTAGAAAGAAGAAGAGAAAATACGAGACACCTCGGATGTATCACATGGAAAGGTTTTTATGACAGGGAGGAGAAATAAAAAAACCGCGAAACTTTTCAATATTTCAAATTTATGAAAAATTAACAATAAATTTCAAAATTCTCTGTAGATTCGTTCAGAAAATTTTAAATTTTCCTACGATAAAGTGGTTTTTCAATAATTTTCCGTCGAAAACACCAACCATCAAATTTTGATTGAAATTTTCTCAGTGGAAGGTCGAAAAATTTTTTAATTTTTCTTTGGGGAAATTATTCAGCGAATACTTTTTTTGGCAGCTGATTTAGGGGTTTTGAAAGATCTTCTTTCGTTGGATGAACAATTTTACCGATACCTCAAACACATTTCTCAGGAAAATAAAACAAAAAATTGAGAAGGGAAAAACTCGACTTGAAAGAGTAGATAGAGCAAAAAACACTGAAGAGAATGATCCAGTTCGAAGAGACTTACAGTAAGCCACTACATTTTTTTGTTAAACAAGGCAATATTTGGGTTATAGTAGTAAGAAAATGGGAGGACAAAAGGAACAGGTCATTGACCCTGTAAACTTGCGAAATAAAAGATTTAAGTAAATTTATAGTAAGCGCGTTTAAAGATGGTATTTTATGGATGTGTTAGTTTAAAGTTGAAAAAGGTTTGCAAGTAGATGCTTCGCAAGAAATCCTAATTTCAGGATAGATCGATGGTTATGGAAGAAATTGAGACCTAGAGAAAAGAGAAGATAATATCAAACAGCGGACTACTAAAATACCAAAAGACATGGAACAGCAGAAAGGAGAAGAGAAAATTTCCATATTGGAAGGTCTTTTATTTTTTTAGGAATCTTTGAAAAATTAACAAAAAATGTATATTCAAAATTTCTAGATGGGATGATTTCGGAAAATTTTAAAGTTTCCAACGATAAAGTTGTTTTTCACCAATTTTCCTTAGGAAACAATGTAATATTTGAGTTTTAGTAGTAGAAAAATGGGGGGACAAAAAGAGCAGGTCACTGACCTTGTAAACTTACACAAGGTCTTCAAAATATGAGTAAGTTTACAGTAAATCGGGTACTTGAAAGATGTTTAAAAAAGTTTGCAAGTAGCTGCTTCGCCAAAAATTATAATTTCAGGATAGGTAAAATGGTTATAGAAGAAATGGAAATCTAAAGAAAAGAAAACTGGGATAAAATACCAAGGAAAAGAGAATATTAGAAAGAAGATTTATCTCTTGGAGGCTTTTTATCTATGTATAGTTATCAGAACAAATGTAAGCGAAAATCTGATTCAAATTCAATTTAAAATAAAAATATACTGCAATGATGCCACAAAAGACTGAACAAGCTGCACGTTTAAACAAAAAAATATATCGTTGCAATAAAACCTATACGAAACAAAAAACATTCAATTCAGACGTTTTTTAAAATATCGTTTTGATTCTATTCGCAATTTTTCATCAAATTTTCCCGGTAAATTTCCGTCGAGGTTGCTCTCGAGTAAAAATCTCAATTGTTTGTTCGAACTCGTTCAAATTTCGAACCGCTATATTTCCGCGTCAATGCGTGGGTAGGCAAAAATTCATTAAATTCGCTATATAAAAAAATTGCGCCTATAGAATTGAATCATTTTCGTTGGCTAACCGGAAAAAAAGTCTATCGAAATCCACCAGTCCTACCTGTTCAGTCGTATACATTCGAAAAGATCTTCAAAACGATCTTTCTCGACGTCCCCTCGTAGCAGGATTGCTACAATTTCGATCTCCCTCGTAAGTATAAATTCCGATCCACATTAGTCCGGGCGGAAAGGATTTTTGTTTGTTTTAACATCGGAAAAAACAGCATTTGGAGTTTGAAAGCGGATTTTTTGAAATAACTCTTTTATTATCAATTTTACGATAAAAATACTAGTATACAAAACGAAAGACAATTAAATTATCTATAAAAAGCTCTGATCATATTGGTTCTAATCCTAATTGTTTTTAAGCAAATGTCGAAAAATCGGCGTGCATTATGAATTACAAAAGAAAGATAAAGAATTAAACTAAAATCAAAACAATGTACTGCATAAACTGCAAGATTTATCACTGAACGATTTAAGAATATTTTTATTTTTGCACAGTTATTCCTCAAAAACAATTGATCCGAGAACGAACATCTTTATACCCTTCGACGGAGAATCTAATTACCTCAAATTTTATATACCACTACTTTTACCGAAAAACCAATTAAAAACGAATTATTTAAAAAAACGACCCACGAAAAATACCATTTGTGTATTTTTTTTTTTTTTTTTCAGCAAAAAGCAAGATCAATTTGAACATCTCTTCGAATTAGTCCCCAGTCTGACGTTAGAGTACCTCCTCCCCACTAGTAGGTAGCGCAAAGTCTCGAAAAAATTCACATCCAACCTCATTTTAGGAGAATATTTTGGTCCTGACCTGATAAAGTTCCATAAAGAAGAAGTGGCATATTGACTAAATCGATTTTTATGGGCAATTTACACGATTTACAAACGATTTTACACAATCGAACATAATTTACATTAGTTAAATTGATATTTACTCGGTTACTTCTAATCAAGTTAGATTTCGTAATTTTACTTAGTTAATAATGTGCATTGTTTTACTCAGTTTTAATGAACAAGAATAATTTGCAATTTTGATTAGTTAAATTATGTTTACTTTTACTTAGTTAAAAAGATTAGTTAGGCTAATTGTAAAATTATTTCGCGAATTTACATTAGCTAATTCGGTATTTTAGTTTTTTCAGACAGCTTTGTATTATTTTCTAATTTTACACAGCTATCTCGTGATTTTGCGCAACGAGATGTGTGTAAAATTTCTCGCGGCGCGTCTAAATACTTACAAAACGTATAACTTTAAATAGATTACACGTTAGAAGTCACAAGCTATTTAATATAGATTTGTAGCAGATTTGCTGAGAGTAGGTTGCAATATTGCAAATTAGTTAAGATTGTGCGTGATTTTATAATTAAATGTATTTAACTATTAAATTAGTTAAAATTTTAATTGTTTTTGGAATTTTTATGAGTTAGTTTGTGAGTTTTACATATCTGACAAGTTCTGTGTAATTTTACTTAGTTAAAAATTAAAATAGTTACTTAAAACGAATGTGTAAATTTATTGGATTGTGTAAAATCGCAGGTAAATATGACTCTGTAAATTGCCGAAATGGCATGTGTATCACTCTTCTGCTTTACAGTACGTTTATGACTTAACTTCTATCTAAATTTTGTTTCCATTTTTTAACATTATATATCAGTCTCAAGGGGCAAATCATAATTAATACATTTGCAACGAGTATTTGGATAGTTACAATAAAAAAACGGAAGCTTAAAATATAGGGGACGCTGTATCGGCTTCAAATTAAAAATATATGTGTATATATACAATAAAATTATCGACGTAATTTTGATGTTTAAAAAGTTGTGATGTCATAGGCTTGTTTCTGCTTCAGACCAAAATCCGTTAAAAATGGGACACTTTGTTTTAAAGAAAGCTATAAACAGTTCAAAGCAAAATGGCGACTAGTTACACTGTTTAAATAACTATAAGTGGGAATTATTTTTCTTTAATAAACGAGATATAGCTTTACGATTGAAATCTTTAATGGGTCGTCACAATTACCAATAGGCATTTGATATTAAATAGAAATAAGAGTAAATCAATATGGCTACCAAAACTTCATTTAAAAATAACTTTAAAACAAATAGTTGGCAACTTGACAAGTTACCAAGCAGATTTTTTTTATTTGAAGAATAAAGAAATCGAAAGTTAAATGGCCCAAATCAAGATGGCTACCGTGTGCCATTTTGTTTAAAAACAATTTTAACTTGAAATATAGGCTTGTCATACCTCAAACGATAGGTATTTTAAAGCTGGAGAAGAAATTTTCGAAATTTAGTCCAAATCAAGATGGCTACCATGTGCCATTTTGTTTAGAAGTCGTTTCAATATGAAATATAGGCTTGTCATACCTCAAACGATAGGTATTTTAAAGCTAGTGAAGAAAATAGCGAAATTTTAGTCCAAAGCAAGATGGCTACCATGTGCTATTTTGTTATATTTCGTTTCAATATGAAATATAGGCTTGTCATACCTCAAAAGATATGTATTTTAAAGCTGATGAAGAAAATAGCGAAATTTTAGTCCAAATCAAGATGGCCACCATCTTACATTGTTTAAAAATCGTTTCAAATTGAAATATATACCTGTCATACCTCTAACGAAAGGTATTTCAAAGCTGGAGGAAGTTTCGAAATTTTGGTCCTAATCAAGAAAGCTACCATGTGACATTTTGTTTTGTCTAAAAATAGTTTCAAATTGAAATATAGGCTTTTCATACCTCAAATGACAGGTATTTCATAGTTGGAGAGGAAAATATTGAAATTTTAATCCAAATCAAGATGGCTACCATTCGCCATTTTGTCCAAAACCTGTTTCAAATTGAAATATAGTCTTGTAGACAGGTATTTCTAAGCTGGAGAAAAAAATAATAAAAATTTAACCCGATTCAAAATGGCTGCCATGTGACATTTTGATTCGTTTAAAATTCGATTCAAATTGAAATATATACCTGCCATACCTCAAACGATAAGTATTTCAAAGCTGGAGAAGAAAATGGCGAAATTTTAGTCCAAATCAAGATGGCTACCATGGGCCATTTTGTTTCAGTCGTTTCAGATTAAAATATATGCTTGTTACACCTCAAACGACAGGTATTTCCAAGCCAGAGAATAAAACAATAACTATATACAAATCAAGATGGCTACCAATCGCCATTTTGTTTTAAAATCATTTTAAATTGAAATAGGGGCATGTAACACCTCAAACGAAAGATATCTTTAGGTTAAAGAAGAAAATAATGAATTTTTTAGTCAAAAACAAAATGGCTGTCAATCGCAATTTTGTTTATTTTTCTATTGTAAAGTGGTTTTTTACCAATGCGACATGACTCACTAGTAATAAAGAATGGAAAAGTTTGAAATATTTTAAAAATTTTTATAAAAAGACAAAATTTAGATCAATGTTTTGTTTGATATTATTTTTTATATATTCATTCACAATTATTATTATAGAAAATCACCCGAAATATATGTTAATAACGAAAATAAGACATTTTAAAAATACCGATTTTTACTCAAAATTATGTGGTTATCTTCTATGAGATATTTAAAACTCTATAGTATGTCTAACCAGCCGCCATTTTGTTTTAAAAACCGTGTTAAATTTAAATATGGGCATGTGACACCTCAAACGAAAGGTCTGAGAAAGCAGAACAAGAAAATTATATAGAATATAAATTTGATAAAAAAAAACGTGTTTTTTAATTTGAATTGAAACAAGCGACCTCCTATAGGTACAGCACTCTATTTAACGAAATAAAAAAACTATCTACCTTCTTTCTCGATGAAACAGATCACATCTTGAGAAAAAAAAACTATGACTAAAATTAAAAAAATAATAATAACAGTCCGATGCCCGATTTTCCAAAACAACAAAACCTTATCTTTCTCTCGTTCTTTCTCTCTCTCTCGCTCACACACACACACACACACACACACATGCTACTTCCATCCATTTCATACCTATCCTATTTTTTTAAATGTCAAACGTCGTATAAATTGGGCTCGATCACAGATTTGAAAAAACACATGGTCACTTGACTAGCGAGACGTCCGACGTCACAGTCTTCTCGAATTAACGGCAGCGACGGGGCTGCATCTCCCCCCCCGAAACACTTCCGCAGGAGGGAGGGCAATCCACCCCCGCATCTCTTTTTCCTCATCTCATTTCTCGATTGAGCTTTTCCATTCGGCGCTCTCGGCGACTTGGCGTGACTACTCGAAGAACGAAACGGGCAGTTTACTAACTAGTAGAGTGCATGGGCACTTGGGTCGCCGTCGAGTTGGTGAGCGCGTGCGTCGCCAGCACGGGCACCGGTTGCGTCGCTATCGACGTCAGAATGGGTATGGTCGTTAGGGCGGGGAAGGCGTGCGAGGGACTGCTGTTGCCCGACGTCGAGCTCGTGTGCTGCAACGATTCCTCGATCAGATTGGCTATCTTGTCGCGGTCTACCTGCAAAACGCAAAAAGAAATGCGTCAAAACTGTCGACTGTCAAAATTGACACGCGACAAAATTGTCAAATGTCAAAATTGTCAGATGTTGAAATTGTCAAATGTCAAAATTGTCAGATGTCAAAAATTGTCAAATGTCAAAATTATCAAATGTCAAAATTATCAAATATCAAAATTGTCAAATGTCAAAATTACCAAATGTCAAAATTGTTAAATGTCAAAATTGTCAAATGTTAAAATTGTCAAATGTCAAAATTGTCAATGCCAAAATTATCAAATGTCAAAATCGTCAAATGTCAATATTGTCAAGTGTCAAAACTTGGCGAGGGCAATATAATCGATTAATCGAGAACTCGATTTTTTTAATCGATAATCGACTGATAAAAAATAATCGATTATTCAAAAAACTGAATTAAATGAAAAATCGATCATTCAAAAAATGAATTAAACGAAAAAATCGATTAATTGAAAATCCGATTATTCTACAAATCAAATAATTGAAAATATTATTCGAAATAGAAAGATTAAACGATTATTCGTAAAAATCGATTATTTAAAAAAAATATTTTAATATTTCGATAATTAACCAATCTTATCGATAATTCGATGTTATAAAACAATTAAAATAGATATTTATTAATAAATTAATAAATTATTTAAAAATCGAATATAAGAATAAAAATCAATTAAATAACATCGATATATCGATTATTCGGAAATAATCAATTTAACGATTAATCGAAAATAATCGATTATCTATTGATTATTTGGAAATAACTGATTAAAGAAAAATAATCGATCTCTCAATTAATTGTATAATCGAAAACATTCGATATAGCAAAAATAATCGATTATTCAATTTACTGAATAATCGATTAATGTAAAATAATATAATTAAATAATCAAAAATAATCGATTAATCAAAAATAAATATAAACTATTAATCCAAAAAGAAAATCGATTATTTATTTTGATAATCGCTCAGTCCTATCGATAATTCGATATTATAAAACGATCTTTGTATTTTTTTGTATTTTCTTGTATTTTTTTGTATTTTTTTGTATTTTTTTGTATTTTTTTGTATTTTTTGGAATTTTTTGGTATTGCCAAAACTGTCACCTGTTAGAACCGTCACTTGTCAAAATCGACACTCGTTAAAACTATCCCTTGTCAAAATCGTCATTTGTCAAAACCATCACTTGTCAAAACCGTCATTTGTTAAAACTGTCAGTTGTCAAAATTGTCGAAAAACGCTATACTTACTTCATTTATAAAACCGTAGTGTACTAATTCCTGTGCTAATAACCTTGGATTGTCCCCAGGCGATATACAACTTGTTAGCTGTCTATTCATTTTATCATCCATACGTAGTACAATAGTCAACTGAAAAAAAAAAACGAAATAATCTAATGAGCCTTTCTGTTAATTTTAAACTGATAAAAATGAGGGAGGTTATTGCAATAATTACTCCAAATTTGAGATAATACAGGGGTCTATTTCATAAAACTATTTTGCAAAGTTGCAGTTAAAAAGCAAAATTTGAAAATCAATTTGCAAAGTAAAAATAAAAAATTAGTAATCTGCAGAATTGACGATATTATTTTATGAAAAACAAATCTTGCAAAAATGCAAAGTAGTTTTATGAAATAGACACCTGATCTTTACGTTTGGAGTACTAGGAACCCAAAACGTTTTTTGTTACAGCACGAAATAGCCCTAACTATTGAGTCGATTTCGATGGGATTTGAAACAAAGGGGTTATCAGAGGCCTCTGAAAAATTAATTAAATTTTGAGCAGTCATTATCTATAATTCTGTTATATACACATGATGTTCTTAAAATGGACCATATTGGAGATATTTAAAGAAAAGTACATTTTTTTTTTGTTTAGAGCGGGATCTAACGTGAAACTTTGAGACACATCAGATATAAAAGCAAAAATAATAAAATTTTGAATTTTAATTACCACCAATTTCGAGGGGGTTTAGATTAATTAAGATGTATATATTTTAAATTAATTTATTTTTATTCATGATTTTATTATTATTTAATGATTGTAATATGTATTAGGTATAATTGGAGTATTTATTATTTAAAGGGCTCTAGCCCATAAATAAATAAATAAATGGGGAGGTTGCTGTAGCTTCACGATTCGATTTTTATACAAAATATTCCAATGTAAATATATTTTTGATATATAATAAACAGTCTAAGTACTATCTTGACCCCTTAATTAAGTAATATAAATAGAAAATATTATTTAACGAAAAAAATTTATGAACAACTGAAATGACTTGCGAAATGTTAAATTAGAATTAAGGTTTAAATGATAATTTAAATTTGAAAAACATCTGCCCGGTATCCTTGCCAAGTATTTTAAATACCTACATAACCAAGTTGAATATTGATTGATAAAGTTCATTTAACGGTTTAAAAATATGTTTAATGGGAAAATATTTGTGAATATATAGGATGTCCCGATTTATTACACTAAACATACAAAATATTGTTAAAATAATGGATTTCTATAAATGATGTTAAGTGGCGTAATGAAAATTAAAAATGTTAAAAAAATTGATGTAATTTCGTAATATCGATATATTTAATAAGTTTTAACACTATTTTATTGAATTAACTTACTTTTTATAATATTTTGAATACAATTAGATAGAAAAATGATGCTGCATTTGCTAATTTAATTAAATATAAGCTACTTTGCCTGTTTAACCTAAGTTTTAACATTTCTTTCCACAAAATTTAAAACAAAATATTGACATAAGCGGTTTTTGAGTTTGCAACGTTGCCACATTGAATCCTATTAAATTTTGTTCACGTTCAAGTCCAAGTATTTCTAACAATTTTCCTTGCCCTTATAATCATTAGGTCAGTATCACATCACTATTGACGTTGTTTTACCCACCCAGCACCCCTATTCACTATCTTTCCCGTAATTTAACTTGCAAGCTGGCAACGTTGCTATTTTCAAGACAAAATTTGTCATATAAAGAGTTTGGTGCGTATAACTTATAAAATTGAGTTTTTAATTACATTTTTCTGTAAAAAAAATTACGAATTACGTATTCTTCGAAGGACCCAGTGATTGTACTCCTACAATTTCCTTAAATTGCAGAAATATTTTTATTTGACTTACCAAAAGATCACAGCTTTCTTCTTTGGATTTAACATCACACATCATATTAACAATTTTCCTAGTTTCTACGTCAGTGGGTTCCGGTGTAACGGACTTGACGGATTCCGCCATTTCCGGCGAGATGGCTCTCGACCGGGCCGGAGGGGGTTGCTTGGCACCGAACGCCGTCAACGGGTATATGCCGTTCCTGAAACAAAACAAAAATACAATAAATTATTACCATCACAGAACGGTTAATACAAAGCGATATGGTAATGAAAAATAATAAGGGTATTGAATCGGATCCTTGCGGAGTGTCAGAAGTAATTAAAATAACTGCGATTTATATCCTTTATATGAAGCGAATTGTGATCTGTCTATAAGGGTCGGTCTTTTCACCTTCAGATAAAGTGTCAGATAATTTTTATCTCCCAAGCAACTTTAAAAAGTAATCTTTTCATTTCTGGGTAAACCTAACTTCTCAATGATAAATTATCTTATTTATGAAATTTCTGATAAAATACTTCACTAATGGATAAATAGGTAGTTACATAACCACATAAGGTTAAAAAGTACTGGATACCTACCACACATATTATTTACTTGAAAAAACAGAAAATTAATTATCTGACAGACAGTAACTCTCAGATAATATATCCGTCAGTTAGTTATCTGGAACTTTATCCAAAGGTGAAAAGACCGACCCTTAGACAGTTTAGAAATAAAGATAATATATTAGTAAAAAATCTAAATGTTTTAATGTAAACTGTTCAGGAGTTATGCTCATTTTCCTTGTCTCATGAGCATAAAACATAGTTGATGTTGAGATACACTCAACATTGCATCTTGCGCCGCTCCTGCAGCATTATATCTTACTGACAACTCTGTACAATTAGTCCATAACGTTGAGACGGGCAAAACGAATACTTCACCCCCTTGTGATATACTATTTCATAGGGACAGTACTACTATTTCTTAAACGGTAACATAGATAGAAAGTTGGTTAAATTAGACAAAATTTGCGCAGTTTTCTGCTCATAGAAATGGTGACAAGAAACCTTTGATATCTATAGGGAGAATTAAAATATCGGACAAAAATTTTTGTCCGATATTTTGAATCTTTCTGTAGATATCACCATTTTAATGTGCAGAAAACTGTGCAACTTTTGTCTAATTTAACCAACTTTCTATCGGTTACCATTTAAGAAATAGCATTACTGTTCCTATGAAAACGTAAGGACCCTGTATAAGCGTCATTTCATAGGCAATAAAATATGTTCCGCAAGTTAAGTGACACCATCACGCAAGAAAATGATTGGTCAGTGAATTAAAAGGAGAAATTGCTATATTTTTCATCGGTGGAGCTTAGAGCATTTACATTTATTCGAGAGGGAGGTGTTCCAAAACCCGTCATATTAGCTAGTTAAATTTAAAAGCAATATGATTACTTTTCAAATGATTCTTGTGTTATTTACAAACTATTTTAAAAAAAGTTCAGTAACAAAACAGTGTTCAATAAGATGTAAATTTCAATACAGCCACATCTTCTAGGAACCAGCCAGTAGATATTAGAAGATTAAAAAGTATGTCTTAAATTACAGTTCATTAAGATCGTGGTCGGCTTAGATTTTATTTAACAATGACAAAACAGTCGGTACTAGTTTCACAAGCCGGTAAACACCATAAAATGGTCCTTCGAGCCAGATTTAAACCAACGATTACTGTTTTTATTTTAAAAAGTTTGTGTTTGTGACTTTTTAGGCATTAGAAATAATGTACGATGTAAAGAATAAACAGTAAATGAAAAGAAAACCGATAAAAAAGACCATCTTGTTCTGAATGTTATCTACTTTGAAAAAACAGTTTTTTGAAGAGAATTCGGCGATGAAGGAACATCTTACGGTATTTCTCATGATGTCAAAACATTGGTGTGAAGTATGATCGCAATAACATTGAAGTAATTAGCTGCTAGAATAATATGAAGTAAGAAGACTCAAAAGGGTCAATCAAGCTTTTCAATTATTACGAGTGTGGCTAGAAAAAAAACAGGATAAGTGTCATAAAATCGTTTATTGATTTTCTTCTTCCTTCTATGATCCCTGCACCGCCACATATGAATTTTTAATTCTTCATAGCAATGCTATCGATTATTTTTTGAAAACATGATCATGGGTATCGGCTGCTATTTCTCTGACATCTCTACTGTCCCAAATTTGGTTCATTTTAGTGCTGATTTCACCCTGTGCATGCTTTCCCCAATTATTAAGCAAAAAAAAGCATCTTCCTTTATAGAATTTGCAGGTAGAATATTAACCGATTCCTTACAAAGTTTTAAAGTTTGAAATCAAAATACAAAATTTGCCATAAATCAAAAACGCCTTTAAACATTTTTTCTATATCTGTTCGTTTTGAGTTAAAGAAAAAATAAGCTTTTATGGAGCAAAAAATTAACAGCGTTGTTGAAATTTATTTCTCAACAAACGTATGTAAATTAATCAATTAAAGAGGGCTCTCTCGGGTGGAGCTTTGTCGATCGAATATAAAAACACCCTATATAACACCAAGAATATTTTATCACAAACTATTCTAAGGTGAATTATCCAAATTGAGCCTGTTTCTAGGAACAAAAATTTCACCGTATTCACCTATTTTAACGATTTTAATTGCTTTTTGGCTATAAAACAAAGGAACTATTTTTAAAAGTGTCACCACACCCATACTACGTGCACGATACAGTGTTTCCGAAATGTACTAAACTATGATGCCAAGAAAAGCGGGTATAATCCGTTCAAATCTAAAAAAACAGTTATAATGGTGCTAAACGTTTCAAGTTTCAACAAAGAAAAATAGAATTTTGCCAATCATGGACGGGTATCTTAATAAGAAAATTTGTTAGTGTAAGCTTTTACATTTCTTAATATATAGTGAAACAATAGTTTTTGTTCGTCCTGTAAATTTGTATAGAAAAACTATTTATTTCTAAATCCATGTTTGAATTTCCCGCCCTAAAACATTTTTAATTTTTCCCGCTATTTATCACTAGATACAGCAGTAAGAGGCGTTAAGAAAAGAAGAAAATTGACTAGTGCGTCATCATACACTGGTAGCAATTACAATCGCCCAAACAACTTTTGTCGAACACCAAAAAAATACATTTAAGTTACACGTTTCGCTGGGTTAGGGGGCGTCCATTAATTACGTGAAGTATTTTGGAGGATTTTTTGATCCCCTCTCCCCCTGGTGAGATTTCCTCAACTCCCTCCCCCCTCCCCTAATCTTACGTGAGATTTTTGAACACTTCACGTAATTAATGGACGCCCCCTTATCTCTGGTTACTTTGGTAGTTACGATAATCCAACAAAAGCAGACCATTTGGTATGCCTATTCTATTCAGTGTTGGTAAGATCAAACCTTGCTTATATTGGTGTGAATAGTAAATGATATTCGCATGTGCAGAAGAAGTTTTAAGTACGGATTCTGTTTCGTGAAAAATTGTCAATATAGCTAATTTATCGTAAATGGGGTAGATTAGATTTAATTACGACTGTGGGCAATGTGTCCTCCTTCACCCCGACTTTTCCAGATCTATTGTGAGTAAACATTTTGAAAACAATTAAACCTCTTTTAGACTGTTGGTTCTGATTTTAAACCTATTTCAAAAAACCAGACTCCTTTTTGTCAGGTTACAATAGTAGTTTGGGCAACAAAAGTGGATATGATGGCCATATCGCTCAAAGACGAAATCTATTCTTACATTTAACTCCTCTTAATTTAGAACATAAAATGTTTTATGATAATTTAAAATGTTAAAATACAATATACAAATAAGTGCAAATTAGTAGAAAATATATAATAACAATAATAAGAAAAACTTCATGACAGATATCGTATCTGCAAAGTTTTGGTTATTAATATAAAAAGTCACAAATTTCATTTTAAAAAAGTACAAAACTGGGTAAAAACAAATTGAAAAAAAAATTAAATAAATATTAGTAGTTTACCCAAAAAAATTGCATAGAATGAGTAAGGTAATCCCACAGACTGGTGCATATTTCAGCAGATCATCTTTATTGATAATGATAACATCAGCGTCTGTGTCTGTCGATAAGTCTATAAAAAAAACATTGCGGTGGTGGCTGTGTGATGACGATAAAAACTCCCGCGAACAAAAAAAAAAAACGATGATGACGCAAAAAGAACACCACAAACTTGACACGGTTAAAGGACGTCGAGTGTCATGGTCGATTTTAAACTTTGGAGCAAAACGAAAATACATTTTTTATCGAAAATGATCGGTTGCCAAGAATCGTTATGTTTTGTCTGTTTATATTCGCATGTCGTGTCAACTAGAAAATTGTATTTCGCGATAAAAAAATATTGTCGCAAAACGATTAAGCAATATTTTCAATGATTATATATTTAATATGTTAGAGCTCTACGTATTTGGACGTTGGACATTTTTAATATAATTATATCAATGTTAAATTTTCTCTAGCTTAGATCGTCGCTTTAATGCTTTAATGGTGTCCTCTCTATCCCATAAATATAAATATCGTAAATATTGTAAAACATAAACCATTTATTTATTTTGAAGACAAAAAAATGTTCTTCTGTAAAAATCATATTTTGTAACATACAATAGTTCTGCAATTATTAAGGTGACGAAGTAAGGTTTCAATGTCAAGTTATTTTTATGACTTCTTGTTTCTGAAATCCTGCTTAGCTTCACTATATATGAAACAATAGTTGATCTACTGGAATGGTTAGTTATTTTTAGATTTTGTATGTCCATTCCACATTTTTTAGCCGATTGTTTTTTATTTCCATCCTGGCAGGTTTTACTAAATACACATTGGATTATATTAGATTCTTCCTGTTTCTTGTTCAGCATTATTAATTTCTTTTTGGAAATAGTGGAGAAAACAATAATTAATGCCTTCTTCTCCATGCCATGCTAGCTATAGCTCTTATGTAATATGAAAATGGTCACTTTTAAGCCTAGTGGTGTATTTTTATTGCATAAATCTATTATATTCTTCTTTAGCTAGGACCTTTTTTTTTTCGGGCTGGGATCGTAATCCTTTTCTTTTTGAATTTCTTACATTATTAGGTTTTTTAAATTCAATATTTCTAAAAGGATGAAACTTTATATTAAATTCTGAATATTTTTCTTGCGGTTACATTCCAAATTATTTTTATTGATTATTCTTTGTAATCTTCTTTATTGATCTTTTTCATATTAGCTCCCCAATCTTCTAAAACTCTAGCTATTATCTCAGTTGTAATATTGTCTAATTTGTAGTTTACAGAACTGCTCAAACTGATTCCAAATTAATTTTCTTGAATTTACTGTATTATGAGGTACATAATTATTAACTAAACTTTCAAATAGTAAAATTATTATCACCAAATATACAGTACTTATGTTTTCGTGTTAGGCATACGACTAATATATAAAATGGCAACAGGGCAACAGCCAGTCGTCGACTAGAATAGGAAGATATGGTGGTGGGATATTAGCCGAACCGAATGTCGGTGACAAAACCGGAGTGTATTCGCGATTCAAATCAATTTTCGCGCGCCTGTCATTTGTCACCTATAAGTAAGATGTTTGTTTATTTACATGTGTTTGTTTTGTGCGGGATTTTGTATTTGTGATTTTTTAACTGTTTTTAGATAATATTCTCATTATAATTGTGTTTAATTTAGTGTTAATCTAAGTTTAGTTTTCGTGCTTTCATAAATATAATATTTATCATGTGTATGACTTAATTTGTTGGAAATATTCACCTATTGGTTGCTACAAGAACAACTAGAATCCTACCTTGTGCGTGTTTCTGAGTCTGGCTAAGGCTTTAGATACAGTTTCTCATACGCAATTATTGGAGGCACTGGATGATATAGGAATTCGAAGCGAACCAAATAAACTTTTTGCAAATTATTTATTAAATAAAACTCAAACGGTAAAAATCAACATTTTAAGTGAAAGAAAATATATTAAATTTGATGTACCCCAAGGTTCTGTGTTAGGTCCTACCCTCTTTATTATTTATCTCAACAGTATTCTTACTTATTCAAGTGCGGGTAGATTGATAAGCTTTGCAGATGATACGGCAATTGTTTACTCTTATAATACCTGGACAAGTTTAAAAAAAAAAACTGAAAATGATTTAAATAATATACTCGATTTATTCAGTCATAAAATACTCACCGTTAATTTCTAAAAAACTTACTTTGTGCCTTTTTCTAACAATGATATATTATTATGATATATTAACAGCAGAAAGGTCAAATTCTAAAGTGGACATTACCGCTAAAAAAAAATGTTAAGTATCTTGGACTGCATATAGATTGTCATCTTAGATTTGACATTCATATTGAAAATGTAGTTAAAGTTCTGAGGACATTACTGTATAAATTTAGGTATTTTAAAAATATTATAGATCCTTGTCATCTCAAAACTATTTATTTTGCTTTGATCGAATCTAGGTTAAGATATTCGATCCTTAATTGGGGAGGAGCTGCCTTTTGTTACATAAAAAAGTTAGATGTACTTCAGAAACGGTTTTTAAGAATAATATTTAAGAAGAGACTTACGTACCCGTCCTAACTTATTTTTTCGGAAGCAGGAATACTTGATATTAGACAGTTATTTATGCATCAAATAATTATTTTTATTTATAAAAACAAAAAATGTTTACAACTTGTAAATCACCATCACGAAACAAGATATAGAGAAAATCTTAATGTACAGACACAATTTTTAAGAAGAAATGTTAGTATCCGAACACATATTCACAAAATTATGTGGAAAGTATTCAATAGTCTCCCAGAATCATATAAAATGTACCTTCTCAATATAAACTCATTAGAATTCATTAAAAAACGTTTTAAAACACACATTATAAACTTAGGAAGAGGAAATGTTCACCACTTGTTAAGTCTCTAATAAATATTTTTTACTGTCGCGTTTTTACTAATTTTTAATAACATATACATATGTTAAAATAGCTAGGTTAATTTTGTGTATAAAAATCATGAAAATATATTCGTCCGCTCACAGTCTTTTTGGCTTCTTATGGATGAATTCACAAACATGTTTATTTAAAGATATAATTTAATGTTCTTTAAACATAGTAAATTTAACGATCGTCAATACAAATACAAGTATTTGCCAAAAATTTTCATTTTATAATAAATTTAAAACATGCAATGCTGTTTAAATCTAACCCAAGTACAGCAGATAGGGCGTGGAGTTATGAGAGGGGCGCAACTTTTGAGAAGTTTAAGAAGCTCTGATCTAGAAGATACAAAAAATTCAACTCGAAATAACAAATAATGACAATCGGTATAGAAATTATTTAGATAAAATTTTAACATGTCTGTACAAACATTTTTCAAATACACAATTTCTTATTTAAAATTTTTGAATGTGGTGAATTTTTCATAATAAATAAAAAACAATTATGTTTACTTCATTTTTTCCTTTTCAACTATAAGAAATATTTTAACCGTGTTCTATATTTAGATACTTACCCAGTTCATCTAAGATAAGCTATCAAATTTAATATCATAGCAAAAAAAAGATAAAAGTGATATCGTTGACGTCAATAGTTTGTTAATCTTTTTTGCTCCTAACAAAAAATATTTGTGCAATAGAACGGGCTACAAAAATTAAGAACTTGTTATGCAAAACTTAAAAAAAATTGTTTTAAATTTATTATTATACCTAATTTGGAGTAAAAACGCTAAAAAATATATATAAAAGATGAGCAATATTTAAAGAATGTTTATTGCTCATTGTGCATTGTGATAAAAAGTCAATAAAGTTAACAAATTCCAATAATTGTCTTGAAAAAAAAAAAACTGGTTTTATGATCATTTAACTACCGTTTTACATTCAAAATAGCACGTTACATCATTCACACATTGCTAATTATCTGGCAAATATCGAGCCACTTTTAAATTTAAGTTTATTGACGTACAAAACGAATTTTTTAAGAAAAACGTTCCAACAACAATTCAAATCATGAATGAAAAATAAAATAATTTCGTTGCTTCGGTACCCAGATCTTAAAACTTCCATCCAGCCCTCGTATAAA
This sequence comes from Psylliodes chrysocephalus, assembly GCA_927349885.1. Classification (NCBI taxonomy): domain Eukaryota; kingdom Metazoa; phylum Arthropoda; class Insecta; order Coleoptera; family Chrysomelidae; genus Psylliodes; species Psylliodes chrysocephalus. The sequence continues at coordinate 5,093,994 of OV651821.1, read as the reverse complement.
ATTATTTCCGTTCGGTTTTTTGTTGCGGTTCATTCTCAAAATGCAGCGAAACGTTTGTTTCTTCAAACTAGCAACAATCACCTTTACTATAAGCATTTAAAATTCAAATAACCCGATTCAAGGTTAATTAGAAGATCAAATACGTGATAAGGACATTTTTAATAACCCCATTCACATCAAATTTAAACACAATTACAACAAAAACTGTATCTCTATCTGCCATTAAAAAAACTTGACCAAAAATAATTTCTTCACAGAATAAATTTTATTTTAATAATCGTTTGAACGTTACTATTGCAACATATATTTCATACTGACAAAAACAGAGTGATAAGAACATTTAGAATATTCAGTACGTTAGTGAATTCAATGGCGACCACCAGCCGGTCGATTTTATCAATTTTCAACGGCTTCCACCAAGCCAGGCGGTTACATTTATACAGAAACCTGCTAGGAAAAGTGGCCTTCAACCTATCGGACATCGGCGAGGGCATCAGAGAGGTCGTAGTAAAAGAATGGTTCGTGAAACCGGGCGATAAAGTAGCGCAATTCGATAATATATGTGAAGTGCAAAGTGATAAGGCATCGGTGACGATCACGAGCAGATATGACGGAATTGTGAGCAAGCTGCATTATAAAGTCGACGATACAGCGCTGGTAGGCAAGCCATTAGTCGATATAGAAACTGAAACAGATGGAAAATCCTCGGATACCCCTACCATCGATTCGCCTAGTTCGGAATCGGATAAAGAACAAATACCGATAGCAGTAGTAGAAAAAGATACATTTAACACATCAGATATACAATGCATACCGTCAGTACGACGATTAGCTAAAGAGCACAGCTTGGATTTGAGTAAAATCACTGGTACCGGCAAACATGGTAGGATCCTTAAAGAAGACGTACTCAAATACATGGGAGAACCGGCAGAAAACATTCCCACAGGGATTTTATCACAAGCAGAAACACCAACGACAGAACCCATCAAAGGCTTCAAAAAAGCCATGATTAAAACCATGACAGAGGCGTTAAAAATTCCGCATTTGGTCTACGGCGATGAGTTTCTATTGACGGAGCTGTCGAAACTTAGAACGATATTAAAATCAAAACATGAGACCAAAATATCTTCGATGCCGTTCTTTATTAAAGCCGTTTCTAACGCTTTGACTAGATATCCCATCGTGAATTCATCTGTAGACGAAAATGTTGAAAATATACTGTACCACAAGGCTCATAATATAGGTAAGATGTCAGCAATGTTTGAATGTTTACTAGATTCATAGATATCCTGACAGGTGTTTCATTAACAATGATAGCATCTTCAGGAGGGTGATAATGTTAAAAAATGATATATAATATGCGTTTTTCGACATAAATGGTACAAATCTTGAGTTTTATACACTTTTTTGTACCGTAATGTTAGGGTTTTCGCGTGTGTTGGAGTTGGAACAAACCTTATATTAATAAATAATCATGATACAACAGTAAAATTATTAAACAATATTTTTACTAAACTAATCGTGATTTGATATTGTTTAAAAAACTGAAAAAAATATGGAAACATTTAAAAAAAATACCAAATGCAACATATTATTACAATAATGACTTTGTTATTTAAATAAAACATTTAGATTCACAAACAACAGATATTTTTAGATTCTATCTGAAGAGCTGATTAATCAGTGTCCACATTTATATAGGGTGGTGTAACACAAATTAATTTTAGAAATGTTTGAGAAATATTTACTATAAAACATTTTTAACATTATTATATTATGATGGGTCATGTATTTTTTTTTTTTTTGGTAATTTAAAATAAAATTAAAAATAAACCTAAGCAATGCTTTTGACTGAAATTTAATGTATGTAATGTATACATTATGTATTGTATATATCAACCATTAATGGATTAGAGAGTCAATAATATAGACTATCAATAGCATAGACTGTTAATAATATAGACAATCAATAATATATACTACCAAGAGTATAGACTCGATAGCATATACTGTAAATATTAAGACTTTTAATACTATAGAACTGTCAATACTAGATACTGTTAATACTATACTATATACTACCAATACTATACTATAGACTGTCAATACTATACTATAGATTGTTAACACCATATTATAGAATGTCAATACTATCTTAGACTGGCAATACTTTACTAGACTGTCAATACTATACCAGGCTGTCAATATTATACTACAGACTGTCTATACTATAGACTGTATATACTATAGACTGTATATACTATGGAACTATAGACTGTCAATAGGGTTGACAGATTTACAAAATGGAAAAGCGGTGATGACAGATCAGGTTAGAAAAACAGGTAATTTTGTAAAATCAGGTCCTTCTTTTTGTGGAAATCTATAAAAAAAGGTCCTTCGCTTATATTTTTGTGTAAACCAGGTCCTCTTCTTGAGGAGCTTCTCAAAAAAAAAGGTCTTACCTCTTAAAAAATGTCTGTATTTATAACTTTGGATTTAAAAAGCGTGGTATGTGGGTAAAAAGCGTGGCATTTCAGTAAAAAGCGTGGCATTTTGGTATAAAGCGGGGCATTTTCGAACTCTGGCGTGACGCATACCAGCAAGTTAAAAAGTGGGACAATTCCGCTTAGAGCGGGGCTTTTGGTAACCTTAACTGTCAATACTATACCATAGACTATCAATAATATACTATAGACTAACCATACTATAGACTAACAATATTATACTATAGACTGACAATACTATGCTATAAACTGTCAATACTACACTATAGACTGTACAATACTATTAGACTGTCAATACTATAGACTGTCAATAATATAGACTGTCAATAATATAGACTGTAAATACTATTAGACTGTTAATACTATAGACTGTCAATAATATAGACTGTAAATACTATTAGACTGTTAATACTATAGACTGTCAATAATATAGACTGTCAATAATATAGACTGTCAATAATATAGACTGTCAATAATATAGACTATCAATACTATAAACTTTCAATACTATAAATTGTCAGTACAATAGACTGTTAATACTATCAGTACTGTACCATATTATAGCTCATCACAATTTTATAATTAAGTATTTTGTATAGATGCGCAATAGAGCGGTGTTGCCAAGTTGATAAAAATAAGAAATATTAAGAAAATTCAATTGGTTTTTATTTATATAAATATATTATTAGTAAATTATAAAAAGCATACTTGATTAAATATTGTTATAAAGTTCTTATTAGTTAAGGGCTTAAGTTGCTTTCCTATACAGGGTGCCCCATTAGTGCGTAATTGTTCAATATATCAATTTGTGTTATAGATACGCAAATAAGTTTCAAATAAAAATTATATAAATTTATAAGACCTGTATTTTATTTCAGTTTTAGAATGGGTTGGTAATATTGTATTCAACCCTAGATTTTTTTTTAATATTATAGGGTTGCCAAATGAAATTAGAGAATGATGCAGACCCCAAATTAAAATTTTCATAATTTAGATAGGTTTACAATATTTAACAATTATTCTTAAATATACAGGGCGTTTCATAAACGAGGTACTGACCAAATTTATAGTTTTTTAAAACAAAACACCCTGCAGGTAGTTATTTAGGCGTTTTAACGCGGGCAAAGGGAATTTTCTATTCTTATAGACGTCTAGAATCAAATAACTTTATTGCCAGCGATAAACAAAAAAATTCCTTCGAAAATCAACTTTACCTTGAATTTGACAGGTTACATGACAGGTCCTACCACTGGGACATAGTACATGTTTGTATTTAACACATTTTAGTTATATTTTCTCAATTTTTCGCTATTTTATCTCAATCGCATTATTTGTTTTAGGTTTTTGACTATTTTTGAACGAATTTTATTTTTATATAACGTTTTAACACTACTTGTAATGTACAATATAGGATTTTTAATACTTAAAAACATTTTCTAGCATCTTTGAAGCAAAACTACGTGTTTTGAATGGTATTTGACCTCGTATTTAACACATTTTAGTTGTTTTTTCGCTATTTTGACTATTACACAGTTCCTAGTTTCATGAAATTCTTATTTTGTATAAAGCGGTGTTGCCAAGTCGATAAAATTCAGTTATATTAAGAAATTGTTTTTTTATTATTATAAAATCTTTGGTTAAATGCAGGCATCTTTATTGTTAATATAATACATTTTATGAGTAATTATTGATTTTCTTAATACACTAGAACAATTTCAAGGTGGATTAGTCGTATTTTTTTTTACATTACTTCCCTTGATATTTACTGCAATTTAAAATTATACTTACTCAATTAATTGTACCAATCTCTCCATTATCACAATCAAATTATTTTTTACAGCTTTTAAGTAAATCAAGCGAACCAATACTCTAACGCTGCAATTTAAAAAATACATGCTCAATTATACCAATCTCTTCATACTTACAAATAATTTTTTGCGTAAATCAAGCAAACCAAGACTCTAACACGTACTTCCTTATTTTCCAGGTATAGCACTTGACACGACAATCGGACTAGCTGTACCAGTAATCAAGAACGTTCAAAACCTATCGATAATCGAAATAAACCAAGAACTTCAACGTTTTATCAACGACGGCAAAACCGGAAAATTCGCAATCAACGATTTAACGGGCGGTACGTTTACAATTTCAAACATAGGACCAATCGGAGGTACCCATTTGAAACCGGTGATATTACCACCGCAAGTCGCCATCTTCGCCATGGGTAGGTCCCGGGTGCTTCCCAGGTTCGACGAGAATCGAAACGTGGTGGCAGAAGAGGTGGTGACCATCAGCGCTTCGGCCGATCACAGAGTTATAGATGGCGCCACGATCGCCAGATTTTGTACGGACATCAAGAGACAGTTAGAGAATCCATATTTGTTGTTTTTGAATATTTAAATTGATATATTTTTTTTAATAATAAACGGTTTTGATGGATGGTTTATTGAGTTGTTGTTATTATTATTATTAAATAAATACTTTATTTAATTATTCAAATAAAAGGACTAAAAGGCTGGGCTATATGCAGCTTTATGCAGTCACGTCCATGTAGAATGGCCAAGAATTGTCGGAAATGTAAGGTTATGTTCTTTTGGCTGTTATATAGAATCAATTATTATTAAATTTATATAACTAACTCAAGTTTGCAAGCCTCAGTATACTGCAAACGGATTTATCATGTCTTTACTAAAATTGGTTCAGAGCACAGAAAATTTAATTCCGCTAGAGTATTAGTTAAAAACCACATCACTCGATAATTATTTGCGGAAATAGTATTGAGAGTAAAAATATTTAGGCTTAAGGCTGTCTTTAGTAAAATTGGTTCTGAATTAGCACAGAAAATTTAATTCCGCTAGAAATTATTAGTTAAAAACCATATTACTCAATGATTATTTGCGAAATACTATTGAGAGTAGAAATATTCAAGTTTAGGGCTGTCTTTACTAAAATTGGTTCAGAACTAGCACAGAAAATTTAATTCCGGTAGAAAATATTAGTTAAAAACCGTATCACTCAATAATTATTTGCGGAAATACTATTGAGAGTAAAAATATTTAAGTTTAAGGCTGTCTTTACTAAAATTGGCTCAGAGCTAGCACAGAAAATTTAATTCCTCTAGAAAGTATTAGTTAAAAACCACATCACTCAATAATTATTTGCGAAATACTAGGTATTGAGAGTAGAAATATTTAAGTTTAGCGCTGTCTTTACTAAAAACTGGTTCAGAACTAGCACAAAAAATTTAATTCCGCTAGAAAGTTTTAGTTGAAAACCACATCACTCAATAATTATTTGCGAAACACTATTGAGAGTAGAAATATTTAAGCAGGGCTCTCTTTACTAAAATTGGTTTAGAATTAGCACAGAAAATTTAATTCCGCTAGAAAGTATTAGTTGAAAACCACATCACTCAATAATTATTTGCGAAACACTATTGAGAGTAGACATATTTAAGTTTAGGGCTCTCTTTACTAAAATTGGTTTAGAATTAGCACAGAAAATTTAATTTTGCTAGAAAGTATTAGTTAAAAACCACATCACTCAATAATTATGAAATGTTTAAGTTTAGGGCTCTGTTGCAATACAGACAAGAAATCAATTTAATATTTCTAATAATTTCTATATTCTTTAATTGAATTTTCTTACAGCAATTAAGGGTAATAGTGGCCCATCATTATCTCGTTCAAAATACCATATTAGTAAACAAAGACTATTTAGTTTTTTTTTGACATTTTGTATGTAGAAAAAAAAACAACAAGCTTATTTACACTATGTTTGTTTTGAAAACCAAAGCACAAAAATGATAAAATTACAGAAAATACAATCGACTATCAACTCGTTAAGATAACCTAAATCAGCTAATTTTTTGAAATTATTATCAACATCGCACTAATTTTCATAATGACATTTCTTCTATATAAATACGACTTACATGGGCGTACAGAATGTCTAAAATTACGAGTATTTAAAGTAAAGTAACATATTAAAAATATTTTTCAAAATTCTACCGGGTGTTAGTATATTCGACCAACAACCCTTTACCTCAGAGAGCTCTCGTTTATTGATGAAACTTGATATAGGAACATGATCTCCTTAAAAGGCTTAGTTATCGAGATACGGGGTATTTAAAGTTGGAAATCAAAATTCAAAATTTGCCATAAATCGAAAGCCAAATTTGGTGACAAGTAGGCTCTTTAAGAAAGTAATATTTTCATATAAAAAAATTATAAATTTTACCAGTGGCTCTCTTTCAAGGTTATTTTATTTATTTTTACGCCACTGGAAAAAATATATTTTCATTTTTATTTTTTTTAAATGATCTATTCATTTTTATCTAAAAAAGTAAAAAAAGTCTTCACGTAATTTGTAACGACTAAATTTTTATCAATTCTGATCTAGTTGGCGTAAACATAAATTCTAATCCCAATTCCCAGCTCTCTCTATTCTTCTTAAAGTCACCCCTGTGACATCGTGTAGAAAGACGATAATCTCTAGAATATACCAGAACAAATGAAGGATCTTAGAAATTTAATTCAGAAAACTAATTATAAATAAAATTTGCTTTTAAAAGATATCTCTAATGTAAACTTTGCTGAATAAGACAATTAAAACAAGGGCAGTGTCATAACATATAAGTTTTCCTTTAAAATGGTTTTCGTTGAAGACGATGTTTATATAAATTAAAAATAGAACTTGACCAAATACTGTTTCCTGGGGTACTCCTATTTGTCCTCTTGTTTAAGAAATAGTGATCCAAAAGGCATTTGAAGCAGTTTCATAATAATTATGATTTTCTCTAAATCCAGATTAACTACTAGGAATTTAAGATTGCCATATACAAAAGATGGTATGTGAAAATTTAGACATTTTACAGGAGGCACGATTTATATGTGTATTAGTTTAGTCGAAGTACCCTTTGGCTACCAGAGTAATACAAACAACCAAAATACCCTTGTTCTTGTTCTGCCCTCTGCAGTTATCGGACCACAAAACCAATTTTCATTTTGTAGTTTTAATCTTAGCTAATCAGCTGTCATTTAGCACTTACTACGTTTTGATATATAATTCTTTATATATCTCCGTTTGGTAAAGTGCCATCGATATGATTTTTATTTTGCAAGGACAGCATATCTACTTACTTATTTCAAAAGCTGCATTTGTAAAAAAAGTGGCAAGCTGCAATTATGAAGGTGTCAATTTATAAGGCAATATCTCTAGTGCACTTAATTACTAATAAAAATAGTTTTTATCTAGGGTGTCACACCTTGAATTACATAACATTTTTCCCCTCAAAAGCGGACTAAAATCAAGGTTTGGGTATTAATACTAACATTGCTATATTCTCAAAAAAAAATTACATATTTTTATGGTATATCACACGTGCTACATTCCCTATCTAAATTTTTATGTTGGGGGTAATAGAGGGTTGATGGAGGAGTGCCATTTTAGTTCCCCCTTCCTATCATAAAGACGTTCATAAGGACCTTTCTACATTTAATTTTGTATGGTAGGCACTGATCTGAAAAAAATCTGAAATTGATTCATATACAATATACATCGATAATTTTCTGTGACGGGAAAAAAATTTGACATTTCATCTATCTTGACATGTGGAATGGATCTCAAATTTTCTAAAGAATCGAAAACAATAATTAGTTTTTTTAACAATAACCCAATAACTACCATTAATTCTGATTATTTAGATATATCTACTGGTGTTCCGCAGGGATCCATATTAGATCCGATTTTGTTTGTTTATAGTATATACTAATAATATTACTAACCACAGACATGATTATTACGTGGCATAAGCTGCCGATTTTTCTGTTTTAGTTTGAAATAATGATTCTGATGTTTTAAATATCTATAGCACCACATTAGTAAAAACCATTTCAAATTACTTTAATAGCCATGGCGTTTTGTCTCGAACTTTTTCCTTGGTATAATAAAAAATAACTATTATTTCTAAAAAAAATAAGTTGAAGAAAATTTTGCAGAAATATATACTTGAATGCCATTATTATTAATGCTAATTTTATTTATAAAGTATGGAAAAAAAAATAGTTAACAAGTTTGGCACAAAACGTTTGTGTAATGTCTGATAAAAAAAATCGAAAATATTCGTAATATTATTTACTAAAATTTCAAGTTTCAAGTAAAGAAAAAATAATGCGAGAATATACTTGAGATAAGGAAATAAGTGATTAAAGGTTTTGACACAGTAAACGAATGGTTTTAATAGTTCAAAGATAACGATTTTGATATATATTTTATAATAAATAAAAACATGCTTGTATACAGTGTGTTTCAAAAATATTATTTAGTTAAGAAAATCGGTGTCATTAGAAATAAGTAAGTACAGGACTGTTCCTTTTTTTAACTTTCCGATAAGAAAAGTATAGTTTCCGACGGATTTTTACGCAATCTACTCTCTAATGTTTTGGTCAGATTTTGGGTATAGTAGGAGTATCTTAGAGGGGTACTATATAAGGGGGTTGTTTTCCTACTTTATGGAATATCTGTTATTTACGATTGTAGAAAAAAATTCTTCAAATAAAAGTTGTTTGCGATATCATCTATAATTTTTGTTCCATACATGATTTCTCTAAAATGGACCGTAATGGAAAAATTTAAGAAAAAGTGTAAATTTAAAATTTTTCAGTATTTTCGTTGGCAATGAATATACAATATGTCTCACTGAGTTGAAACCATATGAAAAACTATCATTGGTTTTGTGAAAAAATGTATTAAAAATACAACCAACAAATATTATCAGTCGTATACGAGGTTTGTCAAAAATAAGATGCTTTATTCTTCAGCAAAAATTATATTTTTTGACAAACCCGTGTACGGCTTAAAAAATTGATATCAATCATATTTTTTTTTACAAAACCAATGATAAAACTTAGTATATAAAAAAATGTTTCAAGTAAGATGCGTGTGAAAAAAGTTTTGGACCATGCAGAACTTTTTATCAAGAATATTTTTTTTTACAAAACCAATGATAAAACCAAAGAGTACAAAATATAACTATAAAAGAGAAGTCACCCGCGGCATTTACAAAGGAAATCGCGCTTTAAATGCGGGCCGACAAGTCGGCGTTTTTTCAAAGAGTATAGAGCTAATTGGGCTATACCGGGGTTAAGCGGTAAGACGCGGCGGCGATGATAGTGGAATGTAACGGCCAATACACAGCGGAATCTAACGTAGCGGAGCAAATAAGCCTTACGCGTTGAACTACACCGGTACTCTGCCGATCGAGAAAGGACTGTGGAGGACTGGCGGCTGATCGCGTTAGAAGGTGGTAATTGGGCGAGTGACTCCTCTTTTATAGTTATATTTTGTACTCTTTGATAAAACTTAGTAAGACATAGTGTATATAAAACAATGTTTCAAGTAAGATGCGTGTGAAAAATGTATATATTTAATTCAACGTTTAAACATTTACAGGAGTGATATAATAACTAGAAAAGACACTCAGATTTTTTTAGAATAACTATATTTGCAACTAGAGGATGCACAATGGATTTAATAAGGCCTACGTGCAGTAGATAAAGTTGAACTAAAGAATATATCTTGAAACACTGTAATTAAATAATTTTACTATTATTAAAAATGCCATTAAAATGTAACTTAATTAACATTATTATATTTAGTTCCTCTATAGGTAAAAAATAGGTGGTAAAATTGAAAAGTATATTACGTGTTCTTTTAAATGTGTTGTTAATCCAAACGCTGCTTTTATTGTAATAGCTAACAATAAAATAATTCGAATTATTTTTAGCTATCAAAATAAAAATAGCGCCTGGATTTACAGCTCGTTTAATGGAACATGCAATATACTTCTCAATTATTATTGCCGAATGAATATATTTAAAAATTCCCGTCATTCCACTGCTGGAAATTTACGATTTTGGCGGGAAATTTAAATTGTGCCATAAAATTATATTTGAATTTACCGCCATATTGAGTTAGTTGAGCGGCCAGTCGCATTTAGCGTTGCAAACTTAGTGCCATCTCTTTAGCAAGTGAGATGCACTACTACAGGGAGGGGATATATTGTGGTAGAACTGCACTAGTTTAACATATTATTCCTAAATAACCAAGCAACCATTCAAAAAAAAAAAAAAAAAAATAGGATCCAAGTGAAAATTTAAAGAGTAAAATTGTGATAAATTAAACTTTTGCCCATTCCCTTAAATTTTTCGGTTTGTGTTCATTAAAATATTTGATTTATTTAAAATGTATATTTATCTACCACCATATGGATATTCTCTATTCTACGCACAGACTATAGAACAAAAAAGTAAGCCATTACTACTGAACGGATATTAACTTCACATCAATTCTAGTAATGGCACTGCACGGATATGAAATCCACCAATCGCAGTTTATATTTGGTGACCGGGCTTATTTTTTATTATTTTAATTGACAATTCTGTCAAGCTAATTATTAGTATAATTTTTAGCTATTGCGAGTAAATATAATTAAAAATGAGTGATTTTTATGAAGAACTGACAAATTAATAAATAGCATTCCATAAAATATTAGTCTATATTTACGAATAAATCTTAATTTTGATGAAACTATCTAAAATAAAAAAAAAATTGTTTCCTTAGCGCAGATATATAAGAGTATTGAGTTACCACGCAAAAGGTCCGGGGTTAAAATCTAGAATATTTCTTTTTTATGTTTATTTCATAAATTGGTAAAAGTCATAAATTATTTTTAAAATAGATATTGTATCTTAATAACCTCTAAATTTTTAAGTAGTTTTTTGTTAGTGGGTTGTAGAAAAAATATACTGTACAACTCGGCAACTACTATTATGTGACATTGATTTCGGCTTTAATTTATTCTTTTCTGACAAAATACATTTGGGCAATATTTGAGAAAAAGTGCTAACAACCTGTCGCAAAAACGTTCCTAAAATTTAGTAGCCTGATAAACTTTAAGACATATTATGTTTAGACTGTGGATAATTTGAACTCATGTCATTCAGACATAATTATCACAATCTCAAGCTCTCTTAAAGTTTATCAGGATCATTAATTTTAATGGATGTCCTTGCAACAAAAAAAATTGAATGGATGATTTCACAAAAGATAAGAGTCAAAGAATATAAGAAAGTGAGCAAACAGTGGTTGCTTTATTTTAAAGGTATTTAGCTGAGTTGATGAAAAACAGAAGATGGTTTGGCAACGTGCAGGACAGTGGCGTACTCAAGGGTGGGTTAGGGGTTACAAAATTCCCGGAAATGTTAATGATAGTGGATTGTTTTAAATAAATTGGATGAAAAACTAAGAAAACTTGATACAAATCTAAATTAAAATAAAATTGTCTAAATATATTTTATTGTATACAGTTTAAGTGTTTAATAAATGTCTTCTTTCTCATTTTACGTTGTAAAATAATAATAATAATAATAATTAAAAACAAGCCCCCGAATAAAATAGCTGGGTATGTCGTTGGAACAGAAAGATTTCAAAAATATGAAGAGTGATCAATTGTAAAAGAGCAGAATGGAAAAAATGGTATCAGCATCTTTGCAAGTCTAGTGAAAACTATGAAAGCATATATTACGTTATTATTGTTATTAAGTTTACTTGCGGAAATGTACCAATACATATAGGTTTTCTGGAGACTCGGAAATTAATGTGTCAAAGTCAATCCAATCACTTATTATTCTTTATATTATTAGGGATATTATAGTAAATTAGGTTTGCCACCTTTTTGAAAATTGAATAAGGGACAATGATGTGATGATAGGGGATCCAGTATACAAAAGTTCCTCATCCTGAACTAAAAAAAAAAAAAAACGAGTGTGGAACAAAAAAAAAGTATATATATATATATCGAACTTCCAAAAAAAAAGGTTCTCAGCTTGTATATATTTTGTACAAGCCAGGTCCCTTTCAAAGATATCAAAAAGTAAAACAGGACATATGCCGTAAAAAACGACATTTTAGGCTTTAAAAAGTCGCAAGGTCATTTTGCTTGAAAAAGGACTGTCCTTTTTAAACCAGGACAGGTGACAAACCTATAGTAAATCCACAATATAAATTTAAAAATAAACTTTATTAACTTAAGAACTTAGAGAATGACCTATTTCTTTTGTTAAGTATTATTTAAAAAAAACATCCCTTAGCAGAAACCACCCCACAATCATTCCACCCGCGTAAATCGAACCGATTTTCACAACAAAAATCCTCTTACCTTTTCGTGGGCGAAGAAGACAGCGCCTCCAATTGAAACAACAACACATCGAGGGTCACCATTTCAAAATACCAAACTACTTACAACTCAACAAAAAACTTTTGAATGTCAACAAGTATATTACAGATGTATTTTATAAATAAAACACCCGCAAACGCTAGCCGCTGGCCGATTCGAAAAAAGCGCCTTATCCAATTATACAGCGTGGTGTGGGAAATCGCGTCCAGGCCAGACAAACGAGAGTCAACTCGAACAAAACGTTTTTCGATACCTATTAGCCGGTCTTATATTTGATTGATAAGAGGGGAGGAACACTTGTGAGATAACACTGTATTTATTATTTGTATATATGTTTCGCGGTTACGTCACAGTGCAATCGGGTATTCTACGTTTAATTGCTTCGATAGGAAACGACGTAATTTTTTTTGTCGCGCTAGACAAATAGGCGCTGTCGCTACTGTGGCTGATTCGGCATGCAGTTTCTCAGAATTGCATCGTCCGAGTAAAAGTAGACCAATCGGGATAGTTAGCTGGCGGGTGTTTGATGTTGAATTAGTCGAATGGGGAATTTTAGAATTTATTTTATCACGCGCTTGTTGGCATATCGTGAGAATTTTTTATGAATGACATAGGCATAATTTTCTGTTATGTAGAAATGGAAAACGTCTAATCTGAAAACGTTTTTTTCAAACTATCAGGACCGGTTTCGGAGTTATTCGATAAAAATTAAATAGTCCCAATTTTTCTAAAAATAGCCATGTAACAACATAATATTATGATTAGTCAACATTTAGGAAAATTTGAACCATCATCAGGTACATCTACTATTACGGATTTGTAGTTTTTTTAGTTAAAAACGTTTGAATTAATAAATACTGTATTTATTATAAAATATACATTAAAAATCATTAACATTTAGTCATGTAACATTTATTTTATTTCAACAGTTTGTTTTTTAATTTATTTTCACTAAGACATTTATTTTATAACTCAATTTATTTGTATTAAATACAACACTAATTTATATATCTTACTTATATGCGGTTTTGCTGCTAATAATCTTTTCAAATACCACTTGTCCTTTTACATTTTTTTAAATTATGAGTATTTATTTGTATTAAGGAATTTTATTTTTTAGACACTAATTTATATTGACAATATTTACATGAACAGAACAATCTTATTTGAATTCAACTGAACGGCAAACTTAGACTATACAGGGTGTCCCATTAGTACGTAATTGTTCAATATTTCAATTTATGTCATAGCGTTTTTGTCTGGCAAATATTTTTTAAATATAACACCCTATATTTTATTTCAGTTTTAGAATGGTTTGGTAAATCTGTATTTAACAGGGTTGCAATAGTAGTCTCGTGAAGAGTATTATAGGTTTACTTTCAAGATACCAAATCTTTTAATATTAATCCAAATTTTAAAATATTTGTACCAAAAATCCTTATCATCAATTTTTAACCATCTTTTAAAAATGTCCATCCATCCGATGTCACGCTTTTTGTCCGCAAACACAAATTTTCAGGAAAAATTAATCTCTATAAGGGTACGAAGCCTATTGATGTTGAAAAAATTTGATTAAAAATGGAACAGATGGAAGGGTTAAAGGGGGGGAGGGGGATTGATACTAAAAAAAAAAACATAAAACAAAAACGAAAAACAATATCAACTTGAAATTTTCAGGAAAATCAAGCTCTATAATGGAACGAAGCTTATTCATTTAAAAAAAATGAGATTAAATATGGAAGGGTTAAGAAGGGTTAAACGAAAAGCGATATCAACATGACATTTTAAAAATCAAGCTCTAAAAAATACGATATCAACTTGTAATTTTTAGGAAAAATCAAGCTCTATAAGAGGGTATAAGTATAATATAGAATGACAAGCATTATATGTCTTTAGTCTGGTTTTTAATTATATTTAATCTCAATAGCCAAAAAAATCTAGTGACAATTAGTTTGACATAATACTAGTCCCATTACCACATATGAACTGTGATTGGTGGATTTCATATCCGTACAGTGTCCTCACTAGAATGAATATGAAATTATATCCATTCAATAGAACGCAATGCCCTACTTTTTCATTATGTAGAGTAGATAATATCCAAGTAAGTGTAGAAAAAACACATGCACATTTAGTTTTTAAAAAGTAGTTACTTATTTCAAATAATTCAAAATAAAGGTTAGTAAATTATATTTAATGATGACTTTAAATTTTTCTAAATGTTTATTTTTTATTCCTTAAAAGATTTAAAATTCCCTTTCTGTTTGTTTTTTTTTTTAACCTCTTTTTTTATCATACAGTGTTTTGTTTCGTTTCTAAAAATGTTCTCATTCTATAGATACAATTTTATAAATATAAATACTATTTTGTTCGTTATAACTTTCTTTATTAAAATGCGTTTTGTTTCATTTTGTATGGTATTTCTAAACTTTCAATATCTTTTCAAAAACACTTTTGTTTAGTTTTCAGATAGTAGCTATTTTTTTTATTCATTGAATTTAGGAAAGAAGATGTAATAGGTGTATAAACCTATGATAACCAAAATAGTGAAAGTATCAAATATAAGGAGGTTGGAATACATCTGGAGAATGATTGGTAATAAAGGAGGTATTGGACAGAAGATTTGCTAAACAATGTAGAAAGAGGAAGACCAAAAGTAACTCGGAAATAACCAGAAGAAGATTTAAATTAAAGAAATTGGAAATAAGAAATTAAACAATAATTGATAAGAATAGAAGAAAATGGAAAATGTAGTCAAGCAAGCCTTGGGCCAATAAGCCTGTCGCAATTTATACATAGGGTGTGGGTCCGACAAAATATACCAAAGCCATTATTATGGTTAAAGGGCGACCTCTTTCTATTATATCTTCAACTGTCATACATCATTTCGCTCCCATCCATCACTATAACTGTGACTTCCTCACCCAGGTACCTTCATAATTTATTTTTTTCATTTATTAAAGAAAAGTTAAATTCTTATTAAAATCAAATTAAATAAGATAAAAAGTTACCAAGCAGGCAAATCGACAGATCATGCCCTGCACAATCTAGTAGGCAACATCGGCCATTCCCTAAATTACGGGGAGATTGCGCTAGGTGCCTTCCTAGATATAGAAAGCGCGTTCAACAACGCCCTTCCTCGGCGTTTGTTCTCTTCTATTGAAAGCAGAGGAATCGACAAACTAACTTGTAATTGGATCAAAAGCATGCTGGCAAACCGGAATATCACTTAATGACTGCAGGGAGAGGCTGTCACTTTTAGGCCTGCCAGAGGATGTCCACAAGGCGGCGTACTTTAACCCCTACTATGGACTATTCTGGTGAATGACCTGCTAGACGATCACTCCCGACAGAAGGTGGATTTCCAATGCTATGCGGACGATCTGGTTATCATAATTAGGGGAAAGTTCAAAGAGGTGATCTCCAACATCCTTCAACAAGCCCTTAATACGATCAACAGATGGTGCGAGAGGGAGCAGATGTCTGTTAACCCCCGCAAAACTGTTATTGTCCCCTTCACCAAGAAAAGGAAGCTCGACAAGCTCGACAACCTACCTTGGCTGGGGAAACCATTCCATTTGCGGAGGAGGTGAAATATCTGGGAATCACCCTAGATAAGAAACTTACCTGGAACCCCCAATTGGATAAAACCATCAACAGAGCCAGATCATCCCTCTGGGCCCTTAGAAGGGCATGCGGCAAAGCATGGGGGATCAGTCCTCAACTGATCTAGTGGATTTACCAAACAGTGGTAAAACCCATGGTTACGTACAGCTCTGTTTGGTGGGACAAGGGACTTCAACGGACGGCCAGAGCAAAGCTGGCTGGAATACAGCGGCTTGCGTGCCTCGCCATAACTGGAGCAATGTCAACCACACATACGGGAGCCATGCAGATCATGCTGGACCTAACCCCTCTACACATTCTACTGGAAAGGGAGGTCAGGATGGTCTTATACAGGCTCCTGAAGGTGGGTAGTTATTGTTACGAAGAACTAAGATGGGACAATACTTTAAAGATTTTTTCAGATAACCAGACAGCCCTTAAGGCGCTGAGCTCCAATCGAGTTGACTCAAAGCTGGTTTGGAACTGTATAAATACCCTAGAATGCATCGGTCTCCGAAACAAAGTTACTTTGATCTGGGTTCCGGGACACAGTGGTGTGGGCGGCAACGAAAAAGCCGACGCACTTGCTAAAAGAGGAGCCGAATCTGTGTTCATAGGACCAGAACCATTCCTGGGTATTGCAAAAAGCACTGCCAAAGGAATTATCTCAAAATGGACGGAGGGTGCAACACTCACAAACTGGAGAGATACCCCAGGGCGTTTATAACCAACCCTTCTATGAACGCCTCTGCGCAGATCCAAGAATGGAGTAGAAAAGATTTACGCATTTTCACTGGACTGATGACAGGACACTGCCGTCTGGGCAACCACATGAGAAGGATAGGTCTGCAACGGACTGTCGATTCTGCAGAGTGGAGGATGAGTCTGCAGAGCACATTTTATGTACCTGCTCCGCTCTGAAAAGAACCAGGTTCCAGATCTTCAGATTTACCCGACTGGAGCCTACCGACTTTAAAGAAGTTTCACCTAATTCAACCATGACCCTTATCAAAAGATGTGGCTTGTACGGTGAACTATAAGTTAGTCATGAGCCACAATAGACCCATCTGGGTCGCAGTGGAAGGCGATGAGATCATCCCACTCATTTTCAACCTAACCTATCCCATGAGAATTCGACCCAAGAACCTCCATAGAACAAATTTCTTTTCACGAAGTGACCCATTAAAATAGAACAAATTTTTTTGACGAAGTAATAATCATTAAAATAGTTAACGCGCTTATCTTAAGTCAGTTTAAATATTAACACCGATTTCAACATGATATCGACACAAAATTCCGAGAATTTCTCAAGACCACTGATCTGTATTATTTTACTGGATATGATATAGGCTATATTTAACATACTAAAAATCCGTTCCACCAAGGAGACCGAAAGTGCAACACTGCTGGCCGATTTGGGCAAATTATGGTGGGATCACAGAACTGAATTTTAGGATAATTTAACATACCTAACCTATAATTTGATTAGTTTTTCTTCTTATTCTTCTTCTATTCCTTCTGCGGGCAATGTCCTTCGGGAAAATTCACCTATAATTTGATTTTTTTATGAAAGAAAATATAAAAATGGAAACGTGAATCATATTGTGTCTTCACGAATGAACGTTTATTGTTTATATCATAAGAATGCTATCCGATACTACCTAAATAAATAAAAAAAACGTGTCATCGTAATTTGTTGACACAATTAAATGACAAATTTGATGACAAATGGAAATAGATGTTATGTTAAATAACATCCGGTCCGCCATATTATTTGCCCAAATCGGCCAATTTATCGGAACGTTTTTTAGGGGGCTATATCCTATCCAGTAACAATCCAGATCAGTGCTCAAGACACGTAATAAATCTACCACCCTTTTTTATCCATCCTAATTCATTTCCACCAGAGTTACGACAAACTGACATCAGAAAAGTTATTAAAACGGGTATGAACACCCGACCCCGGGGAAATCGAGATTAATTATTATTTTAAATAGTCTAATTCAATTGCCTTTCAAATTTAGTTATATATCAGTATTTCCGAATTTCTACATCTTGATGATCTATCTCCCGAACGTTTTCACGTCCCGACACTCCCCGTCCCGACACTCCACGTCCCGCCGCCATACTTCCCTACTTTTCTACGTCCCGAACGATGTCAGGTCCCACACCACCTAAGTATTTAAAATAAATTTTTTTAAATTTAAAAATCATTATTCTATCAATTATTGGTATTTCTCAAAATAATATCTAGGAGAGTCTAAATAACTCGCTAAATACTAATCTGCTTTATAAACACTTGTTGAATGTTTACAGATTTATCAATTCGGCGAAAGTCTCATATTGCCAAATATTTTTTCAAATGAATCACTCTACAAACGTTTAAAATTAAATATTATACCATTATTATGAATCTTTTGCAAATATTAAATCCGTACCCAAAGCAAATAACGCAACGTCTATAAAGGTTTGCGAATTTTATGATTCACGGTTCACGCACCTAAAAGTTTTTGAAAATCGTCCAAATTTTTTTACGGTCGAATAATTTCGAATTACATCTGGGAAGTTTTTTATGGATTTGGAGCCACGTACTTTAAGCGTGTGTGTCGTTTTTTTTTAAATTCGTTCGTGATTTATTAACGGGAATTTTACGATTTTATGAATAAATGTACTGTTGTCGCAGGAATATTTTGAATTCTTGGACGGTAATAGGAAGTTTTATTATGTATCAACAACATTATTTATAATCCATGGAACAATAGTGGATTAAAGATTTCATTACTGGAACGCTATTGCACTATAGGCTTTAAATTTAAAGGAAAAACTCTTAATTCTTAACCACAAAAATTATTTATTGTTATTGAAAACAGGGATGCAATAGTTTCGGTCAGTGACCATCATCAGGCCTGTAAGAAAGTATGCTAATGGGACTTAATTTGATTAAAAGTGAAAAAGTATTTTAAAAATTAATATATGAGAATATGAAATTTACAAATTAACATAACTTAGTACTTAAAGAGCTGACGAGACTACAACAATGTTTAAGGTATTTTAGCAATAAATGACAATGAAAAGGTGTTAAAAAGATTATTTGACAAATACTGAGTAGTTTTAAACGAATACTTATAAACGAAAATTTAAATAATTTGTGACAGAATACAATCTAATTTTAACAAATAAGGGTATAGTCGAAGCAATGAAGCAAAAAGTTCCTGGGGGTTTTTCCGTGCAAGTTGGATTAGAATGCGGTTTTTTGCATTCGCTTGCAAAAATTATTTGTATCATTCCCCCGTAATTTCCGGGTCATACAAACCGAAAATTGCATTGCTGCAGCCAAAAATGCATTCAAAAAATGCATTATTTAAGAGGCTTCTTGGATGATTTCAAAACTTGTTAAATAAGTGTCAGAACTAGCCCAGATCGGGTTCTCGGGGGGTTTTCGAGGTCGCTGATCACGATTATGATGTCTAAATTGACCCACAGCCGACCTAGAGCTCAGGAACGTCGACGAACGTCATCTTCGTGGGACTCTCCCAAAATTCACGCGGGGAAGGAGAGCAACTAGGCGATCGGGGTTTTTTGGGTCGCTGAATCCAAATATGGCATCGGCGAATACCTGGTGCGCCCAAACCTCGACCTGGACGTCATCTCCGAGAATTTTCCTCACAATATCGACGACAACAACAAACCCGAAAATGATTGAGCGGAGTTTTTTGGGGCGCTGAATCTAAATTTCACGTTGAAAACGACCCCCTGAACACCTGGTGCACCGGAACTTGGCTCTGAACGTCATACCCGAGGGGTTTCCAGACACAATTGAAAAAGACGAACCGAAAATCGTTCCGGGGGTTTTTTTTGGGGCGCTGAATCCGAATTTCACGTGGAAAACGACCCCCCGAACACTTGGTGCGCCCTAACTTGGCCCTGAACGTCTTCACCGAGGTTCTTCCAGACCCAATTGAAAAAGAATATTAGACATTTGAAAATTTTTAGGTAATTATATTGTATTGCTACACTTATTTGTTAAAATTAGATTGTATTCGGTCACAAATTATTTAAATTCTCGTTTATAAGTCCTATTAGCATACTTTCTTACAAGCCTGATGATGGTCACTGACCGAAACTAGTCGCTTTCCTTTCCTTTACGGATATACCACATTTGACATATGGATAACCTTATTCTTTTTAAATTTTTTGTTAAATATGTTTAAAAAGTGCTCTTTTAATAAAATTAACACTTGACGCATTATAAATCTTCTTCAAAATATAAATATGATGATTTTTTGACAACTGATATATAATAAATTCAATATTACGTTATATTTTTATAATAGTAATTATTACCTAGAGGAGAGAAATGTAAAAATGATTTTCTTAAGAAAAAAATCATACCAAAATTCGTTTTACTTGAAAAAATAAATCCGTCAAAACTTACTTGACATCTTCGACGAATTTTTCCAATTTCTCCGTTACCGGTACATTGGCCATCTTCATTTGGACGCATTCTCCGCTCCACCGCTTCATTTCGGCTACGATGACATCCGGGCCGTACCACCTCTGCATCAGTTCGTCGGTTATCGTTTCAGAAATATTAGCTGAAACAAAAACAAAATAAGAATTATTGCTTTGAATGATTCGGGTGAAATTCACAGAACAGCATGATCGCTGGATTCGTAGGAGGCGCGTGCAGGGCTGGCGCTGGGGGCAGACAAACCGGGTCCCCGCTCGGAGCGGCATCCTTAGAAGGCAGCAAATGTGCTTTTAGATTAACTATAGTCTATTTTTATATATGAGAGAGTAATAAAACAGCATTTCTAATGCAAAACTTAGTACGGTCATTTTAAATATTTTTACAGAATAATCTAAATATTTCCTAAAATTGTAATAATTGTACCTGAGCTATTACAAGTTTTGGGTCTTTTATTGGTCCTTTATAAACATAAGCTGTACAGAACAATAGAAAAAGGTTTGGACAGGCCAAAAGCCCTGTGTATTAAAGATTACATAGCCGTATCTTAAGATTATTTTCAATAAGTACCTATTTGCCAATTTTGTTTTATTTTAATTCCAAGAATTTCTTACAGTAATCGAATTATAAGTAGATAAATACCTTCCCAACAAATTTCACCGAAAATGCGATTATAGGTTTTCCATTTAGTAAGGAGGTCCAAGTTGTGTATTCTTGACAGTTTACTAAATGTCGTTTAGTTGCAACTTGCAAGGTGCAGTGTGAATTCTAGTGTGATCATGAAAAATTTGGAAGGGCCGCGTAAACGACAAAAAGATCGGTCCTTTAACAGTTAATGAAAAAACATTAATATTTAATTGTTTTAAATCATTTACAGACAAACATTTATGTAAAAGTGTTGATGACACAGTGGAATTAGTTAGTAGTAAGCTTGGTGTTAGGAAATCTACGATTTACAGAGTTGTTAAAGAAGAGAAATGTGGCGAGTTTCAAACAGCACGTAAAGCTCCAGGAAAACCAAAATTTCAATTAGAAAATCTTTTGAAAGAAAGACTTCGAAGCAAAGTGCATGCGTTCTTCTTTAGAAAAGAATTTCCGACAGTAAAGTTCTTGCCACGGTTCGAGATGATAAGGATTACCCTGAAATGAGTCGAAGCACACTATGGAAACTTAAAAGAAATAGGTTTTCTATGGTAAAAGCATTACAAAAAGTCTATTTTAATAGAAAGAAGCGATATTGTAGTATGGAGAAGAAATTACCTAAGGACTATAAAAGAAATGAGAAACCAAAGAAGAAATATATTTTATTTAGATGAAACGTGGATCAACGAGGGACATAAACCAAATAAATTTTGCCAAGATGAAACTGTTACAAGTCGAAGACAGGCTTTTTTAAATAATTTATCTACTGGTTTAAATCCACCATCAGGAAAGGGGCGCAGACTAATAATAGTACACATCGGTAGTTCAAAAGGTTTTGTTAAAGGTGATTTATTGACTTTTGAATCTACTCGTACCGGTGACTACCATGAGGACATGAATGCTGATGTCTTTAAAGAGTGGTTCGAACAAATTATAGATCTTCTTCCTCAGAACTGTATAATAGTAATGGATAATGCAAGTTATCACTCGAGACTTATAGAAAAAATGCCCACAACCAAGTGGTTAAAAAAAGATTTACAGAATTGGCTAAATTCAAAGAATATTAAGTTCCATCCCGGTTCTGTGAGAAAATAACTGTATCATTTGTGTTCCCTTCATAAGGAGAAATTCAAAAAATATGAAATTGATGAAATTGCAAAAATCGTGGAATGACGGTGGTTAGATCACCACCATATCATTGCGAAGTAAACCCGATTGAACTGATATGGGCACAGATAAAGGGAGAAGTTTCAAGAAAAAATAATTCTTTTAAAATGAGTGATGTTAAACAGTTGTTTTTGGAGGCTGTAAATAATGTGAAGCCTGAAAACTGGGAAAGGCAGTAAATCATACGATTAAAGAAGAAGAGAAAATGTGAAAGTTGGACAATATTACTGATGAAATGATCGAGTCACTCATTGTAAATATTGGTTGCGACAGTTCATCTTCTGATTTCGATTCTGATTTGGATTTGTAGGTAAGAAGTAGTTTTTATATTAAAATTATTATTTATGAACGTAACGTTGTTTAAAAGTCAAAGTTTAAATCCTTATACCTACATGACCCGTTTGACACAATGTTCTTAACATACCTTGTGGAAAAATAAAACATTTTAGAAAAAATTGCATTTTTTTACCTTCAGCTGTTTAAAAGTTATAAGCAGGTTAATTAGGTGAAAATATAAGTGTATACTCGCGAGGAATAACTTCAAAAAATATTTTAACTGTCTACTAAAGAAGTGGTACGCCTATGGATTACGAACGCTTTATTATTTTAATACTCTCTCATACATAAAAATAGACTATAGTTTATAAAGAAAATAATTCAACCAAGATTCATTTATTT
This sequence comes from Psylliodes chrysocephalus, assembly GCA_927349885.1. Classification (NCBI taxonomy): domain Eukaryota; kingdom Metazoa; phylum Arthropoda; class Insecta; order Coleoptera; family Chrysomelidae; genus Psylliodes; species Psylliodes chrysocephalus. The sequence goes on along the minus strand of OV651821.1, from coordinate 5,070,692 downwards.
ATTTATAAGTTATTTATGCAACAAGTGCAAAAAGTAAGTGTTTATTGCACGCGACGTGAAATTGTCGTGGACAACACGTCGAGTGCAATAAACACTTTTGCGCGAGTTTTATACAATATTTTTTCTACGTTCATGCAAAAACCAAAAAATGTTTTGTTTAGGCGACACTACCGAAACGATTGTAAGTTATTTCATACTGTTTTCTTGATTTAGTGGGTAATAAGTTTAATGGCGCTGTATTTGCTATTTCACTGACTTCTGGTGGAGTCCCAACGAATTCTTCTTCATCCCTGTCATCCATTTTGTTCAATTATATTACTCATTTTAAAATTTTAAAATGCGTACTTACTTGTCAGAATTAATTTTTGACTGACGTTTCTAGAACTGCAGTTGTATTATCCAAATCATAGTAGCCGTGTACCTTTGAGGTATTTATTTACGTTTGTGTTCATAATTTGTAATGACATTTTTAATAAAATACATTGTTTATTAATTTATTTATTAAATGATTGAAAATAATATAAAATATGCAACTGTTTTTAAAACGTAATACAATCTCACAGAAAATGAAGGTGGACTAAATATTTAGAGTCGATTTGTAAATGTTTGTCAAGATCATAAAACGCTGTAGTAAAATGACAGATGAGTGCCATAAAGTTTTTATTGCACTAGTGCAATAAAGAACCAGTTTTTTCACTAAATATATTTCAATAAAGTTTTGTTTTTTGCATGAACGTAGAAAAAAAAATTAAAAGGTGGAATTTTAATAAAATTTACTTTTAATCATACTTTTTAATATACAGAGTGTCCCGAAATTAGACGGTTATATTTTAACAGCGTAATCTACATCCTAAAATAGGAGTATAAGTTCATATAAACATAGGTCCGAAAACGTTTCTTTTCCGAGATACAGGGTGTTAAATGTGAAGTCCTGATGACAAACTTTTGTAAATATGTTCTAAACGTTTAAAAATAACTAAGTGAAATTTAATACACATGCTCACCTTTTTTGTGCTCTATTAATTGGACTAAACGCCAGTTTTTGATCATCTTCATAGGTGGGTAAATTATAGGGGCTTAGGGTAAAATTGCCCCAAATTTTTTTTGTAGCTACTCATTACAAGTAAATTATGACGTATTTCAAGATTTTTGGATTTTCACATTTTAAGGAGGTGGAAATGAAGAGTATCGTAAAAATAACAAATAAATAAAACCAAATAAAATAAAAATAAATAAAAATTATTAAAAAATAAAAACAATAAGAATAATAAAAAATTAATAGAAATGAATAAAAATGAATAACAACAAAAAAATTAATAAAAACTATTAAAAATTAATAAAAGAAAATTAATAACAATTATTATAATTTGAGATGAAAAAATTTCTCTCGAGTAACGAAAACTGTCATTCACTTTTATTAATTGACGTTTAAGAAATTCTAGCGAAGCGGAATCGGGTCAGATAGTATTTTTTTGTTTTCGAACTTTTAAGTATAGTGTCATGGTAATGCCTAAGCCGTCTCTGTAGAGCACGACCTTGAAGTCTGCCACCCCGGAATTTTCTAGGTATGCCGCTGCGGCTTCGATAAACTACAGGAGTGATCCCTTTGCGGCGTATGAGTCATAGAGAGGCAGCTCTCTATTGTAGTGGAAAGCCGGGAGTATTCTAGCACAGAGTTGGGCTTTATTTATATAAATACCGCGAGTGGTCGACGAACAGGAAGATTGAGTTTAAGTGTTGGACAGAAAATAAATTGTAATAAATAAATTAGAATTGTGAGTTATAATAAGTATTATATAACTTAATTAGTACGTCATAAATAAATTGTAAATAGTGTGTTTTAAATAAATAAACTATAAATAAATTAAACAAACGTAACAATAGGTACCCATTCACTTCAAAAACCCTTAAGCATAAAAACGACATAAGAAAGTTGAGACATGTAGTTTTTGGGTAAAAAAAAAACACGTTTTCAAAGATAGAGTAGACTCCGTAACCATGAAAAGCAGAAAACACTCCGTCTAGCCCGTAACAAGACATTGGTCGATGTCTTGTCCGCTGCTTTAGAGTATGAGACAGCTACGCATGTTTCTGGTGAATACAATAAAATGAGGACTGTAAAAGAGGAAGAAGAGAAAGATAAACTCGACCAATTGGTTATGATGAAGAGCCATATTGATAAAAAGATGAAGACGAAAACCATTAGGTGCTGGAATTGTGGTGAACTGGGACATGTACGCCCTAGAGTCACAACAAATAAAGACAACACGCCGCAGAAAAACTAGAGCAGGTCGACCTAGGGGGGCAGCATTGACCAGAAAACGATCCAAAGACCCTTTTAGACTGATAGCCTCTTTGAAATGTCGCGATGATAATGTATACGTAGACGGCGAAGTAAATGGTAAAAAGTATACGATCCAGGTCCAATTAGGAATTGGTAAAGAAAAGTTCACTCATACTGTTATTGTCGCTGATATCGAAGATGTTATACTAGGAATGGATGTAATAAACCTACATGGCTTCCAGTTGGATTTTAAGAACAGAGTGATCAAAGTTGGTGTCGAGGTATTCCTACATCCATATGGGGACAGCACCGTGCCAGTTACTGTACAATTGGATACGGTGGTACCTAGGGGTGCTACCTTTTTGAAAAGTGAATGAAGGTAGGGTTGTAAGATTAACGAAAAGGACATTTTTAAAAGAAAAAACCAGGTCTTTCTGCCGAGCTTCTAAAAAATAGGTAATCAGCTTATATTTTTAATAAATCTCAGGTCCTTCTGCCCAGCTTCTAAAAAAGAAAAGGTCCTTAGTTTATATTTTTATAAACCAGGTCCTTTTCTTGACGACGAGCTTCTAAAAGGACATTTTACGGTTTAAAAGTCACAAAGACAATTTGTATTAAAAAAGGACTGTCCTTTTGAAAAAAGGACAGGTGGCATTCTTTGTGGTACCTGGCAGAAGTGAAACAAATATAGTAGCACGGCTTCAAGAAACTATGGAAGAAGGAACATGATAGAACCTTGGAACCACGATGAATAAATTGGACGTGGCATTCTGATCGCAAAGGGGTTGGTCACGACTGCTAAAGAAATGCTAGTACGTCTTATAAACGTTAATGATCACCCAATTACCATCAAAAAAGAGACGAGAATCGGAACCTGTGTACCAGTAACTTCCATAATTCGTCAGACAACAACTTGATAATTCCAATGACAAATTCGAGCAAATTATTGATGTTCTGGTCAATCTCTAAATCAATTAGAGAAAAAGAAAATAAAAGAATTTCTTCGACGACATTTTTGTACCAAAAGGAGGAAAAACAGGAAGAACTTCTGTTGTAAAATATAAAATTGACACTGGTGCCGCCAGGCCAATTCGTCAATCAGTTCGAAGATTGCCAAAGGCCAAGAGAGAGAATGCTGAAAGGATTGTTCGGGAAATGGAAGAAGACAGGGCGATAGAACTTTCTATCAGCCCGTGGGTCTCTCCGGTAGTCCTGGTCCAGAAATAGGATGGAACTACAAGGTTCTGTGTAGACTATCGTCAGTTGAACAATGTTACCAAGAAAGACAGTTATTCTCGAATTGACTATACCTTGGACTCGCTGGTCCATAGCACTTCGGCCATCATCAACGATACTCGAGGTCTGGCATTTGTGTTCCTGAACAAGTTTGGTCGATTGCCAGAACTTAAGTTCAGTTACCAGCCCCTGGAGAAGCATTGAAACTTCAAGAACGATCGCGTTACCTTTTCTATTTGGTAATAAAGAACACCTTCAGAGATCGAGCTACTTATCATGATGTATGGGAAACATTACTTATTTTGAGAGAGCACGTTCTGGAGACAAAAACTAGCCATGCCAAAGATAGAGAGCAACCAGCTGAATTAGAAGACCATTATAAACATGGTGGAAGTAATATTCCACGATAACGACGTCCAAATACTGATCTGCAGCCATTTGCCTAATGTCCAGGTTTCAGAGAAAACCCTCCTTGTTATTTACTATGTATTAATAACAGGTTGTTAACCATATACAAAATGAACTATTTAAAATAGTACCTATTATATATTTTAGAAAAAATAAAAAAATTTGCCCAAACAAGACCGCATATCTTGAGACAGAACTGCCGTAGTTTTATTGAAAAAATTCAACTTCATAGGAAATTTACTAAATAATTGATAATAATTCTAACTTTTCCACATTCTTAGAATTCAATGTATGTACACACTACATAGAATTGGATAATTTAAAAAATAATAAGGTCGCCAACTAGTCTGTTGTTATAGCGATTTTATAAAAACAGTCATTTCAAGGATATGTTTCTAACGATATGCGATATAAATAAATGCAACGGGTATTCATCGCACTTGCAATTTTGCAACGTCAATTAGCAATGGCAATCATGATTTATTTAGAAATTGACGTTGCTCGATATACCAGGACTATCCGACAAGAAATAATGTATATACGTTTTTTTTTATTTAACGTATAGCTTATTTTTAACTCTGTTTATACCAGAAATATTGCCGATGTTCCCATTTATTTTTATAAATTTAGTTAATGAACTACAAATTGAAATATTTTGCTTCATTTTATCAACAATATAAATGGGAGACATACATTCAAAAATTCAATAAAAAAAAATAATTTATGTGGTAGATATCAGTATCCGTTATCGTCATATTGTTTGCCCATTTCTACATATTTTTCCGCACACTTTTTATCGGCTATTAACTCTGGTACTCTGGTACTTACAAGAACAATAATTAAAATAATTGTTGGAAAATTTGCTACATACTTTCGCAATAACATTTTTTTACGTAAAAGGTTTATTAAATTATTGTTATTATCGATTTTGTACACTCAAAAACTAATTTACCAAATAAACGTAAACGTGTTATGCTTATCTAATTTTAGTTTTTTTTTATAACGAAAAACAACTTTTATCTAACCCAGAAATCTTTAATAACGCGACGAGAACAAGTCGTCGATATACATAATAAAAAAAAACAACAGTAGTGGAATTTTTTTTATCGATTTGAGACAACACATTTTGATAAAAAGCAACGCATCTGAATTACACAAAAAAATAAATAAACAAACACGGAAGTATTGAAAATTATCATATTCGAAGGCTAGAGGCGAATTTGACGATTTAAAGTTTATCGGAGTCGGCCACAAACATTTTAGTTACCTATATTATATCGTTGGTTAACAAGAATAGTGACACAACTAAAAAAATTTCATTTTTGAGCTTATTATGAAAATATATATAAAAATCCGTATATTTTAATGACGTTCTTCCGTACTACAAAACATGAATTTTCTGTTAGAGTGACATAAATCAAAATATGCCAGTTTTATTAAAAATAAACTAAGATCATTATTTTCAACAGTGACAACAAGTCAAATCAGGACATTATTGTTGAAAAGGTCATTATCAATTGGTGTGAAATATAATTTTATAGAAGATCGTCATAACTCAAAAAAGGGATGAAAATATATTTTTGAATTTTTTATCGGTTTGAGACAATCCACTTTGATTAACATACCAGTATCTAAATTAATCCAAAAGAATAAACAAATAAACAAGGATCAAAGAATTTGAAATTATCACAATTAAACGCTAAAAGCAAATTTAACGATTTAAAATTTATCGAAATCATTCACTGCAGACTATAACTAAATTCCAGTGATAATATATCGTTTGAACATAAGCATAGCGACACAACTCCAAAATTTCCATTTTTGAGCTTATTATGAAAATTTATAAAAAAAAGACGCATATTTTTATGTATTGCTCTTCCGTACTACAAAGTCAATGAAGAGTGATACAAATCTAGTTACGCTCAGACAGTTAATGAGACAAGATCGTCAATATTCTGCTAGAGTGACAAATATCAAAATGTACCATTTTTATTGAAAATAAACTAAGAACATTATTTTCAACAATGGCACAATTCAAATTAGGACATTATTGTTGAAAAATAATTATCAATTGATGTAAAACATACTTTTCTGAAAATATATTTTTGGATTTATAGTAAATTTTTATCAATTTGAGACATTCCACTTTGATTAAAATTAATGTATTTGAATTAATCCAAAGAATAAATAAATAAACGAGGATCAAAGAATTCGAAATTATCTCAATTGAACGCTAAAGGCGAATTTAACGATTTGAAGTTTATCAGAATCGGCCACACAAATATTTGCTGCAGATCCTATAACTATATTCCAGTGATAATATATCTTTTGTGCACGAGAATAGTGACACAACTCAAAAAATTCCATTTTCGAGTTTTTTTGTGAAAATGTATAGTAAAATCCTCATATTTTTATGTGTCGTTCTTCCGTACTACAAAGTCGTGAGTTTATGATGAATAATGACACAAATCTAGTTGTGCCCAAACTGACAATGAGACAAGATCGTCAATTTTATGCTAGAGTGTAATAAATCAAAATATGCCTGTTTTATTATTTAAAATGAACTAAGTACATTATTTTTAAAACAGTGACACAAGTCAAATTAAGACATTATTGTTGAAAAGGTTATTATCAAGGATCAAAGAATTCGAAATTATTATTTTTAATAGTGAGACAAGTTAAATTAGGATTGTTGAAATGGTCATCAATTAGTATGCAATATACTTTTCTGGAATATCGTCATAACTCAAAATAGGGATTAAAATATAATATTTTTGAATTTTTAGTGAAATTTTTTTTATAGATTTGAGATAATCCACTTTGATTAAAATCCAAGCATCTGAATAAGTTCAAGAGAATAAATAAACACAGTAAGAAATTGTCATAATCGGCCACAAAAATATTCGCTGCAGATTCTAAAACTAAATTCCAGTGATGATATATCTTTGGTTCACGAGAATAGTGACACAACTCAAAAAATTTCATTTTCGAGTCTATTGTAAAAACGTTTAGTAAAATTCGCATATTTTTATGTGTAGTTCTTCCGTACTACAAAGTCATGAGTTTATGATGAATAATGACACAAATCTAGTTGTGCTCAGACAGTCAATGAGACAAGATCATCAATTTTATGCTACAGTGTAATAAATCAAAATATGTCAGTTTTATTGAAAAAAAAAAACTAGGAACATTATTTTTAAAACAGTGACACAAGTCAAATTAGGATTGTTGAAATGGTCATCAACTGGTGTGCAATATACTTTTTTGGAATATCGTTATAACTCAAAATAGGGATCCAAAAAGGATAAGAACATTATTTTTAAAACAGTGACGCAAGTCAAATTAGGACATTATTGTGGAAAAGGTTATTATCAAGGATCAAAGAATTCGAAATTATTATTTTTAACAGTGAGACAAGTCAAATTAGGATTGTTGAAATGGCCATCAATTGGTGTGCAATATACTTTTCTGGAATATCTCAAAATATGGATTAAAATATCATATTTTTGGATTTTTAGTGGAATTGTTTTTAATCGATTTGAGATTATCCACTTTGATTAAAATCCAAGCATCTGAATTAGTTTAAAAGAATAAATAAACAAAGAGGGATAAAAAAATCGAAATTATCATAAACACTAAAGGCGAATTTATCGATGTAAAGTCTAGCGGAATCAGCCACAAAAATATTCGCTGCACGAGAATAGTGACACAACTCAAAAAATTTCATTTTCGAGTTTATTGTAAAAATTTAAAGATCCGCATATTTTTGTGTCGTTATTTCGTACTACAAAGTGGCGAGTTTATGTTGATGAAGAGTGACACAAATCTAGTTGTGTTCCGACAATCAATGAGACAAGATTGTGAATTTTTTGCTAGAGTGACATAAATCAAAATATGCCAATTTTGTTGAAAATGAACTTATTATTATTAACAGTGAAACAAGTCTAATTATGACATTATTGTTAAAAAAGTAATTACCAATTGGAGTGGAGGTTCTGGAAGATCGTCATAACTCAAAAGAGGGATAAAAATTTATTTTGAATTTTAATGGATTTTTTATTGATTTGGGACAATCCACTTTGATTAAAATCCAAGCATCTGAATTAGTCCAAAAGAATAAACAAATAAATAAACAAGGATCAAAGAACTAGAAATTATAATAGAATGCTAAAGTGAATTTAACGATTTAAAATTTATCGAAATCACAAAATATTCGCCGCAGACTCTATAACTAAATTTCAGTGATGATATATCTTTCGTGCACGATAATAGTGACACAACTCGAAAATTTCCATTTTCGAGTTTAGCTTATTGTAAAAATGAATAGTAAAATCCGCATCTTTTTATGTGTCGTTCTTTTGTACTACAAAGTCGTGAGTTTATGATGATGAAAAGAGCACAAATCTAGTTGTGCTCAATGGGACAAGCTCGTCAATTTTCTGCTAGAGTAACATAAATAAAAATATGCCAGTTTTATTGAAAATATACTAAGAACATTATTTTTAACAGTAACACAAGTCAAATTAGGACATTGTTGAAAACGTAATTATTAATTGGTATAGGTTCAGAAAGATCGTCATAACTCAAAAAAGGGATGAAAATCTAATATTTATGTATTTTTAATGGAATTTTTGTTCTTAATTTTTAAAAATCCACTTTGATAGAAATCCAAGCATAGTTGTCCAAAAAAATAAATAAATAATCAAGAAACTAAAGACGAAATTCAGAAAAAAAATATTATTTGCAAATTATAACTAAATTCCAATGACATGTATATCGTCACTTCACAAGAATAGTGACACAACTCAAAAAATTTAATTTTAGAGATTATTGTGAAAATGTATAGTGTCGTTATAGTGACTTTCTTCCGTACTACAAAGTCGTAGTTTATGATGGTGAAGAGTAACACAAATCTAGGTGTGCTCAGACAGTCGATAAGACAAGCTCGTGACTGCTAGAGTGACGTAAATAAAAATATGCCAGTTTTTTAAAATAAACTAAGAAAATTAATTTCAACAGTGACATAAATCAAATTAGGACATTTTTGTTGAAAAGATAATTATCAATTAGTCTAAATATATTTTTTCGGAAAATCATCATAAATTAAAAGAGAAATGAATATATAACATTTTTGAATTTTTCTTAATGTTATCAAAATTCAAAGTGAACATTAATATTTATTCAAAAAAAAAAAAATTAAACATTTTTAGAATGCAAGATCATGCTTTAGAGGAAACAAGAATTTTTAAAATGGATGTCCTTGAAAATCTGTTTTTGAGTTGTGCCACTATTCTTGTGTACCAACGATATTTAAAAGAGAAATAAAAGAACGACCCCTTAGGATGTCAGACAGGTCTTTAACTACAAACCAAACAATTTAAACGATCTCAGAAACTTAAATACAAGTATGATGTCAACACTCTAAACAATGTGGAAATCTCCTACAAAAAAAATAAGTATTGAAAAATACCGAACTATACGACAAAAGAAATAATCAGCCAAATTTTTATCTCTTAAAATTAATAACCATATAGATAGTTAAATTTGAGAAAGAAAGTCAAACATTTATACTTTAAAATAGGTGGCAACGTTGTAAGGTCCCTTATTAGGATTTAATCCATTCTGTTACAAATAGTTTTAATTTCAACTAAATTGTTTATAGAAAATATTTCGACTAATTATTTAATGTCATTTCTATAAAAAAAGTATGTGGTTATTATCTGCACCACAGTTTTTATGTTTTTACAACACCCTACTGTCTCAAGTCACAATTTTCCAACATTCAAATCTCTTGGGCACAAATATAAATGTTATTTTTTAAGAATTTTTCGGTACAACCACTTTTTTGTCATTATATTTTGTCTCACAAGGAAATAGCTAGCAAATAATATATACTTTGTAGTCTATATTCTTTAACAAAAAGTCATTTTTATATTATTCGTCTCAAACTCATAATAATTAAGATTAGATTACTTCTAAACATTTTTTTAAAAAACACTCATAGCCTACTTATCATAAAATCAAAACAAGTTCATAATCTCAAAAGGTTTTTTAATTAGACCCTTTTCGCATTATTACCTACTATTTATGGTAATAATCGAATTCAATAATCAGTTATAATCACTACAAAAAGCCAGCTAAGCCACACAACATTCTAGTTGACCCTTGTACGACTATCATCATTATTGGGCCACATATCAAACTAGAAAGGTACCTAACGTTTTTCTCGGTAAAGTGGAGAATTTCCTATTGCATCTGAAATCTTGGATACCCAGGGCCAAGTATACTGATTATACCTTATATACTGATTTTAGAAAAGCGTTTGACTCGATTTACCATTTTATTTTACTGTCAAAGTAAAAGCAATAAGATTATCAAAAAATTTAGTTACTCTCATGCAGTTATATCTTACAAAAAAGTTTGTAGAATATGTAGGGTATACATCGGCTGCATATCTTGCGACAGCTGGAGTACCACAAGGGTCCAACCTAAATCCGCTATTATTTATCATATTATAAATGAATTAGCTTAAAATAGAGCCTATGTTATTGTGTTTTTGCAGATAACTAAAATATTTAGTATGTCAAATTACAAAATTATTTGTATAGGTTGGAACGGTGCTACTTAAATGTAATCTAAATGTAAAATATTGACTTTTTGTCGTAAAAAATAATTATATTATTAGAAGATATTATTTGCGTAACTTTCAGTGTTAGGAAGATCTTTCAGATTGATATTTGATGTATTTTTCCACTGCTTTATTAGTAGATGATAACAAACGTAATACTTGTATTATTATCTAAATATAGAGTTAAAATAAAAATCATAATCTAACCTATATCGAAATATAATCGGATAAAGGGAAATTCATGTACTCAAAAATAATAATGGAAAGTTTTTATTGATAAGGATAATTCGCAGGATTAAGGTAATTAAGGTAACTGTTGCATTTTAGATTTTTTTATTTGGAGAAACAAATTATATTCTAGTATCAGGTCACACTCATCTTTGGAGGAAATCCTTCTTATTCTGAAATGAATATCAAAGGAAAAAAGAAAATCAAGTCTTCATTAGAGACTGAAGTCGAGATTGTCTAATGCTTGCTGATGAGTCCTAAGAAGGACGAAACCGATCCAAGTATGATTTTACCCTTAGAAAAAGCAAAATTCAAAGCTAGAGTGTTGATGATTTTGTATCTTTGCTCTTTTCCTTTTGATATATTGTAATGCCTGTTGCGGTATTAGCCAAGAGAGTAGTTGTTCTTATATTTTCAAATTCTATGGAAAAATGTTTGTAAATAAATATCTCTCCTAGTTTAGATGATTCCAGTTGTCGTTCACATCTCTATTTTATATTCTGTGATTTCCAAAAGAGTTTATGATATTTTTCTTTCAATAGTTATCTCATAAATATTAAAACTGTTTTTATTTACACCCATATGGATATTGGCTTATCTAATTATCTACGCACTGATTACAAAATGAAAAAGTATGCGATTGCGTTCAACTGAACGAATACATTTCATATCCATTCTAGGTAGTGAGAATACTGCAAAAAAAATGAAATTCACCAATCACAGTCCATATTTTGGTTACTCGACTAATATTATTTTTAAAATTAATAAGTTACAATTGTGTCAAACTAATTTTTTAATTATTGAAATTAAATATACATTAAAATGAGTTTTTCTTGTGTAGAAGAATCGATAAATAATAACATTTCTATTTTTATTTCGTCTATACCTAATATAAATAATTCATTTTAATAAAACTATGTCATGCGCCTCGATGGTGGTGAGATAATGACACTTGTCTTTCATGCGAAAGTCCCGGGTTCAAATCTAGGATGGAGACAAATTAAATATTCTTTTTGTTTGTTTTTATTTGTTTTTATTTGTATTTGTTTTTATTTGTATTTGTTTTTATTTGTTTTTATTTGTTTTTATTTGTTTTTATTTGTTTTAATTTGTTTTTATTTGTTTTTATTTGTTTTTATTTGATTTTATTTGTTTTTGTTTGTTTTTATTTGTTTTTATTTGTTTGTTTTTATTTGTTTTTATTTGTTTTTATTTGTTTTTATTTGTTTTTATTTGTTTTTATTTGTTTTTATTTGTTTTTATTTGTTTTTATTTGTTTTTATTTGTTTTTATTTGTTTTTATTTGTTTTTATTTGTTTTTATTTGTTTTTATTTGTTTTTATTTGTTTTTATTTGTTTTTATTTGTTTTTATTTGTTTTTATTTGTTTTTATTTGTTTTTATTTGTTTTTATTTGTTTTTATTTGTTTTTATTTGTTTTTATTTGTTTTTATTTGTTTTTATTTGTTTTTATTTGTTTTTATTTGTTTTTATTTGTTTTTATTTGTTTTTATTTGTTTTTATTTGTTTTTATTTGTTTTTATTTGTTTTTATTTGTTTTTATTTGTTTTTATTTGTTTTTATTTGTTTTTATTTGTTTTTATTTGTTTTTATTTGTTTTTATTTGTTTTTATTTGTTTTTATTTGTTTTTATTTGTTTTTATTTGTTTTTATTTGTTTTTATTTGTTTTTATTTGATTTTATTTGTTTTTATTTGTTTTTATTTGTTTTTATTTGTTTTTATTTGTTTTTATTTTTTTTTATTTGTTTTTGTTTTTATTTGTTTTTATTTGTTTTTCTGGTTTTTTGTTTTTTCTGTTTTCTTTTATTTTTTCTATATTTCACTAAGAAAGGATCTGATTGTGCTTAAGGACCTTTTTTTGTTTAAAAATGTAACAGAAAGGACTTGAATTTTTAATAAAATGTCCCTTGTCCCCACCATGGCTCTCGGCGGCCCTGACTAGAATATAACTGGTTACCAAAGCCGCTCGACTACACTAATTACATTTTTAACATTATTTGTTTTTTGTTATTTTTATTTTATTTCATAAATTAGTAAAACTAATAAATAATTTTTATTTTTAAAATTTCTACATGTCAAATTTCGTCTTCGTGCGATATGGCCATCATATCCACTCTTGTTGCACAAACTACTATTATATACAACCTCTTCTAGTCTATTTATAATTTTCCTGTCAAATTATTAGAAAAATGTTGATAAAATATCAAATTTGACAGGTAGATCTGATAGAAAAAAAATTGTCAACGTCATTTTTTATTATTTTCGACGCAAAAACTGTGCATAGGCGTAAATTAAATAATTAAAAAAATTCCACATTGTGATGCTGTTTTTAAACGAGACTGTATATACAAGGTGTGCCGAAATTGTCGACAAATATTTCTAGAGGTGATAGAACGGCTCAAAGTGTTTGTCTAATGGACCTACAAATAATTTTTTTGGAAATTAACAAATATATTTCTCAAAATTAAGGTTATGCCGAAGACAGTCATATTTGCTAAGAGGCAAGTTTGATACAGTCCAAAAAGGACTAAAACAGATCAGAAGATCAGGGGCGTAGCCACGAAGGGGGATGTGTGGATTTTTGGGGTTCAAACTCACCGCCAGTTGATCAGAAAGTATTATTAAAAAACACTCAAGGAAATTAAAATAATTGCAATCTCATAAAAAATAATTTCTTAATTTTTATTTGTTTACTTATTTCAAAGTTTTTATATTATAAATTATTTTATGAAATTAACTCGATACCTAGCAGTCTAGAGAGGAAATTTCCCTCTCTCTGCGTGCATTTGTTTTTCAAAACTAATTTTATCTTAATTACACAATACAATAATACAGATAACCATTTTTTTCATAGAACTACAATAAAAAATGACGGCCACGGTCTAAATCGTGGCTTTACGAATTTTATATCGAGGAAACTCTGGAAAAATGATTAGATATAAATTTTAAAATTGGAATCCGCATATAGAAGGTTATGTAAGCGAACCAGCTACTGGATTTCAACCTTGAAATAACCCAGTAAACAATAAAATTATTTATTTTTTTATTTTGTTTATATCCAAAGCAACATTTATTATACAAGGTTTTCTTAATTGACTGTATGAACTATTTTCGAAAAATAAACGGAACACAACATTAAATATTTTTGATTTTTGAAAACAAACAGCCAAAGCTTAGGTCAACGCTTGATGGAGGAAAGATAAAATTAATTTAAATAATGTATATCCTATGATTTGTTGCTTTTTTCGCTCGTATTTTTTGATACATTGTACAAAGGATGGCTTTGAATTACCTTTACAATAGAGGCTGATAAACTACTCCTAAAACTGGCAGAATTTTGAAACGAACTGCAGTTCCTACAGGAAATCTCTAGTACAAAAACAGACAATTCGCTCTCTTAGTACAAAAGTGACACAACTCAAAATTCACATCTTTTGAGTTAATACCTTGAATGTGATTAGAAAACAACCCTACGTCTAGGATGGCGCCCGTGTCATTTTTGAAGTTTTAATGTAGGGTTGTTTATAATAATCCCATTCATGGTACTACAAAAGATGTGAATTTTGAGCTGCGTCACTTTTAAAGTATCTCCAAAATAGGCAAAAGGATATCGACACCATCTTCATAGGTTCATATTTTTAATGGTATAAAACGAGCTCTAGGTGAACGAAATGCTTAAAAATCACTTAATACAGTAAATTTAATAAAAATATTGGGCACCATCTTCATAGGTTCATATTTTTTGGACATTTAATGAGCTCTAGGTCAACGAAATGTTAAAAAAATCACTTAATACATTAAATTTAATGAAAATCTTGAATACTATCTTCATAATCATTTTTTTAATTGGATAAAACTAGCTCTAGGTAAGATGAAATGCGTAAAAATGACAATGTACTAAATCTAATAAATATCTTGGACATCATCTTCGTAGTTTTACTTTTTAGAGGTATTAAACTAGCTGTAGGTGGAGGAAATGCTAAAAAATAACTAAATATAATAATTTTAATGAAAACTTTGGACACTATCTTCATAGGTTCATGTTTTTTGGATATTGAAACGAGCTCTAGATAGAGAAAATGCTAAAAAAATACATATAATACATTAAATTTAATGAAAATCTTGGACATCTTCATAGATTCATATTTTTATGGTACAAAACGAGTTGAAATGCTTAAAAATAACTAAATATAATAATTTTAATGAAAACTTTGGACACCATCACCATCTTCATAGGTTCATGTTTTTTTGGGGTATTAAACGAGCTCTTGGTGGAGAAAATGCTAAAAAATCACTTAATACATTAAATTTAATGAAAATCGGACAGCATCTTCATGGGTTCATATTTTTAATGGTATAAAACGAGTTCTAGGTGAACCAAATGCTTAAAAATAATAATTTTAATAACAATGCTTGAAACCATCTTCGTAGTTTCTATTTTTTTTTGGACATTTAATGAGGTGGATGAAATGCTTAAAAATGACAGTACACTAAATTTAATGAATATCTTGGGACACCATCTTCATAGATGATTTTTTATTTGGGTATTGAACGAGTAAAAATTACATTAAATTTAATGAAAATCTTGGACACCATCTTCATGGGTTCATATTTGTAATGGTATAAAACGTGCACTAGGTGAACGAAATGCTTAAAAATAACTAAATATAATATTTTTAATAAAAACTTTGGACACCATCTTCATAGGTTCATATTTTTTAGAGATTTTGTGAGCACTAAGTGGATGAGATGCTTAAAAATGACTCAGTACACTAAATTTAATGAATATTTTGGACACCATCTTCATAATTTATTTTTTTGGGTATTGAACCAGTGACTATGCTAAAAATTACTTTAAATTTAATGAAAATCTTGGACACCATCTTCATAGGTTCATATTTTTAATGGTATAAAACGAGCATTAGGTGAACGAAATGCTTAAAAATAACTAAATATAATATAACTTTGGACACCATCTTCATAGGTTCATATTTTTTAGAGATTTTGTGAGCACTAAGTGGATGAGATGCTTAAAAATGACTCAGTACACTAAATTTAATGAATATTTTGGACACCATCTTCATAATTTATTTTTTTGGGTATTGAACCAGTGACTTATGCTAAAAATTACTTTAAATTTAATGAAAATCTTGGACACCATCTTCATAGGTTCATATTTTTAATGGTATAAAACGAGCATTAGGTGAACGAAATGCTTAAAAATAACTAAATATAATATAACTTTGGACACCATCTTCATAGGTTCATATTTTTTAGAGATTTTGTGAGCACTAAGTGGATGAGATGCTTAAAAATGACTCAGTACACTAAATTTAATGAATATTTTGGACACCATCTTCATAATTTATTTTTTTGGGTATTGAACCAGTGACTTATGCTAAAAATTACTTTAAATTTAATGAAAATCTTGGGCTTCATTTTCATAGGATCGTATTTTTAATGGTATAAAACGAACACTAGGTAAACGAAATGCTTAAAAAGAACTAAATATAATAATTTTAATAAAAACTTTGGACACCATCTTCATAGGTTCATATTTTTTGGACATTTAATGAGCACTAGGTGAATGAAATGCTTAAAAATTACTCACTACACTAAATTTAATGAATATCTTGGACACTATCTTCATAGATGATTTTTTTTAGGTATTGAACAAGTGACTTGCTAAAAATTACATTAAATTTAATGAAAATCTAGGGCACCATCTTCATAGGTTCATATTTTAAATGGTATAAAACGAGCTCTAGGTGAACTAAATGCTTAAAAATAACTAAATATAATAATTTTCATAAAAACTTCGGACACCATCTTCATAGGTTCATATTTTTTGGACATTTAATGAGCACTAGGTGAATGAAATGCTTAAAAATTACTCACTACACTAAATTTAATGAATATCTTGGACACTATCTTCATAGATGATTTTTTTTAGGTATTGAACAAGTGACTTGCTAAAAATTACATTAAATTTAATGAAAATCTAGGGCACCATCTTCATAGGTTCATATTTTAAATGGTATAAAACGAGCTCTAGGTGAACTAAATGCTTAAAAATAACTAAATATAATAATTTTCATAAAAACTTCGGACACCATCTTCATAGGTTCATATTTTTGGGATATTAAACGAGCTCTAGGTGAACAAAATGCTAAAAAATCACTTAATACATTAAATTTAATGAAAATCTTGGGCACCATCTTCATAGGTTCATATTTTAAATGGTATAAAACGAGTTCTAGGTGATCGAAATGCTTAAAAATAACTAAATATAATAATTTTAATAAAAACTTTGGACACCATCTTCATAGGTGCATATTTTAAATGGTATAAAAAGAGCTCTAGGTGAACTAAATGCTTAAAAATAACGAAATATAATTTTTATGAAAACTTTGGACACCATCTTCATAGGTATACATTTTTTGGGTATTCAATCGAGCTCTAGATAAAGGAAATCCTAAAAAATTACTTAATACATAAAAATTATTGAAAATCTTGGACAACATCTTCATAGGTTCATATTTTTATGGTACAAAACGAGCTATAGGTGAACGAAATGCTTAAAAATAACTAAATATAATAATTTTAATAAAAACTTTGGGCACCATCTTCATAGGTTCACGTTTTTTGGGTATTGAAACGAGCTCTAGATAGAGGAAATGCTAAAAAATTACATAATACATTAAATTTAATAAAAATCTTGGACAGCATCTTCATAGGTTCATATTTTTATGGTACAAAACGAGCACTAGGTGAACGAAATGGTTATTAATAAAAAATTAGGACACCATCTTCATAGGTCATGTCTTTTGGGTATTGAAACCGAATTAGGTACACCCGAACGGTGCATTAATGAAATCAGAATGTCTGGTAGAAAGAAGTAAGTCAAATTATTCAGTTTTGCAGATATTTCTGTGGATAAGACTTTTCGTATGTTAATCATTACATCTTTATTTCAACTCCAATTTTAAAATTTTAATTTTTATTAGGTTGAGAAAAGATGAAACTACATTTAGATCGTCTCATTTGAAAAATAATGCATTTTTAATATACTAATTTGTGAGGTAAAGTTTTATTGAACTTTTAAGATTTTTTCTGACTGAACCTTTTATATTTTTATTAAAAACTTCTGTAGTTCAATCCTTCATCTTTTGGTAAGTAAATGCAGTGTAACAGCTCTTAAACGAGAAAAATTCATAGAATTCTAATAAACGTTACATCAACAGCCATTTTATTTAAGTCGGTTTTTAATTATTTAGTTCCCTTGTTTTTTTTGGTAAGAGTTTTATTTACGTTATTTTTTTGTGATATGTCTATACAATAGTGAGTAATTGCAGATTATCGAGGATAGGGAATCACCTTGCGTTAATCACTCTTGCATTATTAAGAGATTATACCTCACATCTCTTAATCTCTCTGTATCGAAATATGTAATTGTACAATTAATTCTATATTTATTTAATCGCATCATTTTTCAAAGAAATATATTACAAAATTGATGGTTACACAATATTATTGTTTTTTTTTATAAACAAAAAAAAAATCGACAACGGGTTCAAGATTGCTCAAAACCGCGACACCGTATTATCTCTCTCTTTCTTTCTCGACATTGTTTTTATCGCATCTATAAATTATGTTGTTTTCGTTTATTTTGTGTTGTCTGAAATATATTCCTCTTTTAAAAATCATATATACAAATGATTATAAACGATCGTAGATAACCTGCACCTTTTGACCGAACAGTTTTATCGCTATTTTTATCATTTTATTGGCTGGTTTCTAATAAAGAAATCACGCTAATAAATAATGTGTTTTTCATTGCTAAGTTAGCAGATTGAGAATTAGAATAATCGTTTATTTTTATAAAAAAAATACAATATAAATCAAATTGAAATGACGATACAAAGATGCTATTGCGTCAAATATTTATATTTATAAATTTAATAAAAAAAAGTATTTTTGATTGGTCAAAATACGGAAATGTTTTCAAAGACGTCAGACACATTAACTATAAAGCAAAGATTGGAGAAATATTAAAAGGTGAGTCAACATCAAGTTGAATAAATCCCTGAAGGAAAATAATATGTTGACATATTTTCGAACATATGGAATATTTTAAATATTTGGAAGCAACAATAAATAGAGAAAAGAAAAAGGACAATTGCAATGAGAGAAGAGTAAGTCAAAAATCAAAGAAAGGGAAAAACATCGAAAATAATATGTACAAGATTCTTAAGGCTGCAATTATTACAATAAGGGGCTCTATATAAAGCAAAGTTTGAGCTTTACTATGAGCAATATTCATCATATAATATTGCTAATAAATGGTATTTAAATTCGTTTCATTTTATAACTAAAGTGCTTCACATATGTTCAACCATGTTGCATTTGAAGATTTATCTATTTATATAACTCCATTTGTACTGTAATATACTCAACTGAAACTAAATCTAAAATTAAAAAATTAATAGAAATTGATTTACTGTATGAAAACAGTTTTCTATCAAAAAATATTTCTGCTAGATTTGATGTCTTTTAATTTATTAAAAACTCTAGGTTCTCTATAATCAGAAAATTAATAAGTTATTTTTTTATATATATGTTAGCGGTATTTCTCTATACTCCCCACCATAGATTCTTGAAGTCCATACACATGCGTGTCAGGATGGACGAGCGGGAGAAGGCAGACCAGCGCAGTGGTAAGTACGCTAATAGACAGTGGCAATACCACATCAACATTGTAATTGAGAATACTTGATCGTGAAATAAACCATTAAAAACCAGTTTAGACATTTTTATTAGGGATGATACATCCCTTATGTTTATATATATATATATAAGTGGTAAATATTATATTTGAGTCTCGTATTATATCCAAGGAAATCTCCGTTTAAAAAACCTTACATTTATTCTTAAAAATGTACGCAGAGTTCAAAAATATATACAGAAGATAAAAGGTGAAATTTTTAATCCCTAAAATATTTAACTGCAAGATGTTAATCAAGAAACATTTTCAATTATAGCTAATTTCTGAACTATATTAACTATTTATACAACCAGTTAAGAAATGCCTTATTTTATGTAACAAGCAGAGCTAGCCCTCGCAACATGAATGAGTTACACAAAACGTCATTTCATTTCAATACATACAATATTTTTTCTAATTTTGACTAGAATATTTATAAAATTGTGTTTGGTAAAAATTACGGACATCTAGGCAACCAATATTACTGTCTTGTATTGTTAGTTTTATTAACAAATAGAAAATCATATTAATTTATTCTCAACAACTTGTAGTATGTTTATATTGCTTGTTAAAGTTATTTATTTTTCAAGAAAATGTTAAATGAGATCTCAAATCGGCTGATTTTAGAGAAAAAAGTCATTGATGCTTTTTTGTAGAGCGACCTTTTCCCATTGAAATTTACTTTGCGCAAGCCGAGAAAATGTAAAATGCGCAAGTTACAAGCAAAAAAGTAAAAAAAAAAAGGTAAATTTTTCATGAAAAATCGAGTTTTCTCAAAAACAGCTGCTGGAAACGATTTTAAAAAATATATTGCGCCAATCTATAGTCCTTCAGAAATACTTTGACCGAAAAAAAAGTCTAGTAAATAAACTTTTCATTTAAAGTTGGTTCCCAAGCACCGTGAAGAACATTGTTTTTGTTGCGACTGATGGTGTACCATTTATGGTCAGTCATCATCGTGGTTTTATAGCTAACTTAAAGCGACAACTGTCTGAGGTACTGGTAATTCACTGTGTGATTCACAGAAAACATTTAGTAGCAAAAAATTTGAGTCCTAGATTGCACCAGTCTTTACACTATGTTATAAATGATGTCAATAAGATTCAAAGCAATTCTTTGAACTCTCGGTTATTTGATCAGCTATGTGAGGAAAACTACGAAGTCTTTACTCGGTTACTTCTGCACATTGAAGTTTCGCTGGCTAACAAGAGACTCCTGCTTAGTAAGATTTTCAACTATTTTTGTTTGTTTTTACAAGAAAAGATCCGAATTTGAAAGAAAATCTAAACAATTGTAAATCAGATATTTATTACTTAACTGATATCTTTGGTATGCTTAATAAAGTTAATTTGCAGCTGCAAAGTGACGATCTCAACTTGATTAAAAGTTGATATATCGGCCTTTCTGGGTAAACTTATCCTTTATACAAAATTTAAGCAGAAAAAAATATTCACAGTTTCAGCATTTGTCAAAATTACCAGAAATACTTCAAGACGATGTTATTTTATCATATGTCACTCATTTGGACGCATTACGCAAGGATTTTACTAAGAGGTTTGAGAATCTAATACATTTACAAATTCCTCAATGGATAATAAATACGTATAATATCACAGCCATGGAAGAAGCTAATATGATAATGCAAGAAGAGTTGATCACCATCAGCACAGACGAGGAGCTTAAGCAGAAGTTCAAACAAGGCTATCAGAAGTTCTGGTTGCGGCGTAACATTGAAACACAGTATCCTGTATTGTGGAACATTGCTAAAAAATACCTTATCGCTTTTCCATCATCATACTCAAAAAAGGCTTCAGTATGAATATTATGTCAAAACAAAGAAACCGTTTGAATATCAACGAACGCGGAGATTTAAGGCTGCAACCGGATTTAGCTAGATTGGCAAAAAATCTCCAGGTTCATCCATAACACTGAATTTTTAATTTTTTTATCTTTACTTTGCGATTATATTTATTATTTTTATTTTTTTATAATTACCTAATTAAGTATTTTTACGTAATTTTTATTAATAATTGTTAATCACACATTTCATTAATGTTATGTCTGTTTACAGTTCATCAAATTTCTAGAGGTGTTCGACGCCCAGACAGAGAACGCGCTACGTGTGACTAAGAGAGCTATTGTACAGTCTGCTAAACAAGTTATTTTAAATAGTTTTTAATATTTTTAGGTAATTAAATTTTAAAAGTGTGGAATAGTTTAGGGATTAAATTGGTCTGATTGGACTTTCTTAGAACGTTTTTAAAAGCAGCTAAAGATAGTATGTAGAATTGAAAATAATTATTATGCCATAAAAGGTGTTTTGGAATTCCTTCAACCTTTTGAAATTGAGTCAGAAAATATAAATTTTATAGGATAGCGGAAAATACCTATAATTTTTTTGTAGGCCTTTGTAAATCGTGGAAATAGTTTATATTTTATTTCTACCTTATTAAGGAAAATGGTACCTATTATTAATAACGGTTGTTTCTGAAACATTACTAAAATTTTCGAAATTTTGTTTTTCTACAAAATAATAAACTATACTATTTAGAAAAAAATTTATTTCTCTTATAATTTTATAAAAAATAACGGGAATATTTACATTTCTTGATCTATTAAACAAAACGATAAATTATCTCTTTACATTTTTGTTGGTAGTTTCATGGGTTTCATATCAATTTTTTGTAATTGTAGTTTACACGTACATATACCTCTTAACACTTGTTTGCTTTATTAAAAAAAGTGTGTTGTTGTGATTTACGTCGAAATAAGTCAAAAACAACTTGAAACCCCATATAAAATCAAAAAGGAGAAACGGAAAAAAATTGAGCCTGTAAATGAACACAACTCAGAAACAAAAATAGCTATCTAATAATAAAAAAATAAAATTTGATTCTTGTGCAGCTTCATCTATATCATTAACTGTTTTTGGTTTTTTAATGGTTTTTCTTGGTGATGAAAATTCCGATATCTCACGGTTATCGATTCTTTTTTTCTCTCCAGAAATGCGGACGACAGTGTTTTTAGATACTCCTGTGGCTGCAGCAACACGATCATTTACATTTTTAAATGGTATTGAAGGTGAATTAAAGTTTCCTTCTCTTCTCATAAACTCTATAACATTGGCTATTATTTCGCGAGATTGACTGTTAATCACGCGGCCTCTTAATTTGCTATTAAACTCCATACTTAGGTTCTATTAAACTGTAATGAGCAAAAAACACAAACGAAAATAAAAGAAATGTTTTAGCGAAATTTACATCTGACATTTACGTCTGAATGAAATAGTGAAATACTTGATGCGCAGAGTGTACTTTCATTGCGTAAATCCGTCGGGATGCCTGTCAGTAGTGCTTTCTCTGTCTAGCCGTCGAAAGCCTCTAGAAATTTGATGAACTGTATTTTGTTAAATTTTGATGAGAAAATGAAGTCAAGTTTACTCACTTAACCAACAGCAATTTTTAAATTGGTATAAATTGGTATTTTGTATCAATAGGAAAAAAACTAGAGATAGGATTTTTCAAGTAATTTGGTTGTTTGGAAATCCCTGGTTTAGATTATATATGTGTCAAATGATTTTATTGTCGTTTGTAACTTTAATCTTATGATTGTTTTTTTTTTGACCTGCTATAAATTTATGTACTTATAAATAACATAGTTAATTAAAGTATTCTATTCTATCATGCTCCCAAAATGTTTGTATGACTCTCGACTAAGAATATTTTCCTTCTAACATTCTCAATTTAGTAGTTTTATCCCCTTCTTATTCGATCAAAGTTTTCGTGAAAACGTGTCAAAATAGTTTAATTTATAATGCCCGGGGTAAAACTACTGAATAAAAAATGCTTACATGAGCAATACTCTTAGTTGAGAGTCATACAAACATTTTAAGAGCAATTAAACCACTTTTCGACGTTTGTTTCTGATTTTACACCTATTCCAAAGTTACATTTTGTTGCACAAAAATCATCGTAAGTTTAGAAAAACCCGAATTTTGTTGAAAAATACAAATATTCGGTCACGTGGTGGAAATCCCTACACCGGAACTAGCTAAACCGGACGACAGAAAATGCTTGTAAAGGGATTTTTTATTGTTATAGACGTCTGGGAGCATATTATATCCTTGCCAGCAAAAAACTAAAAAAAAACATCGATAACCAACTTTAATTAAAATTTGACAGGTTATACAACAGCTCCTACCACCGGGACATAGTATATGTTGTTCACTCCTCTCCCCTGTACCCAACTACAAATGGCAAGCAAAAAACACAAAGTGCCATTTTTTGCAGTCAGAAGAGTAACTATAACACACGAGTTACATTATCAAATCTATTAATAATATCCTGGTTGTCAAACATTTTCTTTCTCTTCAATAAAGTAGTATACCTTCTTTTAGCAGCAGCCAGATTAGCTGCAGACAATAAATAATTTAGATATTTTAAGTTCGAGTTTGAAGATTTAATTTCAACATCAACCCAATATTTTGTTTTATTTCGCTGAATTCAAGATTTCTTAATGAGAACGTTGATGATAAAATAATATAAAAAATAGTAAGAATAATCGTCGAATTCATCAATTATAACCAATAGAGGGAAACCAAACTTCATTTTGTAAGAATGGATGTAATAAATTGAAATACTTATTCAGATAGTCCTTTATTCAATGACTTACTGAAGATAATATTTTACTAAAAATTCTTAAAATAATAAAAAAATATGCATTTTTTTTCCCTAAATTATAGTTCATAGGATTGAAGTTTGACTACCACAGGGGATATTGAATTTAAATAAGTTTTTGGAATCGAAATTTAGAACATCATTTTTTATAATGAAACTGAAACTTTTCTTGCATTTTAAAGGGGTACACAAAATTGAAATTTCATTATTTGAGCCAAAAATTCCTGGTCAAAATTAGGGTTGTAAAGAACAGTACTTTTTTCAAGCAATATGCCCTTTTTTACGACATATGTCCTGTTTTACTCTGTGAAAGAGACCTGGCTTGTAGTACAAAAATATACAAGCTGAGGACCTTTTTTTTTAAGTTTAGTAGAAAGCAAGGGCGACTCCAGAGGGTGGGGGGGACATGGCAAGAAAATTCTTATGATTTATGAGCCTTTTAATCAAAAAAATATTCTAAAAAGGGAATATCTAAAGGCAATGACCCCCCACCCCCTCGAAAATTCGTCATGGAGCTGCCCTTGGTAGAAGGAAGAGGACCTTTTGTATACCAGATCCCCTGTTAGCATCATAGTCTTTTATTCACATTTCAAAAAGGTAGCAACCCTAGCCAACATTATAAACAGGCATTAAATATTTATAAATGTGTATTGGAGTCAAAATTATCGTTATTCTAACAGAAATGTTCTAAAATATAATCATATAAGATTACAAATCCAAGATTATTATCACATGGAAAAGTCATGCCATAATCACTGTAGAGCTGTACAGTTTTATACGTCTGATCACGATGCTAATGTATGTTTATAGATTTTAAGCCAAAATAAGTGTTTAGTACTTATTATTGTATGCTAAATTCCCACTTTCAAGTAGGTACCTAGAGCTATATATGTTTTATCTAAATCTCTTAATTACTTTCCTCTGATAAAAATAAATAAAAAACAACAATAAAACAGACAATTTTATCTACTAACTTATGATGTATTATAATAGATTTACTTATTTTTATAATAAACAATAACTGATTAATAAATAAGTAGTAATAAATCATTTTGAAACTATCAAAATTCCATATCTCCAAAAGACCAAAACCCTGTATTCACATTTCAAACATCTAAATCTACCACCAAAAATACAAAACCGGAATTAGTATAGCTTCAAATTTATCAATAGGAAACGAAATATAGTTACCTTCTATCTTAAAATGCTGCAAATAACCTTTGCAAAATATCGATTTTTCAAATATAAAAGACGCGATCGCCATCTTTACACCTTTCGACAAAGTTGGCATGTACGAAAACTGCAGATTTTATATAACGAGCGACACCTACCGGTTAGTAGAAATATTAGCATTGCAGTTGTAGATTTCTCAGTAACGTAAACTGGTGCGCCATCTATATGCAGTGTGAAATACTTTTATCAATTTAAACGTTATAGAAAACTTTATTACCTACTGCTGTCGCCATCTTGTTCAAACAATGCTGAACTTGTTAATTAAGAATTTGCAGCATAGATGTCGCAAGAATCATAAAATGTAGTAATTAAAATGTTTTGAAGTGTATTTTCAGTTTTTTTTTTGTAAAATTGTTGGTTGTTTTTACTAGTTATGACGTTTTACATAATATTCGACGGATGCTCGAGTTAGGAATTAAATAAAAACATTAAAATAGTGTGTGATGGTCAAGTAATCAAATTCAGATTGCATTTAATGATTTTTCCGCTAATAGTCCGGTCAAATTAGTACAAATTACGAGGTGTTTCATTAATATTGCACGAACATTTAGAAAACATGAAAATTATACCTTATAAACATATGTCTGTTTAATAAAGTATCGTTTTTGAGATACAGGGTGTTGCATTAATATTGCACGAACATTTAAGGATAGTCCTTGCACAAAACATGAAAATAAGGTTTTATAAACATGTCTGTTCGATAAAGTTTCGTTTTTGATATACAGGGTGTTTCATTAATATTGCACGAACATTTAAGGATAGGAATTCCTTGGGTCAAAACATGAAAATAAAGTTTTTTAAACATATGTGTATTCGATAAAGTTTCGTTTTTGATATACAGGGTGTTTCATTAATATTGCACAAACATTTAAGGATAGGAATTCCTTAGGTCAAAACATGAAAATAAGGTCCTATAAACATGCGTCTACTTAATAAAGTTTCGTTTTTGATATACAGGGTGTTTCATTAATATTGCACGAACATTTAATGGTAGGAATTCCTTGGGTCAAAACATGAAAATAAGGTTTTTTAAACATATGTGTGTTCGATAAAGTTTCGTTTTTGATATACAGGGTGTTTCATTAATATTGCATGAACATTTAACGATAGGAATTCCTTAGGTCAAAACATGAAAATAAGGTCCTATAAATATGCGTCTATTTAATAAAGTTTCGTTTTTGATATACAGGGTGTTTCATTAATATTGCAAGAACATTTAATGGTAGGGATTCCTTGGGTCAAACCATGAAAATAAGGTTTTTTAAACATATGTGTGTTCGATAAAGTTTCGTTTTTGATATACAGGGTGTTTCATTAATATTGCATGAACATTTAAGAATAGGAATTCTTTGGGTTAAAACATGAAAATTATGCCCTATAAACATACGTCTATTTAATAAAGTTTCGTTTTTGATATACAAGGTGTTTCATTAATATTGCACGAACATTTAATGCTAAGAATGTAGATAAGGGCAAAGTCGTGTTCTCATCAGATTGCATGCAAAACTGACTTTCCAACAGGTCACAGAAAACAGTCTGTGAAAAGAGTCCTCCCTTAGGCTGTCGGGGTTTAGGGACATCGAGATATGTCGTTTTTATCAATTCACTCCTCTCATGTTTTTCATACCTGGGCATAAGAAGTTCTACTTATTTGGTTTTAATTCTTTTTATTATTTATGTATCTAATTTATTTTTATTTATTTTTATTTATTTTTATTTATTTTTATTTATTTTTATTTATTTTTATTTATTTTTATTTATTTTTATTTATTTTTATTTATTTTTATTTATTTTTATTTATTTTTATTTATTTTTATTTATTTTTATTTATTTTTATTTATTTTTATTTATTTTTATTTATTTTTATTTATTTTTATTTATTTTTATTTATTTTTATTTATTTTTATTTATTTTTATTTAGTAATTTTAATTTATTTTCTATTTTTACTACTAATTTTACTAATTTATTTTTATTTCACCACCGTTTCCCCCCATAAAATATAAAAATTCTAACACATCATTATTTACTTATGATGGGTAGCTATTTTTTATGTATTTAATTTATTTTTATTCGTTTTCATTTATTTTTATTTTTACTTATTTTTATTTATTTTCAATTTTTTTAATATTTTTATTTACTAATTTATTTTTATTTCACCACCGTATCCCTCCATAAAATGTAAAAATCCAAAACCCTAACACATCATTATTTACTTCTGATTGGTAGCTGCAATTCCAATTTTCCAACCTTTCAAAAATCGATACTTCCATATAAACTTTCACCTCCCCGATTAATCGAAAATAATCGATTATTTGAGTTTTTCGGTATAAATCCAAGAGGTTTAAAGAAAAAGAAGACGACTTACCGGATTTCCTAACCAAACAATGCGCCGCCAGCAGCTTCAAGCTGTGCACCTCGAACAACAGCGGATGGAACAACAGCTCCTTGGACGTAGGCCGATCCTCCGGCTTCGGGGACAAACACTTCAAGATGAAGTCCTTCTGGTGTTGATCTTCGAGCGAATCGATCGTCTTCTTGACGTTCTCCTCGGTGACCTTGTTGCCGGAATCTCCGTTGCCGATGATCTCTAAGGCCGCCATTTCCAAGGCGCACATGCCGAAGGAGTATATGTCGACGGGCGGACCCATTTGTGCTGCAAAAAGGAGAGAGAAAGGTGCTGTGATGACGTTAACCGCAAACAATAGTTTTTTTAAGATTCAAACCGATTATATCGATGAAAATCGGTGGTTATGAAGGAAAATCGATAAAAATCGATTATTATCGATGAAAATTGATTATTATCAATGAAAATCGGCAATTATCAAATAAAATCGATTAGTATTCATAAAAATCGTTGATTATCGAATAAAATCGATTATTATCGATGAAAATCGGTAATGTAATGGTGGCAATATGTCAACAAAAAATCTGCAGAATATCATGAAACAGTTTCACTGCAAATTTCCGCGATAGGTGAATGTCAACCGATGAACCTGAACGTGCAAGGTTAATACTATGATTTTTAATGTCTTAGTTAATTACAGATAATTAAGGATTAGGATTAAGGAAATTCGAAGCAATATAGAAGAGAAATTAGGATTACAGCGCCATCTAATTAATACACTCGCCGGAACCACCTATTTATCCATTATTACAGTTACAAATGAATGACATTTGTTTTCATATGTGAAGAAACAGTTTTCGTCTTCTTTTTTAAATAAATAATTGTAAAAATATGTTAAGAACATATATTTGTGTAAACTAAACAGTTTTAGTGGTTTATTTTTCAGTTTTCAAAAATATAAATGACCAATTTGTGCAAACTTTTTAGGTTAACTTTCCGCTGTTAAGATTTTAGTGGTCAAGATGGCACCGAACCCATGCCTCAGTAGATAAAACAACATTAAATATAATAATTAACCCAATTAAATACAAAATCAAAGAAGTACAGAAGTGATTATTCTCAAACTACATAAGCAACTTAAATCTTTATGACAATTCAATATGGAAACCAATAAAAATGATGAACCAATAGTCTCTCGTTTCTCTTCATAATTCTAAAATCAAGATCGTTTTTATTTGGGTTAAAAGTCATAAAGGGATAGTTGGAAATGAAAAAGACTCAAGTTCCCTACCATGTAAGGAACAAAGACCAAATTGACAATTAGAAGGAACGCAGCCAAAACAGATTTATTTGCTGGATTCTTAGCTAAATTATTATCTTGCGACTTCTGACACCAATGTAACGTCTATTTATTTAATTTATTTACAACTTAACCGTAATTTATTTCAATTACTTATTTTCTATATCAGCACAATTTTATATCAATATGTATCTTCAAAATTAGAATATTTATCTTAAAATTGACAACTCCAACAACAAAGAATCTATTTACATACAAAAGTGAAGGGACTCGAACATTCCACCATTTTATCTATGACACCTTCGCCAAAAATTGCAATTCCATATCATTCATCGAAACACTTGAGATTCTAGAAATTTCTCTTAACCTTTTCGCTGCAGACAGCGTCGAAAGGCGCCACTGCTCTGCTTCTATAGTAGGAGGCGAATGGCGTCTTCCGACGTCCTTTACAATAACTTTTATAATGCTTCAATCAAGAAACATCTTCCAATAATTTACTTTAGACTGTTGAAATATCTTATTTAGGTGACCGAGAAATACGAACAAAATGAAAGTATGTCCAACAGTTTCCTAATAAAATCAGATGTTCCACAAAGTAATGATTTGGGACCTTTAATGTAGGTATTGTATACAACGTATCTACCAACAAATAAAGAAACAGTCATAGGAATATTAGCTGATGGCACAATCTTACTTGAAGCCGTGAAAATCAAATTATAATGCATGCGATGTTATTTAAAAAGACTGAGCTTTTCTTAGAGCGAAGTTCACTTGGACTGAGTTTGCCTTGTTTATTTTTATTCTCCATTTGAAGTCAATTAGATTCCGACTCTCGTTGGCACAAACAAATTCTAATCCAATCCCAGCTCTCTCAGTTCCTTTTAAACATCGTGTAGAAGGACGACAATCTAATTGTACTAGAATAAATATCTAAGGTCCTTCTTTTGTTCACCAGTGTTAAGTTTTCAAGTACGGTCAGCAGCAAAGGTGAAATTAAAATTAAATGCAATTTTGGAAATATTAAAATGAATAATCCCAATTCCTTCTAGGAAATTTTGAATAATACCCATATCATCAAAGTGAAAAGAAACCAAAGAAAAATTGAAAAAGTTGAGAATTAAAGAAAGAAAACATTAGTGCATCGACCAGGGATCGAACCTGGATACTTCGGACTATGGTCGTCCTTGTTGCGCTCCTTCAATTACTCATAACACTGGTAAACGAATGACGGATCTCAGAATGTTATTTTAGTACAATTAGATTATCATTCTTCTACACTATGTCGAAAGGGCGGCTTTAAGAGAAATTGAGAGAGCTGGGATGGGATTAGAATTTGTGTATGCCTACGAGATACGGAATCTGACTGACATCAAATCTATTCGTTCGGATGTCGAAGGCATGTGTTTCGATAGCTCAAATTGCTTTCAGTCCTTTGGAAACTGAGTTAATTTTTTTTAAGGTCATTTCGCTACAACGTCACATTTCGCGCAACACGTCATAACCGGGTGGAGCTTATTTGATGACGTTGAGCTGAAACTGGTTACGGTAGGCGTATCTGATGTCCAGTACATGTTTACATTTCAGATTACAATCTTAAATTCAAACATAATTTTATGTAAAAATCACATTATTTTTCCATCAAATAACTCATCTCTCTCTCTCTACCCATGCATTTAAGAAGTGCATATCACCCATGTTGCAAACAACAATTTTTTATACAGCTCTAAATATAATACAAGTTAAATATATTGACCTCTCAACGCGTGCCAAAGGTCACGTATGCACCGTCTTGAACAGAATCACGCCACCTTCCTTAGTACGCGATATCTCTTATGTTAAAATATTTGCTCTAGCTCCCTCTCATTTAAGTTAAAAAATAACTATATTCATTGCGCCGAAGAGATGCAGTAACCGTTTTCAATGCGACCGTTATGCTCTGTTCATCTCCCATAATAATCTACGAAAACCTGCTCCTGGCCTATAAACTGGTTAAAGGAAGTTTCGAAGGCACAGCCCCTAACAAATGTTGATCACGCGGTTTTATAGCTGCATCTTTTCGGCGCGTCATCTATAAATAGAATATTCCAGCAAGCCACGCCCACTCACACAAGAATCAACCAGAAAATTTCGCCGCTCAGCACTCAGTCAGCAGCCGTTGAACAGAAAGGATGTCGCGGAGGTGACATCCTATAAAAGTGCTAACATGTAGTATCCATTTTCATTGAACAGATGCTGACTTAAGAGTCTTACCAAATGATGGAATAAACAGTGTATTTAGTCAGAGTTTAATTTAGATGCAACGAATTTCCTTTCCTAAGCTGAATTACAGTTCAGGATAACCCTGATGTTCTTCTAATGGCAGCAAATGATAGTCTGCCACTAGACAGAACCTTGGACCAATAAAATTTGTAGCTGTATGACTAAGCTATGTGATCGTTATTGTCAAATCCATTTAGAAAAAGTTAGTAAGAGAACTTTGGCCCTAAATCGGCAAATACATGAGAAAGATAGGTCTGCAACAAACATCGGACTGTCGATTCTGCAGCGTGGAGAACGAGTCTGCAGAGCACATTTTGTTCTTATTCTGGATAGAGCCCTTTACTGAGCTTCCTGCTACACTAGTGACAATAACTGTCCCATTCAAAGATATCTTCGAACCTACTAGTTGTTACACTCTCATAAATCAGCATCTTGAAACGTTCTAACATCGGTTTACATCCATCGGGCTGCTGAATACCAAATGAGTCACCAAATACCTCTGCGGACGAGGCCAAGATGTAATAAAAAGAAGAGCGCGGGATAGAAAATGTCAATTAACGTATCGTCTGGGACAGGGTTGCCAATTTAGCGATTTTACAGCCAGATCTAGCGATTTCAGAAGGTCCCTAGGTTTCTATCGACTTATATTATTATGAATAATCAAAATAATACATAGTTTAAAGCTACAGTATAACTTCTTATTTTCATCAAAGTGATTTTATAGTAGTTTTTTTCATGAAAGTAATCAGATTTTCAAAAAAATTGCTCTTGTTTTTCCTACCAGGTGATTACTGGCGATTTTCAACTTATAAGAGCAACACTGGTTTGGAAAAAACAAGTATCTGTGTTGTGTAATTTTGTTCTTGATTTTATTGTTGTACATTTTTGTTACAAATAAATACTTGCTCGCTAGATCAGGCATCATTTAAATCACTGCCAGAGGGACATTCTTATAGTTTAAGACAAGATACTTCTATACTATAACGACACGTTTATTTTTTTAATATTTGAAGTTGTTACTATGGCTGTTTTTATAATTATTACACTGGCAACTTATTAAATGGTATAAGCATTGGGGACAGAGAAACATATTTATCTGGCGCCCTTATTTGAATACTTTGAATCTTGGAACTAAAGAAACCACGTCTTTCTCTACTCAGAGCGAAACCGGAACCATGGCTGTTCGTCAGACAGTCGAGACTATTTGCAATACCTGTAGATCTTCGTAAGTTGAATTTAGTGACAACCATTGGACTTGAATGAGGACTACGTTTCACGGGGAAATTAGAAAGTAACATCTGGCGCCCAACGTGGGGCAACATTGGAAGAGAATATTTGGGCGAAAATAATTAGAAACCTCAGAACCTGTGATTATTTTCAACATAAAATGTACTCATAGGTTTGTCCCGAGATTACATCATACAGATTTTTTGTTAACACTTACTCGAATTAAATTAATTGAAGACATAACTAAATAATATATTCTCAGTGGGATATTTCAATAACGAGGTGTAAATTAGTTTTGAGATGTTATAATCTCAATAATTGTACTGTTTTTAGAATTAAAATTACTTTTGAAAAATGTTCAAAATATACGTTCTATGTTTTAGTAAAAAATGATGACACACAATGAAAAAATGAAGTGGATAGTAAAAAATTCTCAAAAGTCAATGCTTACTGCAAGCATAGGTGAATTGGAATAGTATTTTTGGAAATATAATACTTGTTAAATTTAAAACTAATATTTTTAAAATTAGTATTTTGGATTTGAATAAAAATTACACAAAATTTAATAATAAATCATCGTCATCTCTAAGCGGTGACTCTTGAGAATTATTCATTCATAAGCCATACAAAAAATGAGAAAATTAGTCACAAAATAAACGAAAAATGAAATTAAAATAAATATGTGATTAGTGCGTTCTAATTATGTAATTTTGAATAAAGACAGGTTGAGATGTGTAATGTTGGGGAGTAGTGTTGTACCAGTTTTACCCAAAATAAAACCATCATTGAATTTTAAAAAGTGTGCCAAAAATTAAAAAAAAAAAATGTATTTTTATCGTTAAAATTTATATACAGGACGATTCAGCTTATTTTTTACCGAAGATTTCATACAAACAAAAAAATTACTGTATTTATAAACTGTAAATGCGTAACTTCTGTACATAACCTTAAAATTGATCTATTTATAAACAAGACAAATT
Organism: Psylliodes chrysocephalus; assembly: GCA_927349885.1. NCBI lineage: Eukaryota > Metazoa > Arthropoda > Insecta > Coleoptera > Chrysomelidae > Psylliodes > Psylliodes chrysocephalus. The sequence goes on along the minus strand of OV651821.1, from coordinate 5,037,103 downwards.
AAAAATATGAAGGAAATGGATTATTAAGGAACTAGTAGTTGAAACGTTTGATTTTTGGATACGTTTCAAACTGATGTCTATTAATGTTTGATCCTATTACATTGTATACTTGTGGAATAGCTCCAAAATTAACAATTTCCATGTTAGAAAAGAAATACTTTCATTAAATGCATCCAAAATTCGTTGGACTGTGATTGATTGAATGTTCTTGGCATCAATGAAGTGCGAGAATTTAGATATTTTCACGTACAATACTTTGTAATGCATAATCAATAGTGGGTACTATCCAAACTATTAAAGTATTGTATAGGTTTAATTTGTATATTAAAAGGCAAAAAAAAAATCAAAACTACCTAGAATAATTAAGGGAGTCATGAAATTTTGAAAATGTATGTTAAATCAGGCATGTACGACACTGGAATTTGTATAGGTCATGTACAAATCTAGGTCTAGTCTTAATCGGGTAGCCGATGACTACCGTCGTTCATTTGTTTTGCAACAATTATCATTTGCAAATTTCTTTATTTATTTGTCATTTTGTTACGAACCAGCAACGGTGCTTTAAATATATGATCACAGTGGACAAGAAAGGACTCAAAAGTGGACAAAAACCAACTTCGAAATTAATATAAATGAATCTTGTTGTATTGATTCTACTTTATTAAAATATTTAATTCAGTATGCTTTTATTTTTCACGTGAAATTGGTATAGATTTATATAAACGATCCGAGCTTTTATAAATGATCGTTATATTACTGAAATAAGCTCATTGGTTCAAAAATATTGAAAAAATTATTGTTGAGTTATTTATCATATGCGTATAAATGTAATTGAAGTGAATAAATCAAAAATCATTTTTTGGAACAAGCATTTTCTCAATTGATATTTTGTTTTTTCATTTTCCGAGATTCCACATTAAATTCATAAAATTGAGGCTTAATATGTGTTCTGTATTCTATGGAAGGTAGAAGGGAAACACAATATTTTTATTTTTCTGACTTATAACTCGGAAAAATTGGTTTTTCCGACTTAGAACTCGGAAAAGCAGATTATTCCGACTTAGAACTCGAAAAAATAGATTATTCCAACTTAGAACTTCGAAAACCTTGATGTTTTTGACTTACAACTCGGAAAAATAGATTTTTCCGACTTAGAACTTTGAAAACCTCGATTTTCTTAACTTACAACTCGGAAAAATAGATTATTCCGACTTAGAACTTTGAAAACCTCGATTTTCTTAACTTACAACTCGGAAAAATAGATTTATTCCGACTTAGAACTTAGAAAACCTTGATGTTTTTGACTTACAACTCGGAAAAATAGATTATTCCGACTTAGAACTTTGAAAACCTCGATTTTCTTAAATTACAACTCGGAAAAATTGATTATTCCGACTTAGAACTTGGAAAAACCGATTTTTTTTACTTACAACTCGGAAAAATAGATTATTCCGACTAAGAACTTTAAAAACCTCGATTTTCTTAACTTACAACTCGGAAAAATAGATTATTCCGACTTAGAACTTTGAAAACCTCGATTTTCTTAACTTACAACTCGGAAAAATAGATTTATTCCGACTTAGAAAACCTTGATGTTTTTGACTTACAACTCGGAAAAATAGATTATTCCGACTTAGAACTTTGAAAACCTCGATTTTCTTAAATTACAACTCGGAAAAATTGATTATTCCGACTTAGAACTTGGAAAAACCGATTTTTTTTACTTACAACTAAAAAAATCGATTTTTCTGACTTACAACTTGGAAAAATAGGCTATTTTGATTTAGAACTCGGAAAAATACAATATTTCCGACTTAGAACTAGGAAAAATACATTATACCGATTTAGAACTCGAAAAAATCGATTTTTCTGACTTACAACTCGGAAAAATAGGTTATTCCGCCTTAGAACTCGAAAAAGTCCCCATCAACTGCAGTTCTGACATTACTATATCCTTGATATTACTAAAACCCTATTGATTTTCAAAATTTTCGATTTAACTTCACTACTTTAAATATCAATACATATAAAGTGCAATGTATTTCTTATGGAGCTTATTTTATGTACTGCGACACATACCGGATGTTACGATATCAATAGACTGTCATGTATGTCAACTCTGAAACCACATAGTGGACCAGAAAGCACTCAAAGATAGCTGTCATTCTTAAAAATGATTTACAAGTTTTTTAAACGTCATTTAAACGACTTAATTTGCAGCTGAATTCATTTTAATAAAAAGTTATAGATAAGAGAAAATAATTGTTTTAAGTTGATCTTACAGAAAGGAGAAGTATCTATAATTATTTGTAAGTCAGAAAAATCGATTTTTTTCGATTTCTAAGTCGGAATAATGTAGTTATTTCGAGTTCTAAGTCAGAATAATTTATTATTTCGAATTGTAAATCAGAAAAATGAATTTTTTTCAAGTTCTCAGTCGGAATAATGTAGTTATTTCGAGTTCTAAGTCAGAAATATCGATTTTTCCAAATTCCAAGTCGGAATAATCTATTATTCAGACTTCCAAATCAGAAAAATCAAATTTTCCGAGTTCTAAGTCGGAGTAATCTGTTTTTCCGAGTTCAAAGTCCGAAAAATCGGGTTTTCCGAGTTCTAAGTAAAAAAAAATCTTTCCGAGTTATAAGCCAGAAAAATTGATTTTTTTCGAGTTCTAAGACGGAATAATTTATTATTTCGAATTGTAAATCAGAAAAATGGATTTTTTTCGAGTTCTAAGACGGAATAATTTATTATTTCGAATTGTAAATCAGAAAAATGGATTTTTTTCAAGTTCGCAGTCGGAATAATGTAGTTATTTCGAGTTCTAAGTCAGAAAAATCGATTTTTCCAAATTCTAAGTCAGAATAATTCATTATTCAGACTTCCAAATCAGAAAAATCGATTTTTCCGAATTCTAAGACGAAATAATCTATTATTTCAAGACCAAGTAAGAAAAATCGAATTTTCCGAGAAATCGTGTTCTTTGAGTTCTAAGTCAAAAAAATTAAATTTTCTGGATTCTAAATCGAAAAAATATTTAATTTTTTTTTAGTTGTAAGTCAGAAAAATTATTTATTGTCGAGTTCTAAGACGGAATAATTTATTATTTCCAGTTCTTTATCGGAATATTCTATTATTCCGAGTTCCAAGTCAGAAAAATCGAAGTAATTTGTTTGAAAAATCGTGTTTTCCGAGTTCTAAGTCAAAAAAATTAATTTGTCTGGATTCTAAATTGAAATAATCAATTTTTTTCGAGTTCTAAGTCAGAAAAATCGATTTTTTCGAGTTTTAAGTCGGAATAATCTATTATTCCGAGCTCCGAGTCAGAAAAATCGAGTTTTCCGAGTTCTAAGTTCGTCTGATCTATTTTTCCGAGTTATAAGTTAGAAAAATCGATTTTTCCGAGTTCTAAGTCGGAGTTTTCTATTTTTTCGAGTTGTAAGTCCGAAAAATCGAGTTTTCCGAATTCTAAGTTAGATAAGTCGATTTTTCCGAGTTCCAAGTGAGAATAAACAATTTTCCGAGTTACAAGTCGTAAAAAAAATATTTTGTGACCATTCTATATTTCCGTAGTATTTTATAAACTTCATTCTCTACAGTCCAAAATTCTCCACCGATTTGGTACGTTTGAGGTTTTGAAATAAACATTATTTTTATTGCTTATTATTAATTTAATACCTGTAACTGAAATATGTCAACTATTCAAATTTTTCTTTTCCAATCTGCCAAAAACTTTTTTTAATGCTGATTAGTTTTGAAAATCAATGAAACCAATTTCCACTCGATAAAAATATAAACAATTCAAATTTTCATATTATGTAAAAGACAGTACATTTTGTTTATTCTGAGTACACATTTTTAATATTTTTAATGCATCTACGTTTAGTAACTAAAAATTACAAAAAACAATTGAAATTTCTATTGAGGTGGTGATAAAAAAACTATACTAGTTTCTTTCTGTCGAAATATTGTTACAAATTAAATTTTGGTCAACCTACGGTAAAAAGCAAGTAATTTTCGAAATCGCCCTGTACCTACATACAAGAGACAACAAATTAAAACGAAATTAATACAAAAAAAAATCTATTCAAACCACTAATTTATGTTGTAGGGTACTTACTGGGATGTTCGGGAGCAATGAAATGCATATTTTTGAAATCGTCCTGGCACGTTTTAACATGATGGTTTATCGAATCAGGAGCAACTAGAGGGGGAAACAATATTAAAAATTAGTTAAACAATGTTTTTAGCTACTGGGTGAGTTGCCGATAGAAAAACATCTACGGCGAACCAGATCATCAAACCGTCATCGAAGCATATACAGAACGGAACAGCAAAAATATCAAACTGTTCCAATAAAAAAAAAAAGATTAATAACGTAAGAAATTGAAGAAAAAAACATTCGAAAACGGTCAAAGCACGTAAAGAAGGCCGACGTTTTACAATACATCCATTCTGAAGCGTACAGTAGCCGATCTAAGGTCTCAGCAGCCAAAAATCCACCTTAGAAGGACGTAACGCTTCAGCATAGATCAACGACAGCCTATCCGAACGCACCCTTACGCCTGCTTCAGCAGTTTCGTCACTCAAATCGTTTAAACGCATCAGTCGCTCATATTTCATCGGATACAAAGATATTTTAAGCAAAGCGGCAACAGCGCGCGGCGATTCGAACGTACCTCTCGATGTTCCGTCACTTCCATCAATTGTCATTAATTCGAATACTTTATCTGTCAACATTTGTATATAAATTAATTAAAGAGAGATTATAATACGTTTGCATTACAAATTCATCTACAAACGAAATATAACCTAAGAATTTTGTTCCATTTACCGTTGTAACGAATTTTATAAGCGTTTGCAGACGTCTAGTTTGAATAAGGAGTAATAAACAATTCAAACTAAACGCATGCAAATATGTTTAGATACGATAAAACGGAACAAAATTAGATGCAAAAAAACAAAAGTTATTTTGACAGACAATTCGATTATTTTAAAAAGAAAACAAAAAAAAACGTTCTTAACGTCAGATGTCAACTGTCAGATCTTTGATGACAATTGACAGCCGACGTATTAGGAGGAGTGACGGAACGGTTCGATTTCAATTTAGATAGACGTAGAATTGTTATCAATTTAAGAAAAGTGTGTATTTTTATCAAATTTTTAGCTGTATATACGGAGGAGTGTCCGAAAATTGTAGGACCAACAGTTTATTTTGGAATTTATACAATCTAATATGCCTTTAGGGCTCTAATATTTGAAATTAAGTCCCAATCATATTGAACTTTTTACTACATTTACCTTCATTAATTACCTATTAAAATTATGCAAATATTATTCCTATATAACTCTGGTATAAAGAGGTAAAAATCAGGTAACCGGGTCGGTTATTCAATTGTACCTCTGGCCGTAGATTGTGATCGACTCTTTTTGTCTTTTAATTAAAATACAATTTTTATACATACTTATTGATAGAGAAATACGGTTTTGTACAGAAGTTAAAAAGTTTGGGTTGCCGTTTTCCAATTGGCCGCAACCTCTTATCAACTTCGTTTAGTTTTGAGTTCATATCGTATCATAATAATTTATATATCAAATTAAAGCTATTTTTTATTTCTACGCAACGAAATACGGTTGCCTATGTAAAAATGGCTGCAAATAAGGGTTGCCTATGTAAAAATGGCTGCAAATAAGGGTTGCCAACTGTTAAAACTACATAAAAGCAAGAAAGTTAGCGGAATAGACTAGGATCGCAGTGTGCCAGCTCTCCGTCGTTTTGAAACGATTGCGCATGAGTATATAGGTAAGCTACTATTATTTTTATTGAAACTACGTCTTTTTGACGACCTTAATGCGCCATATTGCTTTGTTTGCAATCAAGAATTACTCAAATGCTCATCGCTTCAGCTGGTGAAGTAAGGATAACAACACTAGATGTAAGTCACTATATAATAAAGGTACTACACCGAGCTGTCGAACACTAATAGATATCACTGTCCACAACTGTTATCTATAAATCAATTCTAAACTGGCAAGTGTCTGATGACATTTCAACGTCAGATCACCGCTGGTTAACATTAAAAATAAACTTTATGTTGTGACCCTCACGTCATCTCGAAATCTTAGGAAGAGGACATACCATCATATGCTCAACTTCTCCAAAATGCTTTGCGAGCGGTGGAGGCCGAAACACCAAACAATAACAATATTCGGAAAAATACTCGAAATCTATAAAGCACAATGAGTAACGTCTATAAGAAATCCTGCCCAGGAGACTGGTCCAACACGATCAAATGACTACCGCATGGTGGTGTCACGAAAACACCACATGACGATGGCAAGGAAATCTTTCAAAAACTACAAAACTCAAAGAGGACTGGGAGACTAACAAATCTCACCTCATAGAATACAAACAAGTCGTTAGACAAAAACAAAAGTATGGAGAACCTAATGCGAAGAAATCGAAGATTTCCCGCAGGTAGTCAGGCTTCAAAGAGCTCTCTCTCTCTCAAGAGACCAACTCCGCAGTACTGGTGCGCTAATTAGAGAAGATAGCATAAAAACTGGAGCGGGATTGGTTGTAGGCTAACCATTGCTCAATATTTAGATTGCTTGCTTGTTGCTTATCTACTTGTAGGCATCTCTTTCTGCATGAAAATAGAGAAATGCAATCAACAAATGTTTGCCTCCTCGTGCCACCGCTGGATACGCTAATACTGCTGCTCTAGAGCAACACTATTAACTAACTGAAAGACACTGCAAGCTAAGGTGTAAGGCAACGTACTGAAGGCTGAAAGGCAGCTGAGAAAGCGGTAGCTAAATCCCCTTATATCCAGCCTTACCCGGTCATGCAGGGCTCTGATCGGGTGGACATTTTTTCCCTAGCTAATATGGACTAAAACAATTTAAGAACAACCGTGGACAGGGAACTCCCAGAAGGAATATACCTTCTACAACATATAGGTAACGGAAACCGCAGAGATTCCAGAAGAATTAACTTCTCTGCGTAACGTTCTGAGGGACGTTATAATCTCACAATACCTCCGGCGGAACAACCTTCGGAGGTAAGTGCCAGCTCCACAAATCCCAAAGACGAAACTAGCCTAAAACGAGTTGTCTCAAAACTCAACTGGACTTACTGGCTTGAGCTAAGGCTGAAGGAGGACGACCGATTAGACCCAGACCCTGAAAGAAGGACGGAGCCTAACCGAAGTCCGAATCAAACTTCCCAACTCAAACGGGGCCGCCTCCAAAGCGACAGTTCGTCCTCAACGGAGGCCGCGATAAGGTCACCCCAAGAAGCCTAAAACTGAGTCGGACAGAGCAAGGGCAACCACATCTGCAGCGCAAGCGGTAGAAGGTGGCTTTTCCTATAAAGAGGCACCAACGCCCATGAAAATGGCGGTAGTACCTAAAGAATTTCCCAAGGAAAAACTGACTCAGACTCGGGAAGAAGTGATGGAAGAATTTTTGAAGAGCGTAGGGAGATCAAGGTCACAGTCCAAGAAGGGATATTTCCATAACGGAGCTTCCTTCTTGATATGTGCCAATAACACCGCTAAAACCTGGCTCTCCGAAGTAATCCCTCAGCTGCAACCATGGCAGGGAGCACAACTTAAGGTGAGACCCTCTAGCGAGATCGTCCGAACCAACAAAGTTGTTGCTTGGATATCCAAACTTATAATTATAATTTACTATGGTGTAGTGAGAAAGAATATCACTGGAAGGAACATACTCATCCATACAGATAGCAGACAAGCACTACTCACCCTGAACAGACCACGAATTTATTCAGGGATATTACTAGAATGTCACGAAACTTTGGCCGAAGTATCCATCAACAATGTGGTCACCTTAAGATGGATTAAAGGTCACGCCACATCGAAAGGTAACCGTCTTATTGACTCACTAGCCAAGAAAGCAGCCAACCAAATACTTTTTGGACCTGACCCTTCTACTGGCCTGACAAAATCGGTAGTGACAGACCTAATCAAAGAACATTCCCTTGTGAAATTCAAGGAAAGATGGGATGAAACCAGAAACTGCAGAGTTGCCAGGGAACTCTTTAGTTATCTTGACAACACTGCAGCAAACAAATACTTGACTATGACCAGAGAGAATCTGCGCCTAGTCACAGGCATTCTAACTGGTCATTGCTAAGTACGAAAGCATCTCTATATCATGGGGCTGTCAGAATCCGCACTCTGAAGAGGGTGCAACAAGAAGATGAGATCATCGAGAATATCCTTTACGATTGCTCGACGCTCTCATTTATTAGAAGATTTGTGTTCGGCGAGTATCGGCTAACACTGGCCGATATAAGAGAAGCACCTCTCGGCGACTTTGTCAACTACATTAAATCTGTAGGCTGGCTCACGAGCTAGGAGGTGCCTTTCATTTCAGGAGGATGCACAATGGGCCTAATGAGGACTAAGTGCCGTGGGGTAACCCACCCTCCACACGTTACAGATACAGATGGTGTAGTGACTGCCGTTATTGAGATGGTAGATGAAGCTGTCAAAAACCATGTTCCACAGTAGAGGTGATGGAGGTTATAGTGACTCCTAACAAGGAATTTTGAGAACATATTTTGCGATAGAATGCAACTAGCTCTTAAAATTATAAAACAATTGTAGAAATATATACAATACGAGTAATAATAATAATTTTTTAATCGTGAAAAAATCACCCTTCAAGATTATTTCAGTTTTTCATGTTTCCGGGTTCCTGGAGTACGAAAAACATGTTTCCCCATTCCGTCGTCTGGCTGTTTGACTATAGAGAAAAGCTTCAAATTTTGTATGTAAGTAAGGCTCCTGTCAATTATATCCAGGGTGACTAGTTTAAAACACATGATTTATTTTTAAAAGTCATCAGATTTCGACTAAAATTGGTCAAAGATTACACATCCTAAATAATTTTTTAAATATACAAAATGGCGTTGAACGGAATCGTATTTAATCAAAATATGACCCCCTTGAATGTAAATAATAAAAAGAGTCCTTTTGGTTTGTGTAACTGGACCATTTTAAAAGCAATCATTATCGTTCAATAACGGTGAACGTGACGAATAACACCGAGCGGACACGAAGCGTGAGTTCAGGTGTGATCAAGAGGAGATGGATGGAGAGAAGGTGAAAAAGAGTTCTTGATGGTTTTAACTTTTAATTGTTAAAATATAAGTGCTTAGGAGTTCCCTGTTTTTCCATTTTTTATATCGAAGAAAGTATCTTACTTATCGACGCATGCGCAACAGTCTTAAAACGACAGAAAGCTGTCAAACTGCGTCCTTGTCTGATAGATGTATTGTACGCTAACTTTATCTCGATTTTTTTATATTTTTAACAGCAACCCCAATTAGCGGGCACTTTTAGATAGGCAACCTCATTCCATCGTGAAGAGACAAAAATTAGCTTTAATTTGATATATAATTTATTAAGATACGTTACAAATATACAGTGTCGCACATAAAGTGCGCACATATGGATTATTTTTTAAAATATTGTAGATGAATTTTGATTCTGCTATCTTCTGATGCTTCAAAAATGATAACGAATGACATGCAAATGGTCAATCACGTGACTTGTTGTAAATGTCAAAAGTTGACATTTTTTTTAAATATTGCAAAAAATGGCATTATTTTTCAGTTTCGAGAAATGTCTAAAGAAAAAGTTACTTAAAAAGTGTAAAAAAAATATTTTGTATAGGTTTGTTTAAATTTCAGTAACCTAAAAATGAATTGGTAGAAAAAATTAAAAAAAAATGAAGTTATAAGAAAATCTTGAAAATTGGTACATGGGTGTAAAAAAAACTAAAAATCAGCAACTTTTTCTTTAAACATTTCTGGAAAATTTAAAAGTTAATGCCAAGTTTTGAAATTTTTAGAAAACAATGTAAATTTTTGACATCTACAAAAAGTCACGTGATTGACCATTTGCATGTCATTCGTTATCATTTTTAAAATAGCAAAAAAAATTATGTGACACTGTAAAATTATATCTGTTTATATCAGGTTGACAAGAGGTTGCACCCAAGCAAAAAACGGCAACCCAATTTTTTTAAATACTTTACATATCTCTCTTTGAAATTAACTATATTTTATCTTCAAAACAAGTGAACGAAATTATTAAAAACAAAATTATATTTTAATTAAAAGTACTTGCGACCATATTCTGATAGGCAACCCTGCAAAATCTTATTTCTCTATCAATAATTATTTATAAAAATTGTATTTTGATTAAAAACAAATTAATGCAGTACTTATACCATCGAATTTTAGACTATTATAGATTTTCATATCCATTATTTATCGATAAATTAACTTTATTTACCCCTTCTTGTTAAATTTACCCCCAAATCATTTGTATAAAATTTCCAAAACAAACACACCCTATATGTATGTATCTATCTCAATTGAACTTTTAGTACGCGACAAATCCACCGCGACGCATCAAAAACGCTACTGTCGCAACCAGCGCCAAAACGCCTTGACCGGCGACAATCTGAAGCAGGCTTAACGATCTGTCGCCGTCAATCCTAACCTATACGGCTCGAAGATAGAAGTATTTTTGTTAAACTCGAATGATGAATAAAAAAAAACAAAAAACGAATTATCTCTGTGTTATTTATACACGGAGAGATATAGACAAGAAATTTTTTCCAAAAAATTCTGAATGAGATTTTTTTTTTAATTTAAATTACCTGATCCTATCTTGACGAGACCATTATGCTGAATAAAAATTGTGTCGCAGGTAAGGTTTCCGTGGACGATGGGCGGTGAACAGGAATGTAAGTAACTGTAAAGAAATAAAAAACAGACTGCATTCATAATACTTCGTTGACAGTGTTGCCAGACGTGTATTATGGGGGGGGGGGGGCGAAACGTGGCTAATCAATGGATTCGGTGATAATGGATATTATACGGAAAAGGGACGAACAGAAGCTAAAAAATATGAAAAAGGATCTTCAATAAGTTAATTAAAATATATTAAATAATTGAATAGTCAACGATCCTTGTTAATCACTAGGTACAGCATTTAAACACATCCTAAACCAAAACAGCGATAATACCATATGAAAAACAGATTTGGCAACATGTAACGCGTCATATAGTGACAGCGACATCTATAACAGAGGTAATGCACAAAAATTTCCAAAAATTTCTTCATAACAGTCAATACTTACTTTTCAGTCACCTTTAAAGTAGTTAGATGTATTTTTGTGCCAGGAAGTTCCAGTCTAATTCCTTTTAAAAGAACTTGCTTGATCAGTCCAATCAATCTTCTCGAATGTCAATACTTTGCATTACTTGGCAACAATGCATAATCTATGTACATATTTGGACCATTTTAAAGCCACTGTGGAAAAATTTCTGCACACTCTTCCAATCACAATATACAATAATGAAGTCAAATCTGTCAGTCTTGCCAAAAAGTCACTTATTAATAATTAGCCCATCTCTTATCTCAGCAAGTCCCGTCATGTGTCAATTGTCAATAAGTCCGGTAAACTGTCAAAACACCTGGTAACTTTCAAAACGCCTGTCAACTGTCAAAACACCTGGCAACTGTCAAAACGCCTACCAACTGTGAAAACGCTTGACAACTATCAAAACGCCTGTCGCCTGTCAATTATTCCTTCATCACTGACACCTGTTAAGAAACAAAATTTTTACCTATAAGGGAAAAAGTTTTAAGAAAAATTCAATTCATATTTTTCAGTTTACGAAAAATATACTTTTTTGGAAATTTTAAATAGTATCTTGCATAAATATTGGCAACAATGGAAAGTCATAATTATTTTACAGATAAATAAAAGTACATGTTGCCATATCTGCATTTACACTTAAAAATCACTGTATTAAATAAGTTTTTTTTTCTAAAATTTGAGAATTATGAAATTTTTAGGTCATATCTAGCTGTTAACAAATGAAACATTGACGGTTTAAGTCACTTAAGTGCTTAAAAAAAAAAGATGATTATTGGTGTATAAAAAGACATTTTTAACGACAAAAAAATACATTTTCATTGAAACGCGATGCAACTGAATCAAATTAAAAAAATTTCTTCCAATGCAGCCACGATACTCACCAGACATGAATCCGTTCGATCGTTCCTCGTTTGAAAGCACTCTCTTAAGTCTGTTACTGAAACTGTTGGACGGGTCTACAATGTACATGAAAACACAAAAAAGTTGCTTTTTCTAACCAAAATATCAATAAAAAATAAAAAAAGAACAATTAGAAAGGAAGAAATCTTTTTAAAATCAATTTTTTTTATAGAATTCAACAGTCGTTAAATATATGCCTTCTGTAGTGATAATAATTTAAAAATAAAACCAAAAATAATAAAATAGGGGTAAATAGTGTAAAAAAAATCGGATTGGTTCGAAAGAAATTAAGGAGCGGTACAAAAAGGTACGAAATCTGGCAACGCTGCTTGAAGACCGCCGCCAATCTCTCATCGCTGCAAACTGGGCAAGAGACGACACAACGAAGTAAAATGCGACAAAATATCTAAAAGTTTTTAAAAAAAGAAATAACAAAAAAGTTCCCAGCGTCCTGTCGCGTTTTCGGACGCGCGATCCGATCGTGCGTCAATTGGACGCGCGTCGGGTAAACGCGCGAGGCGCGCGGGGAGCTTTAGCGCGCCGATTATCTGTGACCCTCGAGATTTGAGACCCGTAAATTTTACCGTACGCGCGCGTTGCTCTACCTCCGAGCTACCGACAAATAACGAGAGAGACAGATAACCTTTTTAATAAAATCTATACGGAATTTTTATGAAATTATTACGAATCTACTTTAAAAAGTAGCTCTATCTAGACGACATATCCATCATCGGTAGGTACAAGGGACTTACCTTGTAAGCGCTGAAATAAATATTAAAAAAAAACATCGTCCACAATTATCCATTTACATACTTACAAAAACACTGAACATTGTGGCGACACAATCATAGAAAAAAACAATTCTTACAAGCTACAAGATCAGAAATACAAATGTCTTAAAATCTAGAAAAAAAAATTATTTGGTTGCTTTATTTTTTTTTTAGCCGCAATATCTTGCGATTAGATTCTGTTGGTGTTTTTTTGGAAAATATTTACCTCAAAGCTGAGAGGATTTGCGTGCACCATCTCCTCCACGCTTGAAGTGGCAGTTTCTTGACGTTTCGTTTGGTCCTCTTCAGGAATTGCTTGAGTGAACCGGACGACATGTATTCCGTGATGAATATCACCTGGAAGTAACCAAACGCAAATGAAAACAGTATTTACAGCTATTTCTCTTTATTTATTATTACTCTTCACACAGTAGTCTGTAAAAAGTATTATAGGTTTGCTTTCAAGAAATCAAAATTTTTAATGATGATCCAAATTGAAAATTGTTTGTACCAAAATCCTTGGAATCAAATTTTGAACAACTTTTAAAAATGCCCGTCGCTGTCATGGTTTTTGTCCGCATGATAAGTCAAAAACGAAAAATTATATCAACTTGAAAGTTTGAAAAAAAAAATTTACAAAAAATGGGAAGTTAAGGGGGGTTAAAACAAAAAAAAAATATATATATAAAAAGTAAAAACGAAATTAAAAAAATTCCAAAATCAAAAACGAAACGCGATATCAACATGAAATTTTTAGTAAAAATTAAGCTCTATAAGGAAATGAAGCCTATTGATTCTGAAAAAAATATAAACAAAAACCGGGGGTCAAGGGGCGTTTGATGCCTGCCGTTAAAAAAAAGTTTCGCCACCCATGTATATAAGCCTTAGTTTCATGATCTTTTTGTCACTGTTGATTGTCAATCAATTTTACTAATGTCACGTCATATTTTTATATAATAAAGTATATTATTTCCCAAATCTTTATCTATACAGTCCATTTAATCGAGCTCAGCCCGCAGCAGCACAAGGGGGTGAAAATTTAAAAAAAAAATCCTAACTTAAAAACTAAAAATAATATCAATTTGAAATTGCTAGCAGAAATCAAGCTATATGAGGGGAAAAATCCCTTAGATTTGGAAAAACAAATCTAATTAAAAACGGGGGGTTCAGGAGGGGTTCAAATAAAAAAAAAATCCTAAATCAAAAACGAAAAGTGTTATAAACATGAAATTTTTAGTAAATATCAAGTTCTTTAAGGTGATTACAGCACCCCCTTATAATTTTCAAACAAGGATATCTCAAAAAATAATTTTTTAAAAAATTAAAATTTTGGCAAAATATATTAGGCAATAATATCTAGAACATGTATATATTTTAAAATTTTAATTCCCTCCAGTTTCCGAGAAAAAAAATCAAAGGGCTTTAAATTTTGAAATATCATAATGAAAATAAATGCATTCCTCAACAGCATTATTCTTAATATAATCCCTAAATTTAAGCTCTTAATCTTTTGTTAATGATTTTTTAAAATTCGCCGAAATTAGTGGCTAAAACGCCTTGTTAAGTACTATTTTCTGGTTTAAACTGGTGTAAACTAGTGTAAATCATTGCAAGAAACGAATGATGACTCAGAGTGTACGATACGGTAGTTACAGACGCGTTACACTAGAAAGAAGCACTTAACGAGGCGTTTTAGCCACTAATTTCGGCGAATTTTAAAAAATCATTAACAAGAGATTAAGAGCTTAAATTTGGGGATTATATTAGGAATACTCCTGTTGAGGAATGCATTTATTTTCATTATATTTCAAAATTTAAAGCCCTTTGATTTTTTTTCTCGGAAACTGGAAGGAATTAAAACTTTTAAAAATATGCATATTCTAGATATTATTGCCTAATTTATTTTGTCCAAATTTAAATTTTCTAAAAAAATTACTTTTTGAGATATCCTTGTCCGAAAATTATAAGGAGGTGCTGTAATCACCTTAAGGAGATGAAGCCTACTGAATCTGAAAATAATTTAATTCAAAATGGGGGGTTAAAGGGGGTGGAAATAAAAAAAAAATCAAATCAAAAACGAAAAATGATATTGCTAGCAAAAAACAAGCTCTATGAGAGGAAGAAGCCCTTAGATTTTGAAAAAAATTGATTTAAAATGGAGGGTTTAAGGAGAGTTAAGACACACTAAAAGTCTCAAGATAAGACCCCACCAAGATCTACTCGTCAACAAAACTAGTTTGTTGTCGGCATTTTAAGCTTTTTCACTGTTTAATGTAGTAAAGATCATAAAATAAAGTCCAGCTTTTTGGAAAAGACAGTTTTTGTTGCTTTTTTTATAAATATAACTTTTTTGGCGCAGTCAGTAGGATTTCCTACTACGTAGAAGTTCTATCAAGACACACAATCTTTTACCTACATACATTTTTACCAAAAATTTTATACAATAAATATATTATAACCTCAAAGACGCCGTCTTGTATTTAAAATTGTCGACTTACCCGAGGCTTATCGTTATGCGTATCAGTCCAATATCTGTGAAATTTAACGATGTTCGGATGTTCCAATTGGGTGAGATTTTCGAAAATCAACTGGATCTTCTCCTCTTGGCTCTTGAAATTCTTCCTCTCCGAAAATTGGACCTCGTTCCAAACGACCTCGACGCCCTCTTCGGTATCCATCGCTAAGTAGGCGCAATCGATGCCCGGGACATCTCTCTGCTCAACCTGAAACAAACAAAAAACGAAAACATTATTTCTACGGGTTTTTACGTATTTTTACATATTCTTAAGTGTTTTTACATATTTTTACATAGTTTTACGTATTTTTTCGCATTTCTACGTGTTTTTACATATGTTTACGTATTTTTAGGTATATTTACGTATATTTACGTATTTTTGCGTATTTTTACGTATATGGAGCAGGTAAGGACACCAAGATATCCTGGTCTATCACCTATCGAATTTATGAGGAACATTACCGATATAAGACATATTTCGAAGATCTTTTCAGACTTCTTGTTACTTATAATTGTTAATCATGCGTTCTCATTTATTTTATTTAAAAAATTGATAAGACCTTTATGAATATAAAAAAAGAAAACCTTTTTTCTACGTGTTTTTACGTATTTTTTTCGCATTTTTACGTGTTTTTACATATTTTTACGTATGTTTACGTATTTTCACAAATTTTTACGTATTTTTATGTATTTTTCGTATTTTTTACGAATTTTTACGAGTTTACGTGTTTTTACGTATTTTTACGTGTTTTTACGTATTTTTACGTAATTACCCGTATTTTTACATATTTTTATGCAGGTAAGGACACCGAGATATCCTGATCTATACCCTATCGAATTTATAAGGAACTTTATCGATATAAGACACATTTCGAAGAACTTTTCGGACTACTTACTAGTAATTGATAATGATGAATTCTCATTTATTTTATTTAAAAAATTGATACATTTATAAATAAAAAAAAAACGAAAACATTTCTACGTATTTTTACGTATTTTTTCGCATTTTTACATGTTCCTATATGTTTTTACGTATTTCTACGTATTTTTACGTATTTTTACGTATTTTTACGTATTTTTACATATTTTTACATATTTTTACGTATTTTTACGTATTTTTACGTATTTTTACGTATTTTTACGAATGTTTACGTATTTTTACGAATGTTTACGTATTTTTACGAATGTTTACGTATATGGAGCAGGTAAGGACACCGAGATATCCTGATCTATCCCCTATCGAATTTATAAGGAACTTTATCGATATAAGACACATTTCGAATAACTTTTCGGACTTCTTACTAGTAATTGATAATGATGAATTCTCATTTATTTTATTTAAAAAATTGATAGACATTTATAAATAAAAAAAAAACGAAAACATTATTTCTACGTGTTTTTACGTATGTTTTCGCATTTTTACATGTTTCTATATGTTTTTACGTATTTTTACACATTTTTACTTATTTTTACGTATTTTTATGTATTTTTACGTATTTTTATGTATTTTTATGTATTTTTACGTGTTTTTGCGTATTTTTAAGTATTCTTACGTATTTTTACGTACATGAAACAGGTAAGGGAGATATCCTGATCTATCCCCTATCGAATTTATGAGGAACTTTACCAATATAAGACATATTTTGAAGATCTTTTCGGACTTCTTGTTACTTATAATTGTTAATGATGAATTCTCATTTATTTTACTCAAAAAATTGATACATTTAGAAATTTTAAAAAAACGAAACACTATTTCTACGTATTTTACGTATTTTTTTTTGCATTTCTACGTGTTTTTACATATTTCTACGTATTTTTACGTATATAGAACAAGTAAGGACACCGAGATATCCTGATCTATACCCTATCGAATTTATGAGGAACTTTAACTATATAAAACACATTTCGAAGATCTTTTCAGACTTCTCGTTACTTATAATTGTTAATTGAGAATTCTGTTATTTTATTTAAAAAATTGATAGACATTTATGATTCAAAACAGGTTTCATTCATATTTTTTTATTTAAATTTGACGAATGTAAATTATTAACGAAAAGTAAAACTTTTTTTTTTTTAGAAAAAATCTGCAGCGTTGCCACATCGATTTAAGCGTAATAACTTCCTTATAGCAGCGTCATTATTTTATATAGAAACGTTTTCTAAAATATATTTTGTATTTATTTAGATGTCGCAAGCTTCATTTCGATTTCTAAATATATAAATTCGGTTTTCTACGTTTTTGATGAATAGATTTTGGCAGTTCATTCATCGCGCCGCGCACCATTTGCTAAAATTATTCAAGTAGGCTGTGTTTACATTTTTTTCAAGTTACGTCGATTATAAAAACAAATGTATCTGCCGAAACTAAATATAGGTTATTTATTTTATTAAAGTTCGATCGTTCCCATAATATTTCAAGTGGAATCTCTAATGAAATATTTAATATTCTTTCATTATTTTTACCTTACGTCGAGTTTTCGACGGATCTTTACAATTTGGAGTCCCCTGATACCGTTTTGATCATTTTCGCGAGGATGCGATGAAGAGAAGCATATCAAATTTTAAACTTAAACTTTAATTATCCTGCGATGAGACGATTAGATGTTGGGCATAGTCGGGGCAAATGGGGGGATACTTTATAGAGTGTCGTTTTTCTATTGTAAGGTTTATTTCTTTTATTAGAAAAGAAAATTCTTTGAATAAGAGTTATCTGTGATTTTATGATACCACAAATAAATGTTATTAGCTTACGCTGATATACAGTATGTCCCAAAAATACTGATTGTCCCTACATCAGAATTATACTTATAACATTTAATATAAATTTTATGGACATTTCAGTCAAACAACTTTTACATTTAAAAATTTAGCATAAAAAAATAATTTTTGATTGAAAAAGCGAAAAACCAGTTTTTGCGAACTTTGACTTCCTCTATTTTTTGCATTAATCATGGTAGCGTAGTGACATAAAAGAATATATTGTTAACTACAATTCTGCACGAGATATTTTTTACTAAGACCTGTCATTTTCGCAGAAAATCGATTAAAAAAAAATATATAACACAAAATGCTTTTCTTGCTTATTTTTAGCGTATAAAAATGAATGAACACTAAGAATATCTTTTTGTCTTATTTAAATAACTTAAATTGATTTAAACAATATTATAAACCTGTACAATTTAGTCTGGGACTGGAACACACTGTATATAATACGTACGGGCGTCGTTCAATCGGATTAGAAAGGGTCGGTGACGTGCAGCGTAAAAACTGCATACAAACGATGCGTTTTGCATTTATCGACCAGATTTAGGCCCTTTGTACTTCTTCCGATCGCCTGACGTTGCCCGAAATCTGCATGGAAATTAACCGTCCATTGAAACACCCCTTACGCCCTTAGGGGGCTGTTCGATGTTAAAAGTTTCGAATGAAAAGAATTCAATTTCGTGTCCATTTATAAAAAAAAAAATACAAAACGAATTTTTAAATGGTGATGTAAAATACATTATTATGCCCAAATCATCTACAATTTGAAAAAAGAAGATTAAACTGTTCAGTCAAATTCCCTCCCTACACTACACAATAATCACATATTGGACGATTTTTTAAAATTTGTGAGCAGCTTCTTCATGGGTGGCACTTTATAGAACGAGCACCAGGTGGTTGAGGTGTCAAAAATTACAACAAAGGTTAAAATAGTCACATTTTAGATACATTTTTTTGAAAATTGTGGACAGCTTCTTCATGGGTGGCTTTTTATTGAAACGAGCACCAGGTGGTTAGGGTGTCAAAAATTACATCAAAGGTTAAAATAGTCTCATTTTGCTGATATTTAATATATTCATGAACAACTTCTTAAGTGACACTGTATGAACATGCACTAGGTAAAATAATCATATTTTTAATAAATTTTTTAAATTTTTGAACATGGTCTTCCTGGGTGACACTTTATGGAACGAGCACCAGGTGCCCTAGGTGTCAAAAATTACATAAAAAGTTGAAATAATTACATTTTAGATACATTTTTTGAAATTTATGGGCAGCTTCTTCATGGGTGGTTTTTTACTGAAACGAGCACCAGGTGGTTAGGGTGACAAAAATTACATCAAAGGTTAAAATAGTCACCTTTTGCTGATGTTTTATATATTCATGAACAACTTCTTAAGTGGCACTGTATAGAACATGCACTAGGTGGCCTAGGTGTTCAAAATTACATTAAAAGTTGAAATAATCATATTCTGCTAAATTTTTGAACATGGTCTTCATGGGTGACACTTTATAGAACGAGTAGGTCCGGGTGTCAAAAATTATATGAAAAATTAAAATAATTAAATATCACATTTTAGATTAATTTTGTGAACAGCTTCTTCTAGGGTGGCACTTTATAAAACGAGCACCAGGTGCCCTAGGTGTCAAAATTACATAAAAAGTTGAAATATTCACATTTTAGATTCATTTTTTGAAATTTGTGGACAGCTTCTTCATGGGTGGCTTTTTATTGAAACGACCACCAGGTGGTTAGGATGTCAAAAATTACATCAAAGGTTAAAATAGTCACATTTTGATGATGTTTTATATATTCGTGAACAACTTCTTAAGTGGCACTATAAGAACATGCACCAGGGGTGACCTAAGTGTTCAAAATTACATTAAAAGTTGCAATAATCATATTTTTGCTATTTTTTTAAATTTTAGAACATGTTCTTCATAGAACGAGTAGGTGCGGGTATCAAAATTTATATGAAAAGTTAAAATAATTACATATCACATTTTAGATGAATTTTTTGAACAGCTTCTTCTAGGGTGGCACTTTATAGAACGAGCACCAGGTGCCCTAGGTGTCAAAAATTACATAAAAAGTTAAAATATTCACATTTTAAATATTTTTTTAAAGTGGACAGCTTCTTCATGGGTGGCTTTTTATTGAAACGAGCACCAGGTGGTTAGGGTGTTAAAAACTACCTAAACAGTTAAAATAGTCAAATTTTGCTGATGTTTTTTTAATTTATGAACAACTACCTGGATGGCACTGTGTAGAACGTGCACCAGGTGGCCCTAAGTATTCAAAATTACATTTATAGTTGAAATAATCACATTTAAGATAAAGTTTTAAGTTTTGTGGGCAGCTTCTTCTAGGGTGGCACTTTATAGAACGAGCACCAAGTGGTTTAGGTGAAAAATATTACATAAAAACAGAACTAGTCACATTTTGCTATTTTTTATTTTTTTTTTATTTATGGACAGCTAAATTTTGTGGGCAGCTTCTTCTTTGGTGATCCTTTATAGAATGACTACCAGGTAATCTGGGTATCAAAACTTTGTGCTGACTTTTTTGACATTCGTGCTCAGCTTCTTCATGGTTGGCACTTTATAGAACAAGCACCAGGTGGTCCAGTTATCAAAAATTATATAAAAAATTGAAATAGTCACAATTTAGATGAATTTTTTAAAAATTGTGGAGCGCTTCCTTATGGGTAGCACTTCATAGAACGAGGATCAGGTATGTGTGTCCAATTACATAAAAAGTCAAAATAATCTAATTTAAAATGATTTTTATGAAATTTTTAGACGTCTTCTTAATGGATGGCACTTTATAGAATAAGCACAAGGTGTGATGTAGGTGTCAAAAAATACATAAAAAGTTAAAATAATTTTTGTGCTGACATTTTTGACAATCGTGCACAGCTTCTTCATAGATGGTACTTTATAGAAAGAGCACTAGGAGGTCCAGGAATCAAATATTATATAAAAGGTTGAAATATTTTTTTAAAATTTGTGGGCAGCTTCTTCTTGGGTGGCACTTTATAGACCGAGCACCTGGAGTCTAGGTGCCAAAAATTATATTAAAAGTTAAAATAAACACATTTTAGATGATTTTTTTAAAATTGGTGGACATCTTCTTCATGGTTTGCACTTTATAGACCGAGCAGCAGGTGGTCTAGGTGTCAAAAATTATATCAAAAGTTGAAATAATTACATTTTAGAGGATTTTTTTGAAATTCTTGGACATCTTCTTCATGGTTGGCACTTTATAGACCGGGCACCAGGTGGTTTAGGTATCAAACATTATATTAAAAGGTAAAATAATTGTATATTTGTTGAATTTTTTGGAATTTTTGGACAGCTTCTTCATTGGTGAAACTTTAAAGAACGGGAACCAAGTGAAATTACATAAAAAATTAAAAATTACATTACTTTTTTTTAAGTTGTGGACAGCTTCTTCATAGGTGGCACTTATAGTAAGTAAGTAAATTCTTTATTTAGCTTTCAGCTAGTTATAAACAAATATTTACAATTTAAACTTAAAACTATAGGTTACCTAAACCTAGATAATTACTAATCATATTTTTAAAACTACCTAGAGTTGGGGCATCTTTTATATTTTTAGGCAACGCATTAAAAAGACGAATCCCTTCCTGCAATAATGAGCCCATCAAAAAAGATTTTTTTGTGAAATCAATATTAAAATTGTCCATTGATCTGAGTGGACGTAAATGAAGTTCAGATCTTTTTACAAGTAGTGTACTAAGGTATTTCGGAGTTTTGTGATGTATCATCTTATATATTAGTATTAAATTCGACATTTTAATGCTTTGCTCAACTGTATAGACATTCAGCTGTTCATGCATTTCCCTGACCAAAGTGTAAATATTACAATTTAATATTATCCTTAAACATTTATTTTGTAATAGTTGCAATCTGTTGATGTTTTCTTTAGTAGCTGATATTAGAACGAGCATCAGTTAGTCCATTGTTTTGTATTTTTAAAACAATTTTTTTAACTGGTGATGTAAAATACATTATCATGCCCAAATCCTCTACACTTTGAGAAACTAAGATTAAACTGTTCAGTCAAATTCCCTTTACTGTACAAAGGCAAAATTAAATTCATCATTGTTTAGACATGTGTTCATAAAAAGATCACATTACTTTTGGTTTTGTTAACCTATCATTCTTTAAATATAGTTTTATTTCAATTATTATTACATTCAATTATTTAAAAACTAACCTCAAATATTGAAGAAATCAAACTTCTCCATCCCGCTATGTTCATAGGATTGTTTGAAGTCAACGAGAGAAAGGTTGTAAATTATTTTAAAGTTGAAAACAACAAAATGAGTGATTAATCATTCAATAACGCCCACTATATCATAGCGGATGTTGCATAAAAATCGAACCTCAACTCATCCTCAAGACCATCTACAGCATAGCTAAGACGTTATTCAACGAATCCCGTCGGAATATAACATTGTTCAATAGTAATTATATCGTAAAATCGTAACTACATTATTTACGAAGATAATAATTATGTTTATTATCTCACAGTGCATTTCCATTGAAAACACGATTATTTAGAAAAAAAATTGCGGCGCCTGTGCAACGACCTTCGCGGTTTATTTTCAAAAACACTCTCGGAGTTGTTTCGAGTAAAAACAGACGCAAAGCGCGAGACTTCAAGTGTGAAATTTGGCGTACGATGTTTGTTTTATCTTTAATTATTGCTGATAATTATGCCGTGAAACCAGTCGGTTTGCTACCTTTTTCTTTTTAAATCGGTGATAGAGACCGATGACTGAATAATACATAACAATCAGTCATTTAACACAACGCATAGGTTTGGATATCCATTGTTTTAAAAGATGATGGATTCAAACCAAATTATTTCCTGGAAAATACTGAAGGGAAATTACGTAGGTGTTATTTTCGAAGAAATTTGTCCTTAAAGTTGTGGTGCTTGTCCTATAAAGTTCACACATGAAGAAGCTGTCCACTAATTCCAAAAAATTCAGCTTAAATGTGAATATTTAAAATTTTTATATAATTTTTGAGACCTGGACCACCTGGTGCTCGCTCTATAAAGTGTTATTCATGAAGAAGTTGACAACAAATTTCAAAAAATTTACCTATAATGAATTATGTAAACTTTTTATGTAATTTTAGATTCCTGCACCACCTAGTGCTTGTTCTATAAAATGACACCCATGAAGAAGCTGCCTACAACTTTCAAAAAAATTATCTAAAGTGTGATTATTTCAATTCTTGATATAATTTCTGACACCTAAAGTTCCACACACTAAGAAGCTGGCCACAAATTTTAAAAAAATTATCTAAAATGAGGATATTTTAACTTTTTATGTAATTTTTGACACTTGGACCACCTAATGTTCGTTCTATAAAGTGTCACCCAAGAAGAAGCTGCCCATAAATTTTAAAAAATTCATCTAAAATGTGATTATTTCAACTTTTTATATAATTTTTGATTTCTGGACTACCTGGAGCTCGTTCTATAAACTGTCAGCCATGAAGAAGTTGTCCACTAATTTCAAAAAAATTCATTTAAAATGTGATTATTTCAACTTTTTATGTAATTTTTGACACCTGTATCACCTAGTCTACGTTCTATAAAGTGGCACCCAAGATGAACATGTCCACAACTCTCAAAAAACTCATGTAATATGTAATTATTTCAACCATTCACCTGGTGCTCGTTCTATAAAATGCAATTGAAAAGACACATCTAAAATGTGATAATTTCAACTTTTAATTTTATTTTTGACACCTAGACCACCTGGTGCTCGGTTTATAAAGTGTTTCTCATGAAGAAGTCGACCACAAAATTCAAAAAATTTATCTGAAATGTGATTTTTTCAACATTTTATTTAATTTTTTATACCTACGAAACCTGGTGCTCGTTCTACAGTGCCACCCATGAAGAAGCTGTCCATAAATTAAACAGCAAAATGTGAATAGTTTAGCTTTATATATAATTTTTGACACCTAAACCACCTGGTGCTAGGTATATAAAGTGTCACTCATGAAGAAGTTGACCGCAAAATTCAAAAAATGTATCTAACGTGATTTTTTCAACATTTTATGTATTTTTTGATACCTAGGGACCTGGTGCTTGTTCTATACAGTGCCACCTATGAAGAAGCTGTCCATAAATTAATCAGCAAAATGTGAGTAGTTTAGCTTTATATATAATTTTTGACACCTAAACCACCTGGTGCTCGGTCTATAAAGTGTTTCTCATGAAGAAGTCGACCACAAAATTCAAAAAATTTATCTAAAATGTGATTTTTTCAAGATTTTATGTAATTTTTGATACCTAGGGAACTTGGTGCTCGTTCTATAGAGTGCCACCTATGAAGAAGCTGTCCACAAACTAAACAGCAAAATGTGAGTAGTTTAGCTTTATATATAATTTTTGACACCTAAAGCACCTGGTGCTCGGTCTGTAAAGTGTTTCTCATGAAAAAGTCGACCACAAAATTCAAAAAATTTATATAAAATGGATTTTTTCAAGATTTTATGTAATTTTTGATACCTAGGAAACCTGGTGCTCCGTTCTATACAGTGCCACCCATGAAGAAGCTGCCCATAAATTAAACAGCAAAATGTGAGTAGTTTAGCTTCATATATAATTTTTGACACCTAAACCACCTGGTGCTCGGTCTATAAAGTGTTACTCATGAAGAAGTCGACCACAAAATTAAACTTTTTTTTATAAAATGTGATTTTTTTTTCAAGATTTTGTGTAATTTTTGGTACCTAGGAAACCTGGTGCTCGTTCTATACAGTGCCACCCATGAAGAAGCTGTACATAAATTAAACAGCAAAATGTGACTAGTTTAGCTTTATATATAATTTTTGACACCTAAGCCACCTGGTGCTCGGTCTATAAAGTGTTACTCATGAAGAAGTCGACCACAAAATTCAAAAAAATTATATAAAATATTATTAAGATTTTATGTAATTTTTGATACCTAGGAAACCTGGGGCTCGTTCCATACACTATGAAAAAGTTGTCCATAAATTAAGCAGCAAAATGTGAATAATTTACACCTAAAACACCTGGTACTCGTTCTATAAAGTGCCAACCACGAAGAAAATATGTGCGAATGTCAAAAAATTTAGTCCAAAATCTAACTATTTCAACTTTGTATGTAATTTTTGATAGCTATATTACCTGTAGCTCGGTCACTCATGAAGTCTACCACAAATATCAAAAAACATCATCTGAAATGTGATTACTTTTACATTTTATGTAATTTTTTGACACCCAGGGACCTGGTGCCCGTTCTATAGTCTACCACCTATGACGAAGCTGTCCATAAATTTAAAAAAAAAGCAGTTTACTTTTTATGTAATTTTTGATACCTTAATATCCTGGTGCTCGTTCTATAAAGTGCCACCTATGAAGAACATGTCCAAAAATTTTAAAAATCAGCAAAATGTGATTATTTTATCTTTTTATTTTATATAATTTTCAACACCTAGACCACCTGGTACACGTTCTATTCAATGCCGCCTATGAAGAAGCTGTCCAGAAATTTAAAAAATTGTTATATAATTTCACTCGGTTCCCGTTCTATAAAGTGTCACCAATGAGGAAGCTGCTTTTTAACTTTTTATGTAAATTTTGACTCATAGACCACATGGTGCTCGTTCGATTAAGTAGCAGCCATGAAGAAGTTGTTCACACATTTTCTAGATTTCAATATAATAGTTTCTGTAATATTCTTCAAGTACAAAGTAGTGTTCATTAGAAATGCTTTGGTGATTTTTAACATCCATTAACAAGCTATTCACAAATTTCTAATAATTGCATTCGAATTAACATTATGATCCTTGAAATAATATTCTGTATTTATTTTGTATCTAAAAGAAAAATACATAACGAAAGTGCAAACCTTTAAATTCAATATGTCCACAAAACTTTCTATTTATTATTTTTTTTTTATAACAAAATCATTGACATTTAAGAGAAATTGCATTGGTATGTACATAATAATAGAAAACAATTGCAGTAAATCTTAACACTTTCAAAACCAAATAATACTGAATGCATGTATTTCTTTCACCTCCAAACTATACTTTGATTTATTTATTATTGACAGTTATTGGTGAAATTGTAATTACCGCTAGATTTCTACACAACAACTATCTATTTTGTATTTTTCGGCATGACTATGATTTAGATTTACGGTATACAACAAGCTTTGCGATACTAATTACTTTGCAATATTAATTGCTTTGTATATTTCCGAAATTTTAGCATAAACAAGATTTAAAATGTTTACATAATATTTCATATACCTGGAGGAATTATTGAAAAAATGTCACCCATGCAGAAGAAGCACTTATTGATAATTACCACATTTATGACATTTTGTAATATCACGTGTATTTCAATACGAAAAACGATAAAGTTAAGAGCCAACTCTTGGACGTCTTCTCCAGCATTCGTATTAATTTCGAAGAAGAAGGATCTGAGATGTAAAGAATGAAAAAATTTGTTAAAATTTATAGATATTGTGGACAACCTCTTCGTGGCTAACATTTTCTAGCTCCAGGTTTTCTGGGTATCACAACAAATAAAAAATCGTATTGCTTATTAAATCTTTGTTAGCGTCGTCAAAGGTATACTTTTATTCCGTTCGTTAGATTTTTGTAGCTGGGACGTTAAAAATTACCAAATTATACCTACTACGAACAACTTTTTCTTGGTCGAAATTGCCCAAAATTTCCTCCCGGTGCTACCAAAAACGATAAGATAAAGTATTAATATACCTAAACAGTGGACAAAATATGTTACAATATAAAAATAAACGCGTGCTTACTATTTGCTATTTAAGAATAATTTCCTAATTTGTACCCCGATCTAGCACGAACGTATCGTACCTTTGAAAAGCTAAAAAAATTTTTGATGCATTAGATTGGAGATAAAAAAAAGTTGACCACAAATTTCAAAAGATTCATCTAAACTGTGATTATTTCAACATGATGTTCGTTCTATAAAATGCCCAAGATTAAGCTGTCCACAAATTTAAAAATCCATCTATTGTTGTTAGTTCACCTTATGTAATTTTTGACACCTGGACCACCTAGTGGTCGTTCTATAAAGTGCTACCAATGAAGAATCTGCCTACGAAATTCAAAAAATTATTTATCTAAAATGTTATTTCATCTTTTAAAGTAATTTTTGACACAGACCACCTGATGTTCGATCTATAAAGTGTCACTCATGAAGAAGTTGAACACAAATTACAAAAAATGTATCTAGTATATGATTATTTTAACTTTTTAGGTAATTTTTGACACCTGAACCACCTGGTGATCGTTTTATAAAGTGCCAACCATGAAGAAGCTATCCAAAAAATTAAAAAAATTATTCATCTGAAATCTTATTTCATCTTTCAAAGTAATTTTTGACACCTGGACCACCTGGTGCTCGTTCTATAAAGTGCCAACCATGAAGAAGCTATCCACAAAATTCAACAAATTAATCATCTAAAATGTTATTTCATCTTTCAAAGTAATTTTTTACACCTGGACCACCTGGTGCTCGTTCTATACAGTTCCAACCATGAAGAAGCTACCCACGAAATTCAAAAAATTATTCATCTTAAATGTTATTTCATCTTTCAAAGTAATTTTTGAAACCTGGACAGCCTGGTGCTCGTTCTATAAAGTGCCAACCACGAAGAAGCTATCCACGAAATACAAAAAAATATTCATCTAAAATGTTATTTCATCTTTCAAAGTAATTTTTGAAACCTGGACCACCTGGTGCTCGTTCTATACAGTGCCAACCATGAAGAAGCTACCCACGAAATTCAAAAAATTATTCATCTTAAATGTTATTTCATCTTTCAAAGTAATTTTTGAAACCTGGACCACCTGGTGCTCGTTCTATAAAGTGCCAACCATGAAGAAGATATCCACGAAATTCAAAAAATTATTCATCTAAAATGTTATTTCATCTTTCAAAGTAATTTTTGAAACCTGGACCACCTGGTGCTCGTTCTATAAAGTGCCAACCATGAAGAAGCTATCCACGAAATTCAACAAATTAATCATCTAAAATGTTATTTCATCTTTCAAAGTAATTTTTGACACCTGGACCACCTGGTGCTCGTTCTATACAATGCCAACCATGAAGAAGCTATCCACGAAATTAAAAAAATTAATCATCTAAAATGTTATTTCATCTTTCAAAGTAATTTTTTGACACCTGGACCACCTGGTGCTCGTTCTATACAGTGCCAACCATGAAGAAGCTACCCACGAAATTCAAAAAATTATTCATATTAAATGCAATTATTTTTAATATTTACTATATTTGACATTTTATATTTCCTACAGGTGTTTCAATAATCAAAACAGTTACCAAGTTACGAGCCAAATCTTGGACGTCTTCTTCAGCGTTCCTATTTGGAAGAATATCAGAGATGTGAAAAATGCAAAAAAATGGTTAAATTGTTAAAATTATAGATATTGTGAACAACCTCTGCAAAACAATTAAATGGCATTGCTAATTAAATCTTGGTTGTCGTTTTCATTCAGCATTTCCTTTAGATTTTGTACACCGTTCGAAACCTCTGAGAACTGGGACGTTAATTACAAAATAATATATATCAATGTCTTGGTCGAAATTGTCTAAAACTTTCAGGTTCCATCAAAAACGATAAAATATAACCTATTGCTAGTTTAATTTTTAATATACTTAAATCTTGGACAACTTAGGCCCCTAGTGGACAAAATATGTTACAATATTAAAAATAAACGCTTCCTTACAATATTTGCTATTAATAATAATTTCAGGAAAGCTTTGTTTCGTGCTAATTTCTATATAATTTCCCAATTTGTACTCCGATCTAGCACGAACGTATCGTAACTTTGAAACAGCTAAAAAAAAACTTTAGAATGCCTAACGATGCATAAGATTAGAGATAAAAAAAAAACAGTTGCAAAACGTGCCGAAACTAAACTAATGAAATGTCGAGCAGTAGATTATTTTCGTTTTAAGGTTAAACATAGGTTGTTGACACATTACCTATTTAAAAAAAATAACTGTTGTGCTTAGAGAGCACGGCAGGTAGTAGTAATTATTGTTTAATATATTTGAAATACGTTTTTTCGGAATGTTTTGAAAGGTGAAATAGTTTTGCGTATATTGGTGTTAGGAATAAATAAACGTGTTAAGAATGACTTTTGGTTAGTTGAGTGTATTTTCAATGTTGTTTTGTAATTTAATATTATTCTCATGCGACAAGAAATCGTTACAAATTTAACCAGCAATAGGTTAATAGGCGATTTTTTAATTGTTTTTTTTTTTTTGTTTTTTGATACCTAGACAACCTACAGAATCCAATAGAAGATGTTAGCCACGAAGAAGATGTCCACAATATCAGTTAATTTTGGCAAATTTTAAAATGATTAATCAGAGGTCTAATTTGTTCAAAATTCAAACAGAATCTAGGAAAAAATCATGACAATTGTAGCTATAAAAACGACGTCTAATATTTTAGTTTAAAATGCGTTTTATTTGGAATTTATATCACCTAGAACACCTGAAGGAGATAATAGAAAATGTCGCCCATGATGAAGGTGTCCACAGTATCTAATATTTTAACAACTTTAGCCATTTCTAACATATATGATTTGTTCCCGTATCCTCAAAAATTATGCTAATTCTGATAAAAAATCATAAAAATGTTATTGCCTATGGAGAATACATCAAAGATTTATTAACAAAGCGCTAAAATGGGTTTATTTCAACTTTTTATGTAATTTTTGATACCTAGACCACCTGGTGCTCTTTCTATAAAGTGCAATCCATGAAGAAGCTGTCCACAAAATTCAAAAAATAATTAATAAAAAATCTAACTAATGTAATTTTTGATGCCTAGACCACATGGTGCGCATTCTATAAAGTGCCACCCACGAAGAAGCTGTCCATAAATTTAAAAAATCAGGCAAAAAAGTAACTATTTCAACTTTTTATGCAATTTCTCCTGGTTCTCGTTCTCTAGAATGTCACCAATAAAGAAGCTATCCAAAAATTGCAAAAAAATTCTATTAAGTGCTACCCAAGAAGAATATATCAACAATTTAAAAAAAAACAATAATCAAAAATGGGTTTATTTCAACTTTTTATGTAATTTTTGATACCTGGACCACCTGGTGCTCTTTCTGTAAAGTGTCACCCACGAAGAAGCTGTCCATAAAGTTTAAAAAAAAATGTAAATTTCATTATGTTAATTATTTAAACCATTTTTAACCCCAAAGACCATTTTTTTAAATTATTTTATTTCAACTTTTTACGTAATTTTTGACACCTGGACTTTGTTCTATAAAGTGGTACGCAAGATGAACATGTCTACAAATTTCAATAAATAATTCATGTAATATGTGATTATTTAAACTCTACGTAATTTTTGACACCTAGCACCTGGTGCTCGTTCTATAAATTAACATCCATAAGAAAATCAGACTATTTCAACTTTTTATGTAATTTTTGACACCTAGATCACCTGGCGCTTGTTCTATAAAGGATCAGCCAAGAAGAAACTGCCCACAACATTTAAAAAATATGATTATTTCAACATTTTATGTAATTTTTTTGGCACCTAGGGAACCTGGAGCTCGTTTTATACGGTGCCGCCTATGAAGAAGCTGTCCACAAAATTTATCTAAATGTGATTTTTTAACTTTTCATATACTTTTTGATACCTGGACCACCTGATACTCGTTCTATAAAGTGCCACCTATGAAGAAGATGTCCACAAATAAAGAAAATAAAGGAATAAAAAACTTTTAAAAAACTAAATTTAAAATATTTATTGAATATTTACAAAGGTATTCTTTTAGGTATTTAATGTTTAAAACAACAGAACATTAATGTCTTTGTCTTCTAGGTTCCAGAAGAAGTTAAAGAGTGCTAAACTAAAGGGAATAATAGAAATTCTGGATGTCATTTTCATGGATATTATCTCTTCAGGTATTTAAAATGTAAACTATGAATTATATTCAATAATGGTTTATTAAGTAGCGTTAATTCTTGGAAAAATATTTCACCTAATCAATTTTAGTTGAAAAAATAAACATCCATGTACGCCAATGCGCGACAACAGTATTTGATTAACCTATTATCTGTTAATCACAAGGTATGTCGTATCATTATTGTTATTACTAATATAAAATCAAACAGTCGTTATACATCGTCGTTTGATTCCAATAATTGGATAGATGTAAACAAACTCTGTTGACTAGTTTTAAATCACAATTCACGGCGATATTATTGCCCAAACAAAACAAAAAAGTGTGTTTACTAAACCATTGAGCTATGAAACAGTCGAGAATTAATGGGTCAATAGGAAAAAATATATATAATCAATCTTAATAGCCTAAATGACCTTTACGTATTGCAACAAAAAAAAAATATAATTATTGTAACAGAAAAAAAAATAAAATCAATTGCAATAAAAATCTTGGACATCTTCCAGAGGCTAAACTTAGCTTCGACGTTAGCTCCAGTATTTACAATAATTTTGAAAAATTGCGATATTAGTCAAAATTAATAGATATTGTGGCAGCTTCTTCGTAGGTCACACTTTCTTATTACCTTTTCCAAGTGATCTAAGAATTAAAAATGAAAAAAAAAAAAATTGTAATATTGCGCTATCATTTATGATTTATTATAAAATGTCGAAAATTTAGGAGCCAATGCGATTTATTTAAATTTTTTGTTTTTGATTCCTAGAACACCTGGAGAATCCGCTATAAAATGTCAACCATGAAGAAGTTTTTCACAATATCTACTAATTTTCGCATTTTTTTTTTAACTCAGGTCCTTTACGAAGATCATTTGGTTAAAAATTAATACAAATTGTGGAAGAAAATAATGAAGAAAAATGTAGAAGATGCGAAGATTTTACTTCACAATAAAAAAAAATTGTATTTCTTTGTTGTTTTTGATATCTAAAACATCTAGAGAAGCCATTAAAAAATGTCAGCCATGAAGAAGGTGTCCACAATATGTATTAATTATGACAAATTTTTGTATTTCTAACATCTCAGATCCCTTCCGATATCGAATTTATTCGAAAAACCAAAGAAACTATGGAAAAAAATTTAGCTATAGAGACGACGTCCAACATTTAGTTCACAATGCGATTTTTCGTAGTTTTTTTAACGTTTTTAACACCTGAAACACCTGGAGAAGGTAATAAAAAATTTCAACCATGACGAAGATGTCCACGATATCGCTTAATTTTGAAAATTTTTAATATTTTAAATGAGCATATTTCGTTATGAGAACTCATTTCGTAAAAAATACTGCTAGCTCTGATAAAAAAATATATAAATGAATTTGGCTATGGAGAAGACGTCCAAAATTTATTTGTAATGCAAATAATTTGTAATTATTTATCGTTTTTGATACCTGGAACACCTGGATAATCCGGTAGTAAATGTCAGCTATGAAGAAGTTGTCCAAAATAACTATTAATTTTGACAAATTTTTGAATTTCAAACATCTTCCGTCCGTTACGAGACTATTTCTCTGGAATAAATTAATGAAGAAAATGTAGCCATGGAGACGATGTCCAAGATTTAGCTGATAATAAGATATGTTCGTAATTTTTTTATCCGTTTTAACAACTGGAACACCTGTTCAAATATTTTTTTGTATATAATTGATTTCGTAGAAAATAATGCCTGTTAAAAACATCAAAGAAATAAATTTTGCTATGGAGAAGACGTCCAAAATGTAATCGTAACGTAATTAATTTGTAATTGACGTTTTTGATACCAGGAACACCTGGATAATCCGGTGGTAGATGTCAGCTATGAAGAAGTTGTCCACAATATCTGTTCATTTTGACAAATTTTTGAATCTTTAACAGTCCGTTACGAGACTATTTTGTTCGAAATTAATAGAAACTGTGGAATAAAATAATGAAGAAAAATGTAGCCATGGAGACGATGTCCAAGATTTAGGTGATAATAGGATATTTTCGTAATTTTTTATCGTTTTCAATACCTGGAACATCTGTAGAAATACTAGAAAATATCAATTATGACGAAGCTGTCCACCTTATCATATATTTTAACATTTCTTGTATGCAATTCATTTCGTAGAAAATAATGCATGTTAAAAACATCATAGTAATAAATTTTGCTATGGAGAAGACGTCCAAAATGTAATCGTAATGTGATTAATTTGTAATTATTTGTCGTTTTTGATACCTGGAACATCTGGATAGTCCGGTGGTAAATGTCAGCTATGAAGAAGTTGTCCACAATATCTATTAATTTTGACAAATTTTTGAGTTTCTAACATCTTAAGTCCGTTACGAGACTATTTTGTTCGAAATTAATAGAAACTCTGGAATAAAATAATGAAAAATAAAATGTAGCCATGGAGACGATGTCCAAGATTTAGCTGATAATAAGAAATTTTCGTAATTTTTTATCGTTTTTAACACTTGGAACACCTGTAGAAAATAATACCTGTTAAAAACATCATAGAAATAAATTTTGCTGTGGAGAAGACGTCCAAAATTTAATCGTAACCTGATTAATTTGTATTTGTCTGTCGTTTTTGATACCTAGAACATCTGGAAATTTGCCTGTTCCTATGTATGGTATAGATACATGCCTTAAAAGATTAATAAATATTATTGTTTTTGTGTACAAATCTACTTTAAAAGGAAAGTGAAAAGTAAATAACGCAACTATAGAAAAATACCTTGAAAAAACCATTAACAGCATAAAATGAGGTTATGGATAGATATATTTTAATTTTGTTTAAATTCCATCATCCATCACCCGCTGTGCACGTTTGTGAATTGAATTTTATCATTATTTCCATTTACTCTACCTAAAAGTAGAAAATTATTTGCTAATTTTGGTGAGTAGAAAATGAAAATGTTCTTTCGATATTTCTCAGTCCCCAATTTCGAGTTTCACCCAGGTGTTTTAAAGCGTTAAAATCGAATGTTTTAAAAGTTGCCATGTTTATGTAATGTTCTTAGTAAAATGTAAATCTTCAAATATGTTACCGCTTGTAATCATTTTCATTATTGCAACTCAAAATTCCTCAAAATTGTAACCTATGATATCGTTATTTTTCTTAGGGTCTTATCTCTAATCCGTGTAAAGATTTTGTGTTTTGTCAATCGATAATCATTTGTGACATGTCAAATATATAAAGGGTTCAATATTGAATTTCTTAGTAACTAATTCCTTTTTTGATTAATACAGGCCATCGATATAATATGGTAAGCGTTGATATTAATATTTTTAGTTTCATGCAATGATTATACGAAATTTATTTGTATAATACATTTTTAAAGTTATTTGTTTTAGTGTGACACGTTTCAGTTATATAGCTTCAAAAATAGATTGTCGAAAGCTAAAACAACCTTAGTTTAAGAGCTCAAACGTTGACTCATAAATCACACTTTTTCTCCTAATAAAATTTCCATTTTATATCCTCTTTAGCGAAGGGATAAGAAAGAAAAAAACGGACACTAGTTAGTTCTTTAGCCGAATTGTGACGCAATTTTTAGCCCGGCGGCTTAGGGGAACCGTTGGCATTCTCCCCAAGGATTATGCGGAATCGAAGAAAAACGCCGAGTGGCATGCTAGTATTTTCGCTCAATGTAAAGGTCGCGCCGTGTATAACGTGCATGCTATGATGTTCAAGGTTGCACCTGCTGATTTTTCGGCGATGTCCGAATATTATTTGTGTTTCTGCATAAGTGCCAGAGCGAGTCAGTCGGAGGGAAAATGTTGGATGTCGGCCAATAAACGACGTTTTGGGTGAATGCAGATGTGTTACTTATGTATCGATTCTGTAGGCTTAGAAGGTATGGAAGAAAGAGAGACATATATAAATATATTCGATTTGAACAAGCTAGACTAACCAAGCAAACCGAAATTAAAGAATAATTCGAAGAGAAACTTAAAAACAGAAATATGCAAGTCTTCTCTTATGTTAAATAATTTATAACGAAATCTAGATCTCTACGTACTATCATTCATTCAATTAGTCTTCAGATTTCAAGATACGTTTAAAACTCTAGAAGAAAATGTAGCTGTGCAGACGGCGTCCAATTCCTAAGACTTAGGATTTTTTTGTAATTTTTTTAGGATTTTCACACCTAGAATTGGTGCTAGAAAATGTTAACCATGACGAAGCTATCCATTATATCAATTATTTTGAGAAATGTACGTTATGAGAACTCATTTCGTTTAAAATAAAGCCAACTCTGCTAAAAAAATCATAGAAATAAATTTGGCTATGGAGAAGTCGTCCAAAATTTAATCGTAATGCGATTAATTTGTAATTAATTGTCGTTTTTTATACCTAGAAAACCTGGATAATCCGGTGGTAAATGTCAGCTATGAAGAAGTTGTCCACAATATCTGTTCATTAAGACAAATTTTTGAATTTTTAACATCTTAAGTCCGTTACGAAACTAGTTATCTGGAATAAAATAATCAAGAAAAATGTAGCCATGAAGACGATGTCCAAGATTTACCTGATAATAAGATATTTTCGTAATTATTTATCGTTTTTAACACCTGGAACACCTGTAGAAATACTAGAAAATGACAACTATGACGAAGCCGTCCACCTTATCAATTATTTTAACATTTCTTGAATATAATTTATTTCATAGAAAATATTGCCTATTAAAAACATCGTAGAAATAAATTTTGCTATGGAGAAGACGTCGAAAATTTAATCGTAACGTGATTAATTTGTAATTAATTGTCGTTTTTGATACCTGGAACACTTGGATAATCCGGTGGTAAATGTCAGCTATGAAGAAGTTGTCCACAATATCTGTTCATTTTGACAAATTTTTGAATTTCTAACATCTTAAGTCCATTACAAGACTATTTCTCTGGAATAAAATAATGAAGAAAAATGTAGCCATGGAGACGATGTCCAAGATTTAGGTGATAATAAGATATTTTCGATTTTTTTTATCGGTTTTAATACCTGGAACACCTGTAGAAATACTAGAAAATGTCAACTATGACGAAGCCGTCCATCTTATAAATTATTTTAACGTTTCTTGTATGTAATTTATTTCGTAGAAAATAATGCCTATTAAAAACATAGAAATAAATTTGGCTATGGAGAAGATGTCCAAAATTTAATTGTAAGGCGATTAATTTGTAATTAATTGTCGTTTTTGATACCTGGAACACCTGGATAATCCGGTGGTAAATGTCAGCTATGAAGAAGTTGTCCATAATATCTGTTCATTTTGACAAATTTTTGAATTTCTAACATCTTAAGTCCGTTACGAGACTATTTCTCTGGAATAAAATAATGAAGAAAAATGTAGCCATGGCTAGACGATGTCCAAGATTTAGGTGATAATAAGATATTTTCGAATTTTTTTATCGTTTTTAATACCTGGAACACCTGTAGAAATACTAGAAAATGTCAACTATGACGAAGTTGTTCACCTTATCAATTATTTTAACATTGCTTGTAATTTATTTCGAAGAAAATAATGCCTGTTAAAAACATCATAGTAATAAATTTTGCTATGGAGAAGACGTCCAAAATGTAATCGTAACGTGATTAATTTGTAAATAATAGTCATTTTTGATACCTGGAACACCTGGATAATCCGGTGGTAAATGTCAGCTATGAAGAAGTTGTCCACAATATCTGTTCATTAAGACAAATTTTTGAATTTTTAATATCTTAAGTCCGTTACGAAACTAGTTATCTGGAATAAAATAATCAAGAAAAATGTAGCCATGGAGACGATGTCCAATATTTACCTGATAATAAGATATTTTCGTAATTATTTATCGTTTTTAACACCTGGAACACCTGTAGAAATACTAGAAAATGTCAACTATGACGAAGCCGTCCACCTTATCAATTATTTTAACATTTCTTGAATATAATTTATTTCATAGAAAATATTGCCTATTAAAAACATCGTAGAAATAAATTTTGCTATGGAGAAGACGTCGAAAATTTAATCGTAACGTGATTAATTTGTAATTATTTGTCGTTTTTGATACCTGGAACACCTGGATAATCCGGTGGTAAATGTCAGCTATGAACAAGTTGCCTACAATATCTTTTAATTTTGACAAATTTTTTAATTTCTAATATCTTAAATCTGTTACGAGACTATTTTGTTCGAAATTAATAGAAACTCAGGAATAAAATAATAAAGAAAAATGTAACCATGAAGACGGTGTCCAAGATTTAGCTGATAATAAGATCGATTTTGATACCTGGAAACCTGAATAAAACGGTGGCATAGGTCAGCTATGAAGAAGTTGTCCACAATAGCTATTAATTTTGACAAATTTTTGAATTTCTAATATTTTAAGTTCTTTACGAGACTATTTTGTTCGAAATTAATCGAAACTATGAAATAAAATAATGAAGAAAAATGTAGCCATGGAGACGATGTCCAAGATTTAGCTGATAATAAGATATTTTCGTAATTTTTTATCGTTTTTAACACCTGGAACAACTGTAAAAATATTAGAAAATGTCAACTATGACGAAGCTGTCCACCCTATCAATTATTTTAACACTTTTTGTATGCAATTCATTTCGTAGAAATTAATGCCTGTTAAAATAGTCATAGAAATAAATTTGGCTATGGGGAAGACGTCCAAAATTTATTTGTAACGCAAATAATCTGTAATTATTTGTCGTTTTTGATACCTGGAACATTTGGAAAATCTGATAGGAAATGTCAGCCACGAAGAAGTTACCGACAATATTGATTAAATTTGATAAATATTTCTCAAGTCCCTTGCGAGATTATTTTGTTCAAACTCATTTTGTATAAACTCAGGAAGAAGAATGTAGACAACTTAACAACAGAAATATGCAAGTCGTCTCTTATGTTAAATAATTTATAATGAAATCTAGATCTCAACGTACTCTCATTCATTCAATTAGTCTCCAGATTTCAAGATACGTTTAAAACTTATTATGAGCAACATTAGTTTCTATTAAATCGACACCTACAAATTTAGTTGGAAGTGCCATCAATTTTCGCTTATATTCGGTGAAAAAAAAAATGGACTGGCTTTTCTAAGCAATTAATTTAATCTTGTTAACATATTTTAGGCGTGACAAATTTAGCCAAATAGCGGCGATATTCTAGAATTTAGTGATTCATCCATCAAAAACGCATGATGTACACGGCTTAATTAATTTTTCTAGACCATTTTATTTTCTGTTTTGATAATCTGGATAATATTTTTTAGGTGTTTTGGGAGATTTCTATTTTTTTTGGATTGTTTTTATTTTTTACTTCGAGCGTCTGCATAAAGGTTATTTAAATAGAAAAATGTTAAAAAAAGTGAGTTAAAAAAATGTTGATTTGGTCTGTGTTTTGTTTAAGAGTTATTATTTGAACCATTTTGTATGAAAAGGATACACAATAAACATTATTTATAGGTGTTTACATTACTTTTTCCTATATTTGCTCCCTAATTTGATACACTATGATACAATTTATCAATACTAACTCCTTATAAACCCTGTATAAGGGTAGTGTCAATCAAAATCTTGTCGCATATTAAAAATAACGAGTCAATTTTTTAAATCAAATTGGAAATATTGGATCTATCCTAAGCTGTAGTAAAATCTAAAACTACATGCCTATATCGCTTTATTTTCTTGTATATTTATCAATATGCGATACGCGATACGTCTGAGACAAGTAATTGATTTCGTAGAAAATAATGCCTGTTAAATAAATAAATAAATAAATAAATTTTGCTATGGAGTGACGTCCAAAATTTAATCGTACGTGATTAATTTGTAATTATTTGTCGTTTTTGATACCTGGAACACCTGGATAATCCGGTGGTAAATGTCAGTTATGAAGAAGTTGTCCACAATATCTGTTCATTTTGACAAATTTTTGAATTTCTAACATCTTAAGTCCGTTACGAGACTATTTCTCTGGAATAAAATAATGAAGAAAAATGTAGCCATGGAGACGATGTCCAAGATTTAGGTGATAATAAGATATTTTCGATTTTTTTTTATCGGTTTTAATACCTGGAACACCTGTAGAAATACTAGAAAATGTCCACTATGACGAAGCCGTCCATCTTATAAATTATTTTAACATTTCTTGTATGTAATTTATTTCGTAGAAAATAATGCCTATTAAAAACATAGAAATAAATTTGGCTATGGAGAAGACGTCCAAAATTTAATCGTAATGCAATTAATTTGTAATTAATTGTCGTTTTTGATACCTGGAACACCTGGATAATCCGGTGGTAAATGTCAGCTATGAAGAAGTTGTCCATAATATCTGTTCATTTTGACAAATTTTTGAATTTTTAACATCTTAAGTCCGTTACGAGACTATTTTTCTGGAATAAAATAATGAAGAAAAATGTAGCCATGGAGACGATGTCCAAGATTTAGGTGACAATAAGATATTTTCGAATTTTTTATCGTTTTTAATACCTGGAACACCTGTAGAAATACTAGAAAATGTCAACTATGACGAAGTTGTTCACCTTATCAATTATTTTAACATTTCTTGTAATTTATTTCGAAGAAAATAATGCCTGTTAAAAACATCATAGTAATAAATTTTGCTATGGAGAAGACGTCCAAAATGTAATCGTAACGTGATTAATTTGTAAATAATTGTCCTTTTTGATACCTGGAACACCTGGATAATCCGGTGGTAAATGTCAGCTATGAAGAAGTTACCGACAATATTGATTAAATTTGATAAATATTTCTCCGGTCCCTTGCGAGATTATTTTGTTCAAACTCATTTTTTATAAACTCAGGAAGAAGAATGTAGACAACAACAGAAATATGCAAGTCTTCTCTTATGTTAAATAATTTATAACGCAATCTAGATCTCTACGTACTCTCATTCATTCAATTAGTCTCCAGATTTCAAGATACGTTTAAAACTTATTATGAGCAACATTAGTTTCTATTTAATCGACACCTACAAATTTAGTTGGAATTGCCATCAATTTTTGCGTACATTCGGTGAAAAAAAAAAATGGACTGGCTTTTCTAAGCAATTAATTTAATCTTGTTAACATATTTTCGGCGTGACAAATTTAGCCAAATAGCGGCGATATTCTGGAATTTAGTGATTCATCCATCACAAACGCATGATGTACACGGGCTTAATTAATTTTTCTAGACCATTTTATTTTCTGTTTTGATAATCTGGATAATATTTTTTAGGTGTTTTGGGAGATTTCTATTTTTTTTGGATTGTTTTTATTTTTTACTTCGAGCGTCTGCATAAAGGTTATTTAAATAGAAAATTGTTAAAAAAAAGTGAGTAAAAAAATGTTGATTTGGTCTGTGTTTTGTTTAGAGTTATTATTTGAACCATTTTGTATGAAAAGGATACACAATAAACATTATTTATAGGTGTTCACATTACTTTTTCCTATATTTGCTCCCTAATTTGATACACTATGATACAATTTATCAATACTAACTCCTTATAAACCCTGTATAAGGGTAGTGTCAATCAAAATCTTGTCGCATATTAAAAATAACGAGTCAATTTTTTAAATCAAATTGGAAATATTGGATCTATCCTAAGCTGTAGTAAAATCTAAAACTACATGCCTATATCGCTTTATTTTCTTGTATATTTATTAATATGCGATACGCGATACGTCTGAGACATAAAGGAATATTTAACAATCGGATAAGGATTTCGAACACTTCATACACGATGTGTAGTCAGGGAACTGCCCTGACCTTTAACCCTGCATTTTAAAAATAGACAGCTATTTCTGAGGCGCAGTAAAATTGATTTTTGTCTTATTATGTATATTACGTCTAAAATAAGAAATGTATTTGTATATTTAAAGCAAGACGTATATTTTGATAATTTACCAATATTGTGGACATCTTCTTCATGGTCGATATGTTCTTATTCATCTTCCAGGTGTTCTAGATATCAGAAAGGACAATTAATTACAAACTAATCGCGTTAAAAATAAATCTTGGACATATTTTCCGTAGCTAAATGGTTTTTGAACCATCATATCAATTATTTTAAGAAATGTACGTTATGAGAACTCATTTCGTTTAAAATAAAACCAACTCTGCTAAAAAAAATCATATAAATAAATTTGGCTATGGAGAAGACGTCCAAAATTTAATCGTAATGCGATTAATTTGTAATTAATTTTCGTTTCTGATACCTGGAACACTTGGATAATCCGGTGGTAAATGTCAGCTATGAAGAAGTTGTCCACAATATCTGTTCATTTTGACAAATTTTTGAATTTCTAACATCTTAAGTCCGTTACGAGACTATTTCTCTGGAATAAAATAATGAAGAAAAATGTAGCCATGGAGACGATGTCCAAGATTTAGGTGATAATAAGATATTTTCGAATTTTTTTATCGTTTTTAATACCTGGAACACCTGTAGAAATACTAGAAATATTTCTTGTATGTAATTGATTTCGTAGAAAATAATGCCTGTTAAAAACATCAAAGAAATAAATTTTGCTATGGAGATGACGTCCAAAATTTAATCATAACGTGATTAATTTGTAATTATTTGTCGTGTTTGATACCTAGAACATCTGGAAAATCCGATAGGAAATGCCACGAAGAAGTTACCGACAATATTGATTAAATCTGATTAACATTTCTCAGGTCCCTTGCGAGATCATTTTGTTCAAACTCATTTTGTACAAACTCGTTTTTAATACCTGGAACACCTGTAGAAATACTAGAAATATGACGAAGCTGTCCATCTTATCAATTATTTTAACATTTCTTGTATGTAATTTATTTCGTAGAAAATAATGTTTGTTAAAAACATAGAAATTAATTTTGCTATAGAGAAGACGTCCAAAATGTAATCGTAACGTGATTAATTTGTAATTATTTGTCGTTTTTGATACCTGGAACACCTGGATAATCCGGTGGTAAATGTCAGCTATGAAGAAGTTGTCCACAATATCTGTTTATTTTGACAAATTTTTGAATTTCTAACATCTTATGTCTGTTACGAGACTATTTCTCTGGAATAAAATAATGAAGAAAAATGTAGCCATGGAGGCGATATCCAAGATTTAGGTGATAATAAGATATTTTCAAATTTTTTTATCGTTCTTAATACCTGGAACACCTGTAGAAATACTAGAAAATGTCTACTATGACGAAGCCGTCCATCTTATCAATTATTTTAACATTTCTTGTATGTAATTTATTTCGTAGAAAATAATGCCTGTTAAAAACATCATAGAAATTAATTTTGCTAGGAGAAGACGTCCAAAATTTAAACGTAAAGTGATTAATTTGTAATTATTTGCCGCTTTTGATACCTGGAACATCTGAATAGTCCGGTGGTAAATGTCAGCTATGAAGAAGTTGTCCACAATATTGGTTTATTTTGACAAATTTTTTAATTTCTATCATCTTAAAAAATGTAACCATGGAGACGATGTCCAAGATTTGGCTGATAAGATATTTTCGTAATTTTTTATCGTTTTTACCACCTGGAATACCTGTAGAAATACTAGTCATAGTTAACATTTAAACTATGACGAAGCTGTCCACCTTATCAATTATTTTAACATTTCTTGTATGCAATTCATTTCGTAAAAAATTATGCCTGTTAAAAACATCCTAGAAATATATGTTGCTACGGAGAAGACGTCCAAAATTAAATCGTAACGTGATTAATTTGTAATTATTTGTCGTTTTTGATACCTGGAACACCTGAATAATCAGGTGGTAAATGTCAGCTATGAAGAAGTTGTCGACAATATCTTTTAATTTTGACAAATTTTTGAATTTCTAACATCTTAAGTCTGTTACGAGACTATTTTGTTGGAAATTAATAGTAACTCTGGAATAAAATAATGAAGAAAAATGTAGCCATGGAGACGATGTTCAAGATTTAGCTGATAATAAGATATTTTCGTAATTTTTTTTATCGTTTTTAACAACTGGAACATTTGTAGAAATATTTTTTGTATGTAATTGATTTCGTAGAAAATAATGCCTGTTAAAAACAGAAATTAATTTTGCTATGGAGAAGACGTCCAAAATTTAAACGTAATTTGTAATTATTTGCCGTTTTTGATACCTGGAACACCTGGATAATCCGGTGGTAAATGTCAGCTATGAAGAAGTTGTCCACAATAACTATTAATTTTGACAAATTTTTGAATTTCTAACATCTTAAGTTCGTTACAAGACTATTTTGTTCGAAATTAATAGAAACTCTGGAATAAAATAATGAAGAAAAATGTAGCCATGGAGGCTATATCCAAGATTTAGGTGATAATAAGATATTTTCAAATTTTTTTATCGTTTTTGACATCTGAAACACCTGTAGAAATATTAGAAAATGTCAACTATGACGAAGCTGTCCACCTTATCAATTATTTTAACATTTCATGTATGCAATTTATTTCGTAGAAAATAAGGCCTATTAATAATATTAAAGAAATAAATTTTGCTATGGAGAAGACGTACAAAATTTAAACGTAACGTAATTAATTTGTAATTATTTGCCGTTTTTGATACCTGGAATACCTGGAATACCTGGATAATCCGGTGGTAAATGTCAGCTATGAAGAAGTTAAATATTAAAAATAAATCCACTCCAGCCCGAACAATATACAGACCAGCCAGAAATGTCAATTGGCCTAGCGCTGGGCAATCTAAACAGGCTGCTTTCAATAACGTCTTAACTAGATTAATAACAAAGGCTTTAAAACAGAAAACGTCCCGGTCACAAGATGTCCTAGAGAATTGGATCATTTTATCCACTTTAGTAAATGCAATCATACGGACAAAAGTTACACAGGGTTGCTCACAAGAAGGAAACTACCTCCAATGCTGTGATCTGTTCTAGTGGAGGACGTACTCAAAACATTGTCCAAAGAAGGCTACTAGGGCCTAGGATACGCGGACAACCTAGCAATTATCGTCAGTAGGTGATTTACAGGCACTGTCTCGAAAGCTGTCTCAATTAGCTTTAAACATAGTGAAGAACTGCTGCTAAAGGAAGCAATTTTTCATTAAAACGCACAAAAAACAACAGATGTACCTTTCACAAACAAAAACCGGAGCCTACAGATCTAAGGTTCATTTGTACCACTAATCATTAAGAAATAAGTCAAGCTTAAAATGACATTTCTCCATTGACAATGTCATTTTAAGATTCACTTATTTCTTAACTACTAGCGGTGTTAATGATCCTAAAACAACATGGTTATGTTTGTCACAGGAACAGATAGTTTCATCTCTAAGAAAATT
Organism: Psylliodes chrysocephalus; assembly: GCA_927349885.1. Classification (NCBI taxonomy): domain Eukaryota; kingdom Metazoa; phylum Arthropoda; class Insecta; order Coleoptera; family Chrysomelidae; genus Psylliodes; species Psylliodes chrysocephalus. The sequence goes on along the minus strand of OV651821.1, from coordinate 4,992,615 downwards.
CAGTAAATTTCGTAAGTATTCTCGAGACACAATAAAAATAAATCTCCAAAAATGACAACTTTGAACTGACTGTACCTATTTCATATCCCGTTACCAGTTTGTTCGAATTTATCCCAGTAAATCAATGTCGCTGACGCATTTGCAGTTCCAAGAATTTTATATACACGTTGACAATTCATTTAGTTTTATTTTTACCTCGAATATTATCAATTAATTAATCAAAACGGATAGCGCGACAAAGGAAATCTAAGCTGAATCTCGTTATCCACTACTCGGAACGTAATTATTATGAAACTTGCTACTTTATTTTCGGTATAGATTTCAACCGCTATCGTGAGTTTCTATTAGGCTAGTGCGCAATTTGTGAGTATGTATCGGTTTACCTAAAAAAATAAAAAATAAATATATGTCGTTTGAAATGGGAGAGTATTCTTATTTTTTTATCCCAACAGCGTCGGCAAATTAGTTTTTTAACATTTAATTAGAAGCGGTTGGGTCTACACTTTCATATCCAAGGGTTTCGGGTTTGAATCCCAACCGTTTCCCGCGATATTTTTATTTAATTTAATTACACAGGCCTGCGTTTAAATACTCTGTAAAATGTGAATTGAACTTTTCAACTAAAATTGGGTATTTCAGTGACGCTGATTTCAAATCTGCTTTTAGTTTTTTCTATCACGTACGGTTTTTAAACAAAATACTATAAGAATGCAAAAAGTAAAAATATATTTATAGATACTTAGGATAAAAGAGAAAATAATAAACCAAGAAAACAAACAATAAAACCGGGGAAGTAGTTAAAAAATAACATACATTAATCCTTTTTTTTTCTTGAAAAATCTTTCTCTCTTTCCGGAAAAGCTTTTTATTGTTTTTCGTGCATATCCAGCGGTAGGACAGTCCCTTTTAAGCATCCAACAGTAGTCGGCCTTCATTTTGATATCCCAGCGCCCTTGATATCGCCGTTCCATCTCTTTTATATCCTGGTGAAAGCGCTCCCCTTCCTCTTCACTGACATCGCCAAGATTATCCGGAAAATAGTCAATATGAGCATGTAGAAAATGAATTTTTAAGCTCATGTGGCTCCCCTAACTTTCTAAATTTGTCCAACATGTTTTCAACAATACTTTCAAATTCAGGGTCTTTGTAGTTTCCTAGAAACTTATTTATAACATGTTTAAAAGCTATCCATGCTTCTTTTTCGTCTTCCTGCATAACCGTCTCAATTTCATTAGTTTTCATCATCCTTCTTATTTGTGGCCCAACAAAGATGCCTTCTTTTAATTTAGCTTCAGAGAGATCCGGAAATGTTTCACACAAGTACCTAAAGCAACCACCATTTTTGTCTAGAGCTTTGACAAATTGTTTCATCAGCCCCAATTTTATATGTAGAGGCGGTAATAAAATTTTTGTCGGGATCAACTAGGCTTTCCCGAATTACGTTTTTGCAGCCAGGCGTTAAATGTTCTTGGTGGCCAGTTATTTTGGTCCAATGGTCATCTCTTGTTCTACTGTCCCACTCACATAGGAAACATGGGTATTTCGTATATCCGGATTGTTGACCTAAAAGCAACCCTAAAATGTTAAGGTCACCACATAGAATCCAGTTATGTTGTCTGTAGTTTATTCTTAAAAGCAGTACCTCAAAATTTTCGTAATTTTCTTTTAGCTGAGTAGAATGATCAACAGGAACAGATGCATATAAATTGCCATTATGAAGTAGAACAGCTTTAAGACTTCTCTTTGAAGAGTCTATAAAAAGTCTCCACTCGGTAGGATTGTATTCAGGAACACCTAGGTGAATAACCAAGTCAGATACATTTTGACAATATACAAGTGAAGCAGCTGTGGCAAAGTAATTGAAAAATTCAGCCTCACGATTTCTATACCAATAAAATGTAGTACCTGGAGCAAGTAATTTTTTTTCTTTAAGCCTTGATTCCAAAACCTCAGAAAGGTCTTTTGGAAGTCCCAAATACCTAAGTAATTCAGTTTTACCTGAGAAAATACCTGCGGTTCACGGGTTCCTGAGGTAGATGGCTCAAAAATGCCAACTTCTGAATCTGTTGAAGATTCTGATTCGATAGACTGTAATACTTTAGGTGAAACAGGTACAGGTATATCAGCGTCATGTGGAACTGGTCTTAATGCAGACGAAAGATTAGGATACTTAATATACTTTAGAGATTTTGTGTTATGACTTTTAATATCACAAAGACAAAAATAGCAATCGTCAATGTGATTTTTAGGTTCTCTCCAGACCATTGGTATTCCAAACGGTAGGGCTTTTTTTGTTCCTTTAAACCAATGCCTCAAGGCTTCTTCGTAAATCTTGCAGATAACATGTGGCACCCAAGTTTATCTTGATCTCCAAGTCTGACTTTAAAATATGCAAAATATGCATTTTCTACGAAATCAGTAATGTTCTTTTAAGTTTCTTCATTATAAAGTGTCCACAAATATAACAAAAATTATCAGGCCTATTTTTACAACACCCACTAGACATTTTTTTAATAACTTTTCCGGGGAGGGTGTTTTAAAAAAAAACAAATACCTACCTTAATTTTTCATCACAGAATCACCTCTTAAATTTTTTCGGTCTTATTTAGATACACACTGTATAATTATAATCAATGTGTATTTTGCAATAGTTTATTCACATAATAACACTATTTTGTATATGGCTATACCAGTTAACTTTTAAATCCACCCCGGTAAACTAATGGAATAAAATTCAACGAAAACATATAGGTACATTACTAATTAAATATATGCATTTGTACGTATGTACGTAGGATTGCGATTTTAATACAAACAATAACAAAAAAACAGTTTAATATTTTCGTTATTGTGATAAAAATGTTTTGCAATCACGAGGTTATTTACATTGATGCATACTATGTAGCAGTCAGACGACTTTCAAATGAAGTATTAATGATTTGTTTATTTACACATTTTTTTTTTTTTTTTTCATAATCGTATTTTTCACACTGCAACAAAAAATATTTACAGTTAATCAACTTAAATGAGTTTAGGGAGGGGCTGGAGTTACAGTTGTTTGTTTTTAAAAATGATAAAATTGGCCAAGTGCCCTTGCACAATAGTTCTCTTCTTTTTTCTAAAAAGTGTTACAAGAAAAATTAACGCAAACGAATTTATTATACATGTTTGAAATCTTTCTTCCAAGAGCTTTCTTTTTAAGTTATACGAGTAATATTGTTTATTTGTAGAATAAAGTTATAAAAAAAACAAAAATTTTATAAACAAACACCGAGACAAATACATTAAGTAAAATTAAGAGTACTTGTGTATGGCAGGAAATACATGAAAATAATAATAATAAAAATATAAATAAATAGAATTAAAAAGGTGTCTAAAATGTAACAGAAACTGGAAAAATATAAAATTAAAATGTATAAGAAAATTGATTAAAAATATATAAGCAATTTAAATCTGTATATTATTTTTTCTAATTTAATATTTGCTTTAATTTTTAATCGATCAATAATTATTCTGTAAAAAATCTTGGCTTACTGAAGACAAAATTCTGGGCCTAAAATTCTTATGTAAGGGAGTGAATTATAGTATTATTGTCTTCTTGAATCACAAATGAGATCTAATCGAAGTAAGAGGACTTCCACTTGCTACACAACAGATAAGCAATAAAAATATTAGGTAGATACTGTAAAGTCACAGTGTGTCAAATCTGGACATCATAGAGGACGTTTCAATATTCTCAAGCCGAAGTTTTCTATAAATTATTGTTATACAATGGCATGGATCTAGGCCTACTTAAATTTTTTCTATCTATGAGTGAAACATCTCCATGGTTAGCTGGATAGAAAATTTTATATACAGGGTGTTCCAACGAAAACGACCACCCGTAACTCAAAAACGGGCGTGTAATCAAAAGTTTTAAAGAACACGTCAATTTTTGTTTCGAGGGGGTCCAATTTTGATATAAAATTCAAATTTTTGTGGTCAGCGGCCACCCCCATATTTTTTTTAATGGCATGGAAGGTAGAGTTGGAGCACCCTGTATCTGGTGCAACCGGTGTATTATGAATTTGCTGTGACGTTTTTCTTACTCGTACATAATATCGATTTTTGTTAAAACGCAGTAGATTGTTTTATTTTTAAATCAATTATTATTATATAGACAAGAACAGTTGGTCGTAAATTCGTTTTCTAAAGTACATCCAATCTGCAAATAGATTTTTTTTTTTATTATACTTTTTTATATTTCATTGAACGCGTTCCAAGTCTAGAAGAAGCGAACTTGACCTTCGTTTGCAGCCGTTTTTTTTTTAATTACGAATAGAAAATTACTTTTTTCAATAATACACCTTGTCTATGAATAATTATTAGCAGTTAAAAAAAATCGGCGTTTCCTTGATGCTTTTGGCTACACCTCAAGTATGTTAAGTGATACCTGAAAAAAAAAAAAAAAAAATAGGACGTTTTTTAGGATCCCATTATATTATTCGCGCAAGCCTAAATATAAGCGGATATAACACCGGCCTTGCGTTTCTTAGGATTCCGTTCCCAAATCAGATTTGCAACCAATAATAGAAAAAAAGGAAATTGGTTATGTGGAACGGATATTTAGGCTCAATTACTTTTGGAGGAATCATCCTAAGTGATAAGAGTCAAATCCCTGACGGTAAATTTATGAATGGATCAGTATATGAGAAATGTTAATTATAGGTATTTGAAAAAATTATAGGTGTCAAATATTGATAATTTGTTTAATAAAAATAATATACTAAAAATTTTATTATTTAATTATAACTTGATTATATTGACCAAAACGTATAGTGGCATAGATTGTACGTTTTTTTTACTTAAATGGATATTTTTTTTGATAAGGGAGAAATAAATACGAATGATGGTGTAATTATCTTTATTAGGAATAATATATCATATAGAAATGAGATAGTAAGAATAGGACCTTGTAAGACTATCTTAACAAAAATAAACTTCACAACCACTAATGTTTATAACATCAATATACAAGCCGCTACCCGTTAAAGCAGAAGAATTTATACTAGAATTGGAAACATATCTCAAACAAATATATAACAAATTTAAAATCATATTATAGTAAGGAATATCAAAATAAATATCAAAACTGATTTTGATATAGTTTTATTAATAAACAAATATACTCGTGTTCAGGGTAAAAGCCGAAGCTACATTGACCATATATGTTTTTGGCAACAAAATTACAGATCACAAGGCAGCTATGGCTTTCGAACACAGTTTAAACACCAGAAAAAAAAAGCCCCAAACACTTTCATACTCAAATTAATTAAACAATATTAAAAAAAATTACAATTGTTCAATTAGACAACGATCTACAATATAAATGATTTGGATGATAAAATCACTTATTTAACAGATACTTTAAGGCAGTTAATTAAAATAAATACTAAAAAAAAACAAATAAAACAAAAAAATATTAAACGAAAGGAATGGATAACACAAGGGATAGTAAACTCTATTAATGAAAGAAATAGGCTAAACGCTAAATATAAAAAATCAGTAAAAAACATATATGTAAACTTATTCATAAAATTTAATAAAAAAAACTAAAATTAGTACAATAGACAATAATATAAAAATAATTCAAAATCACATTGGTCTATTATAAATAAAATTCATGGCAAAAATGATACCGAACCGGGTGAAGTAGTGGTACACGATAATAAAATTGCAGATGAATTTAACGACTTTATGTAAACCTTGATGAAAAACTAGCAAATCGGTTATCATCTCCACTTAACTAAAATCTCTCTCCTAAAGTACAGGCAGTAAATTAATTGTTTTTTAGAACCCATAACTGAAAACGAAATTAAAATTGTTATAAAAACAGTATTAGAAATTAAAAATTAAAAAAAAACCGACTTCAAAAACATTCAGATGCCATCCCAACATCTTAACCAAATTTATATGGGACCACCCCCTGAAATACCCCCTTTCTAACAAAAAAACAATAATTGAAATCGGACATCGTGTTAAAGAATTATCGCTGAACATATTCCAAATTATCGACCTATTTGATCTCTTGTTTCGCCAAAATTTTTGAAAAATTCATAAATTCCAGACAAATATAATATTATTGGGTTTCGAGAGGGTCTATCCACTAATGATGCTATAACACAAATGATGCAAAACAAAACATACAGGGTGTTTCTAAATTCATGCGACAAAATTCAGGAGGTGATTACTCGTATGAAATTAAGATGGGTGTTTCCTATAACAAAATTTCTTGGAAAGGGGTGGGCTGAGGAAATTTTGTTATAGGGAAGACCCATCTTAATTTCATACGAGCAATCACCTCCAGAATTTTGTCGCATGAATTTAGAAAGACCCTGTATATCTTACTAAGGGCTTAGACACTGTACCACATGGTCAGTTATTGGAGACCTCTAAAGACACAGGAATAAGAGGCACATATCTGAATCTATTTAATGGTTACTTATCAGACAGGTTACAATACGTTAAAATATCAAATACACTAAGTGATCCTAAGCTAATAAAATATGGAGTTCCACAAGAAACTGTGTTGGGACCTCGGTTGTTCTCTTCGTATATAAATTCACTATTTTCAATTAACTTGAAAGGAAAAATAATAAGCTTCGCTGATGATACAGCAATCTTCTATGAAACAGATACATAGACAGAACTGAGAAACAGAGCTGAGGAGGACCTCAATACAGTATCTTGCTAGTTTAATTATAAAAAATTAACAATAAATGTTGATAAAACCTTACGATACTTTTACCTAATTTTCGTACTCTACAGAATATTATAAAATATAAAATATTTGTATATTATTGTCTTGTTTCCAGTAATTATATTTCATTTTATATTATGTATATTTTCTGCCTAATAATAGTAGGTTATAGATGTTTCAATGCATCCATGTTTAATTTTTAATATTTTTAAGCTTATATATTTAATTTCATATAAATTTGTCTAATTATGTCTAATTTATCTAATTTTGTCTAATTTTGTCAAATTTTCTCTAATTTTGTTCAATTTTGTCCAATTTTGTCCAATTTTGTCCAATTGTGCCCAATTTTGTCTAATTTTGTTTAATTTTGTCTAATTTTGTCTAATTTTATCTAATATTGTCCAATTTTGTTTAATTTTTTCTAATTTTGGCAAATTAAGTCTAATTGTGTGCAATTTTGTCTAATTTTGTATAATTTTGTCTAATATGTATTAAAATTATCATGAATTAATTTCTTACTCATTGCACAACCTATATTATACACTTTCTATCATTATGTAAGGGCGGAAATCAAAACTGATGATACTATTTGGGAACAACCTGTCACACAGGTCCCAAACGAGCCACCACTTAGGAATAGGTTACTATTGTAATCAGGACATAGTATACTTCTAATTTTCTAGAAAACAAAAAAAGGAAATTTTTTGATCGTCAAATATGATTTATCTAAGACTCAACTTGTGAAACACTTTGTAGAATAAAATACAAACAGCCATCACGTAGGTTTGCGTTTAATAATTATCTGAATCAATTTAATTTATCCATTTTAATTACCCGGTTCGAATCACATAATTTTCAAGGATATTTCTGATTGCGAATTATTCGTAATCGATCTTTTATAAACCGAAACGTTGTTTAATTGTTTTTAACACTTCCCACAAAGCGTAATCACTTCGTTTTAGAATTCTGCACGCGTTCATCGTTTGATGTCTATGTCTACACGTTTAACACCGGTTGATGGTCCTCGCGAAGTAATTTATTTGCCAAACGATAGCCAAATCTATTATAACAAAGATATAATCTCGTATCTATTTCTCGAGTTGATTTGGCGTGATGTTTGCATGATGATGGATGATTTCCTTCACGGGGTATCATGGCTAAAAACCGTATGTGATTACTAAAAATACCATAACAAATAAAACAATGGTCACTAAATTAGGTTTTTAGTTGTTAGAAATATTAATATTAAAAGTGCAATTATTACTAAAATTAATGGATTTGGCCTGTTCTAGTACAGAATTTTAAAAATTTTGTGACATTGCTTATGTTACTCTAATTTGAGTATCTAGTAATTCTACAAATTCTCTATTAGAATCCTCAATAGTAAAACCACATATTTTTTCTTTCTTTAAAAATAATAAATAAGCTTTAAAAGTAACTAGTTAGTTTTCGTATTTGAGACAATAGCCAAAGTCGTGCGATCACTGAAACCAATAAGATGTCTTCCGTCGAGGAGAAAATAAGAGATGGAAAAGAAGATAGAAGAAATAGAACACGTAGACAAGGCAAAGGACGGTGAAATAAAGTGGCATGAGGTGGATTCAAAGTTGAATTTGGAAGGAGTTGTAAATTCTGCCCGTGTTAAAGCCCCCAACTTTTGACGGTAAAATGGCATGGACCAACAACCTTAAACAATTCGAAATAGCTGCAAGAACGAATGGTCTGAAGGAGAGAAGGGAGTAAATTAGACAATCGCCCTTCGAGATGCTTTAGATGTCCTTAAAACTATACATGTGGAAGATACGGATGACATTGAACAACTTAAAAAGAGACATGCGATATGGCCACGAACACTTGGAACATTTATACCAACTTAGAAGATGTTTTTAAAAGACTTCAAGCCGCCCAACTGATGTTAAACCCCAAAATAAAGTCAATTACCTGGGCCATATAGTCAGTAAGGATGACGTGGCTGTAGATAAGGAAAAAGTCGCTTCTATCAAAGAGTGGCCACACCAACTGATAAACACCAAAGGAGAAGTTTTCTTGGACTTTGTACGTACTACCGAAGATTTATAAAGAAGTTTGCAGATATTGCTAAACCACTAACGCGACTCACAGAAGAAGCGAGGGAATTCTGCTGGGACGAGGACTGCCAAACTGCCTTTGAAACATTAAAGAACCATTTAAAAACAGCACCAATACTAGGCTATCCACTATCAGAGGGAGAATTTATCCTGGATACTGATGCTAGTAATGTGGGAATTGGAGGAATGCTTTCACATATTCAGGAAGGGAAAGAAAGAGTACTAGGTTATTTTAGTAAAGTGCTTTCGAAACCTGAACGAAATTACTGCGTCGCAAGAAGAGAACTTCTGGCAGTTGTGAAATGCGTGGAACATTTCTACCAATATCTGTACCGAAGGAAATTTTTAATCCGTACCGATTATTCCGCCCTTAAGTGGTTGATGCATTTCAAAAACCTGGAGGGTCAAATAGCCAGATGGATTGAACGACTTCAAGAGTACGACTTTAAGATCGAACATCGAGCCGGAATAAGTCACAGAAATGCCTATTATTTTTCTGGAAGACAGTGTCCAGCAGAGTGCTCCCACTGCAACAAAGCGGAATCCAAAGAAAGTGGACTATTAAGAACAACTGTAGTCAACGATGAATGGGCCCCTACTAAAATTGGGGAAGAACAAGAGAATGATACTGTTTTAAAGAAGATGCGACAATGGAAAGAGGAAAATCGTCGACTACTTGGCAAGAAGTATCTAATCTCTCTTCAGTACTCAAGTCGTATTAGGCTCAGTGGAACTCCTTTATCCTGGAGGAAGGCTTATTAAAAAGAGTACTAGAGAACGATTATGGCCCCGAAAACCGAAGACAGTTGGCCATCCCATTATAGAGTTAGCCGAAGTGCTTCGTCAGTTATACGACAGTCCATCAGGAATCAGGAATATAGAAGCAAAATACAGTATTCAGATTAGTGACGTGAAAAAGGAAAGTACAGACTTGAACCATGAACCTCTCACAACCTCGAAAGTTAATTATAAAATTTTCAATCTACTTAAAGTCAACCAAACCTATTGTAAATTGTATCAATGATTATTTTATTCTAATTGCAATCCATTTTCATTTTCATCTAACATTCTTTTTTGTTCCTCAATTACACATTTTCAGCTAAACAGAGGAAATGTTCATAGAGTGATTATATTGTTGTTTTCAAATTTTCCCACGATTTTCACAATAATTGTAAAACACATTGGTGTCGCTCAACATAAAATTATCTTTTGCTTAGCCCTTTTGGCACTTATAATGTTGAAATATTTACGTCTAAGCCCGCGATTAGATTTAGATGTTCTGGGACAAATATAATCACTTATATCAATATCGAATCCACGATTAAGCTTAAATCATTTAATTAAAGTTTTAACATCATTTAACATCGATATACTTAATAAAGTAGAGACATAAGTTCAACCAAGAACCTGTTTCATAATCAACAATTGAAAAGTAGAAAAACCAGAGGCATTAAGTGACAAAATCTATTTTTTTGTTGTATGTGCTTAAAAAGGTTGTAAATACAATCACCAATATTTCCACAAAGGTTCTAAGTGCTATATATAATTTCTAAGCTTATTAGAATTAAAATAAGGGGGCGCGTAAAAGGTAAAAAAAATACCCTTAATACAATTGATTTATTAATTATCTTAAATTTGTGAATTTTGTACTTCCACTCTTCAATTAGTAAAAACGAGAAAAGATATTATGATTCATTTTAGAAACATCCCGATCAATCCTCGTATATCGGTTGTCTCTTAAATATCGCTTCGTAATAATTACTATCCCACATTTCTCTTTGTCCCATTTATTTTTTTTTCAATTATGGATATAGATATGCACCATTACGACCCACTATTCCACTCACTGGCGTCCGCTCGGTAATTTTTAAATCGGTCGTTAACAGTTGACTAGTATACCAAAATACAAAGCTTTAAAACAATTTTTAGTCGAGGCATTGATGCGGTTTTTTTGGACGCTAAATCCAAATTTCACAATCCAAAAAACGCCTTTACAATGATTTTCGGGTTGATTTTGGCGATCTTGTCAGGAAAATTCTTGAGGATGACGTCCACGTTCAGGTTCGGGCGCACCAGGTGTCCGGAAGGTGTTCGACGATGCCACATTTGAATTCAGGGACCCAAAAAAAACCCCAAGCGTCGAGTTTCTCTCCTTTCCCGCGTAAATTTTGGGAGAATCCCACGCAGATGACGTTCAGAGCCAGCTTCGGGTGCACCAGGTATTGGGGGTGGTCGTTTTCGACATAAAATTCGGATTCAGCGCCCCAAACCCCCCCCCTAAACATTTTCGGTTCTTTTTCGATTGTGTGAGGAAAACCTACGGTGATGAGGTCCGCGACCAGGTTTCGATGCACCAGGTGTTGGGATCGTTTTCGACGTGAAATTTAGATTAAGCGCCCAAAAAAAACGCCTCTACAATGATTTTCGAGTTGTTTTTGGGGATCTTGTCAGGAAAATTCTCAGGGATGACGTCTACGTCCAGGTTTGTGCGCACCAGGTGTCGGGAAGGTGTTCGCCGATGCCACATTTGAATTCAGCGCCCCCAAAAAAACCCCATAACGATTTTCGGTTCGTCTTTTTCGATTTTGTGAGGAAAACTCACGAAGACGAGGTCCGCGTCCATGTTCCGGTGCACCAGGTGTCAGGGGGGTGTTCGCCGAAGCCACATTTGAATTCAGCATCCCAAAAAATTCACCATAATGATTTTCGGTTCCTCTTTTTCCCATTGTGTGAGGAAAACTCATGGAGATGAGGTCCGCGTCCAGGTTCCGGTGCAGCAGGTGTTCAGGGGGTCGTTTTAACGTAAAATTTGGATCAGCGTTCCCAAAAAAACGCCACCACAATTATTTTCGGGTTGTTTTTGGCGATAATGTCAGGAAAATTTTCGGGGCTGACGTCCACGTCCAGGTTCCTGTACATCAGGTATCCGGAGGGTGTTCGCCGATGTCATATTTGAATTCAGCGACCCAAAAAACACAGAGATGATGTTCTTTGGCGTTCCTGAGCTCCAGGTCGGCTGTGGGTCAATTTGAACATCATAATCGTGATTGGCGATCTTGAAAACCTCCTGGAACCCGATTTGGGCCAGTTCTGACTCTTATTTACAAAGTTCTTTAATCTTCCAAAAGCCGTCTCAAAAAATTCATTTTTTGAATGCATTTTTGGCTGCAGGAATGCAATTTCTGGTTCGTATAAGATAAAAAGTAGGGACTTTTTTTTTAATTTTTTGAAGCGAATGCAAAAAAACTGGATTCCGATCCGTCTTAGTCTAAAACATTCCGTACTTTCGGCCTTTTTAGTGCTTCATTGCCTCGACTATTTCTCTGTGGTTTGTTGGTCATGATGTTGATAGGTAAGATAAGTTTGATTCTCACCTAGAACGGATTTTTTTTTGTTTTTCTCCCTCAAATATCATTCAAATTATCTAACACGTCACTATCCATGCACAAAACGAATAATCATAATTAATTAAATTCGCTGCTTATCGTTCCCGAGGGCACGTCAATGGTCGACTGCCACGCGCAGTGACTCACTCGAATGGATTGCCTCAGAAAAATGCCCACGTCAATTCGCCAGACAATACAAGACTTGCATTAATTTTATGGACGATTGTCTCTTGTCTTGTCCAATACAACTAAATGGCTACATAAAGATAATTATTGCTAAAAATGCAGACCGAACTTTTATAATAGTTATTGATTGTTTTTTTGTTAGGATTTGCAGGATGAAATTATCAATGTTTTAACGAGTTGTTTCATTATTAAAATAAAGATATATTGTAATGATATTACCTTATTTTTTTTTATATTAATTAAAATATAATATTACTTTTTTTTATATATATAATAATACTAATATTAATACTAATAATAATAATAATATTAATACTGTTTTATTTTGTTTAATCTTCTTATATGAATTCTATTATAATTTTATTTTAATCAATAATCAACAAAAAATTTAAAAGTATATGACTTAACTTGTCTTATACCCTGTATTTTCAAATAAAATAAACAAATTTTCAGAACCAAAATACAAGATTTATTTTTATACACATTATTTGAATCTCCAATTAACAAAATACCCCGCTGTTTGTATTTATGGGGAATATAATATACTATATTATTAAAAACTACTCTAAATTCATTCACTCTTCATTCATCCTCACTAAACTATATACTAAAATTAAATTCTACAAAAAAAAGGTATTAGGTGTGCAATATCATTACAATTGGCGCCCAACGTGGGGCTCCATTTTGTAATGATATAACAAATTACCATTTTTTTTTATAGTAATTAAAGTATATTTATTTACCTCAGGCTTGCTATTTTGATTTTGAAAAAAAACTAGATATTGAGTAAAAGTTGTAAATTCCTTAATGTAAAGTAAACAATAACCGTCAATGGTTCAAGATATTTAATATCATTGGTTCTTTCTACGTTAACGCGAACGGTATGAAGTTTTTTCAAAATTAACTTAATCAACGACTGAAGCATTCAAGTGTTTTTCATATCTTTTTGAATGTTTTAGAGCTTGGAACTTATAAAGAATGATCGTACTAAATACAGTGAGCATCATAAGTCTTACCCCCCTATCTAACTCGTTACTGGAGTCTTGTTAGGAAAATCGCTGAGACACGTCGATTTTTGTTTTCTACAATGTACATTTTTGTATGAATAGTTTACCCTTAATTTCATCCCTTACTGGAGGGAAGCAACCCTTTCGAAAAATTTAAATGGCATGAGGTGGTGAGTGATAGCTCATTTGAAAGGGGGTTTTATTCTCTATTCAACTGTGTAAAAAATTTTGAAATTTGCTTTATTAATTCTCGACTAATTATTGTTACAGAATAACGGAAATTAACGTAGCGCACTCATCCTTAGAATTAAAATTCGGCCCTGCATAATATCGGATTTGGTTCAGACGTAAAGTAAGACTTTTTGCCATTGGATAAGATCACTGTTAGTTTAGTTGCTTTCCTATTTGTGATGTTTTGTTATATTTAAACATTAATAAATTAACACGTAATGAATCAAATTTAAAAAAATTTTGCACGTGTCTCGGCGATTTTACTAACAAGACTCCGGTAACGAGTTAGTTAGGGGGGGTAAGACTTATGATGCTCACTGTATATACTTTTTCTAGATAGTATTAAACTAAGCAAACTATTTACGTATATTGAAAACAGTAGGGGCCCTAGAATAGTTTGAATATCCAATAAGCATTTTGACAAGTCTTTGCGAGTTTTGCGGACTGTACCCACGATTGTTAGATTCTGGGACAAAAGTTCTTCTGTAAAGGTGATGTCGGTGAAAAAATTATCAGTCATGTTACGGTCAAAGATGATATTTTGGTCTTTAACGATATTGGCTGGTCATTTTCGTAAATCTCCTATTTGATTGGGAATTCTGCTGACGTTAGTGTCCGGGTCAATATCGTCAGTGATCAATTTACAATACTGCCCGTAACAGTTATATTTCGTTAAACTAGCGTATTTAATCCAGGATATAGCACTATATTGATCATTAACTTTTACTATTTGTGTCTCTAATGTCTATGTCTTCCAAGATATCTGACAGCAGATCATGCGATACATTGTCAAATGCCTGGGCTAGGTCAAGAAATATAACTATTATAGGAGTGCTCATATCTATTAAATTATAAATTTAGAATGTTAAAACAGTTGCTGCATCTACTGTTGAAACGCCCTTTCTAAAACCGTATTGGTTGTCTAAATTTAAATACTTAATTTATGAATTTTTTGTATCCTTGAGTTTAGAGCTGTTTCAAATACTTTTGCTAAGCAATTTATGAAAGAAATAGGCCTGTAGTTTGTTTCATTATGTTTTGATCTGTTTTTTTTTCTTTCCTGTCTGTATACAGATAAAGAAAGTATAAGAATCATGAAATTTTTTTGTGCTCGAGTTTTCGACAGATTTTTACGTTTTGTCCCAGCCCGTCGTACAATATGGTCATGGGTCAACATATTACCTGTAGTGTCCACCTCAATCCATGACTCCATTTTGTCTTCATGGCGTTCATTATAGGTCAATTAGAAGTCATTAGCCTTTTTGTTTGTGTAACAAGTCTTCAGAAAAGAACAGCTTGAAACAGTCAGTAATAGAATTCACATTCTTACTCGTATCTGTGAGACCTTTGGGTTTTTCTGTTTTAGGTGCTACAGTATACCAAGTACGATTATCTACATCGTACAACTGCCTATTGCTCCTTGTTTCGTCTTCCGGCGAATCCGGTAACTAAACTTCTTCATCTTCTCCTGATGAAACACTCCCACTCTCTCAGCTTCTACGTCCTTAACA
This sequence comes from Psylliodes chrysocephalus, assembly GCA_927349885.1. Classification (NCBI taxonomy): domain Eukaryota; kingdom Metazoa; phylum Arthropoda; class Insecta; order Coleoptera; family Chrysomelidae; genus Psylliodes; species Psylliodes chrysocephalus. The sequence goes on along the minus strand of OV651821.1, from coordinate 4,977,468 downwards.
TCTGAGAAATCACTAAATACCTGCTCCAAAGGTCTTCAAATTCGTCATCTGAAGACTGTGTCAGGATTTCGTAGAGGTCCCTATCGGATAAACCCTTATTCGCAAAAAATAGACTATACTGAGTAACGTTCAATTGTAGACTGAAGGTCAAAGGCCAAAGCGAGAAAGTTTGAACACGTGCAAAAAAAACGGGGAAAAAAGTTTCTACGGCTTGTCGAGTTGGAGAGTTTTAGTGTATACCGCTGTTTTCCAAAACCGGGTCGTTCGTGACCCATTTTACGGGGGAAAATTTCTTTTTTTGGAAAATTCATTCCAAAGGCAACATTCTTGACATAAATTAGGAGAATTCACATAATATCTCTGGGAAAAGCCGCGGAGCCGCGAGATATTCCTGAAAAATTAGATTTCGGGTCATCCATATTAAAACTAAGCAGGGTGTTAACAAGAAATGTTTGTTCTTATAATTTTACCATAATAAAGACATTCTTTTTTGGACACTATATACTACTACTGTTTAAATTGGTCTAAAGACGCTTTCTTGTGGACTTTTAAAAGAGATTTACATGTTAAACAAAATGTTTTACTGTCAATGTTGGAAACCATCTTCATAGGTTCATATTTTTTTGGATATTTAATGAGCACTAGGTGGATGAAATGCTTAAAAATTACTCAGTACACTAAATTTAATGAATATCTTGGAAACCATCTTCGTAAATGAATTTTTTTTTGGGTACTAAACGAGTGACATGCAAAAAATTACATTAAATTTAATGAAAATCTTGGGCACCATCTTCATAGGTTCACATTTTTAATGGTATAAACCGAGCTCTAGGTGAACGAAATGCTTAAAAATAACCAATTATACTAATTTTAATAAAAACCTTGGACGCCATCTTCATAGGCTCACGTTTTTTCGGATATTAAACGAGTTTTAAGGGAATGAAATACTAAAAAATTACTTAATACATTAAAAATGAAAATAATGGACATCAACTTCATGGGTTCATATTTTTAATGGTTTAAAACGAGAAAATGCTAAAAAAATTACTTAATACATTAAATTTTATGAAAATCTTGGATACCATCTGCATAGGTTTTTATTTTTTAATATTATAAAAGGCGCTCTAGGTGAAAGAAATGCTTAAAAATAACTAAATATGATAATTTTAATAAAAATTTGGACACCATCTTCATGGGTTCATGTTTTTAATGGTATAAAACAAGCTCTGAGTGAACCAAATGCTTAAAAATAACTAAAAATAGTAAATTTAATGAATATCTTTGACACCATCTTCATAGGTTCACATTTTTAATGATATAAAACGAGCTCTAGGTGAACGAAATGCTTAAAAATAACTAATTATACTAATTTTAATAAAAACCTTGGACGCCATCTTCATAGGCTCACGTTTTTTCGGATATTAAACGAGTTTTAAGGGAATGAAATACTAAAAAATTACTTAATACATTAAAAATGAAAATATTGGACGTCAACTTCATAGGTTCATATTTTTAATGGTTTAAAACGAGAAAATGCTAAAAAAATTACTTAATACATTAAATTTTGTGAAAATCTTGGATATTATCTGCATAGGTTTTTATTTTTTAATTTTATAAAAGGCGCTCTAGGTGAAAGAAATGCTTAAAAATAACTAAATATGATAATTTTAATAAAAATTTGGACACCATCTTCATGGGTTCATGTTTTTAATGGTATAAAACGAGCTCTGAGTGAACCAAATGCTTAAAAATAACTAAAAATAGTAAATTTAATGAATATCTTGGACACCATCTTCATAGGTTCACATTTTTAATGATATAAAACTAGCTCTAGGTGAACGAAATGCTTAAAAATAACTAATTATACTAATTTTAATAAAAATCTTGGACACCATCTTCATAGGCTTACGTTTTTTCGGATATTAAACGAGCTTTAAGGGAACGAAATGCTAAAAAAATCACTTAATACATTAAAAAAGAAAATATTGGACACCAACTTCATAGGTTCATATTTTTAATAGTATAAAACGAATCTAGGTGAACAAAATGCTTAAATATAACAAAATATATTAATCTTAATAAAAATATTGGATATCATCTTCATAGATTCATATTTTTAATAGTGTAAAAATAATTGTAGGTGAACGAGATTCTTAAAAATAATATATAAATTTTAATAAAAATGTTCGTAGGTTCATATTTTTTGGGCACTTAATGAGCCCTAGGTGGAAGAAATGTTAAAAAATTACTTAATACATTAAATTTATTAAAAATCTTGGTACACCATCTTCATACGTTCATATTTTTAATGGTATAAAACGAGTAAATTTAATAAAAATATTGAACACCATTTTCATAGAATTATATTTTTAAGGGTATAAAATGAATTAGAGGTGAACAAAATGCTTAAATATAAAAAAATATATTAATTTTAATAAAAATATTGGACACCATCTTCACAGGTTCATACTTTTTGGGCATTTAATGGGCTCTAGGTGGACGAAATGTTAAAAAATCACTTAATACAATAAATTTAATGAAAATCTTGGATAGCATCTTGATATTCATTTTTTTAGTTGCATAAAACTAGCTCTAGGTAAGATGAAATGCGTAAAAATGACAATGTACTAAATCTAATAAATATCTTGGACATCATCTTCGTAGGTTTATTTTTTTGGGGTATTAAACGAACTCTAGGTGGAGGAAATGCTAAAAAATAACTAATTATAATAATTTTAATGAAAAATTTGGACACCATCTTTATAGGTTCATGTTTTTTGGGTATTGAAACGAGCTCTAGATAGAGTAAATGCTAAAAAATTACATAATACATTAAATTTAATGAAAATTTTGGACATCTTCATAGGTTCATATTTTTATGGTACAAAACGAGATCTAGGTGAACTAAATGCTTAAAAATAACTAAATATAATAATTTTAATAAAAACTTTGGACACCATCTTCATAGTTTCAAGTTTTTTGGGGTATTAAACGAGCTCTAGGTGGAAAAAATGCTAAAAAAAATCACTTAATACATAAAATTTAATGAAAATTGGACATCATCTTCATGGGTTTATATTTTTAATGGCATAAAACGAGCTTTGGGTGAACCAAATGTTTAAAAATAACTAAAAATAATCTTAATAAAAATGTTGGAAATCATCTTCATAGGTTCATATTTTTTGACATTTAATGAGCTCTAGGTAAATGAAATGCTTAAACATCACTCAGTACACTAAATTTAATGAATATCGTGGGCACCATCTTCATCGATTCATATTTTTAATGGTATACAACGAGCTCTAGTTTAAAAAAATTCTAAATTTGCCTACATTTTTATAATCGCAGTTTATTTTGTGATTTATTTCGAAACTATTACCATGTATCTATTGTAACAAATATTTATAAACGGTTACATAACATAATTCAAGATTTGAAACGGGTAATGGGCGTTGATGCACTTAAGGTACTTGATCTAAATAGAGAAAAGCTCGTAAAATGTGCGTTGTCTTGTCTAGACATCCAGACACATTTCGAAAATAAACCTGAAAGCTGCGGCCTTAATAGCTCACGTATTTCTATTATCGACCGACTAAATTAGAGTTATCGCCGTGCTAAATCTCTTGAACGCGTAAATGAGCGATGTCCGCCTCCCTTCATATCGCGTTACTTTTTTGCGTATTTATTGCTAATTAAATATTTAATCGACCACTTCAAACTGATACGCAGTACAATTTGGAAATCATGAAGAGATTATTTTTTTATTTTTTACCTCTATATTTTGGCCTACATGGTAATGGGACAAATGCAAGAAGGAACATAATATGTAACAGGAGAAAGTGTTCATAACGAAAACGTATATTTATTGCTAAAATAGCAAAGGGAAATATTACTAATGTTTCTAGGAAGAACCATAAAGCGTAATTGTTTGTACAATTCGTATATTTTTTTTAATCATAAACAAAAACGAGTTTCATGCGCCAATTTTTTTTTTTTTTTAATGAAACAAAAAAATACAAATGCACGGAAAAAATGTGACTAGAAAATTTTACTACAATGTTGTAGTAGTAGACTTGTAGAAAAATACTCAACAATTTGTAGAAAATTTTACTACAATTTATAGGTAAAAACTATTCATTATTGTAGCAATTGAATTGTCGAATAAAATGCTACAACAATAGGAAAGAATTCCACAATGTTTAGTATATTTTACTATTGTTTGTAGAAGTAGAAATTTATTACAATTATCGTAATTACTACTACTAACTTCTGAAAAAATTTGTACAAATATTAATAATTATCTCTACAAAAAATAGTAATTTTCTCTACAAAAAATAGTAATAATTTACATCCCTTCTTATGAAAAATATTCAATTTTGTTCAAAAATATTCTATAATATTGTAGAAATTCTAAGTCATGTGAACAAAACAGAATTCTGCTATTGGCCAACGTTTTCTGACGTAGATCATAAATGGCCAGACAGCAGTAGCCGTTCGCCATGTTCACATAACAAAGCATGGACATATACGAGTACCTATAACACATTATTATATTATAAGCACCGATGCGTTTGAGAAAATTTTAATAATAATTTCTATTGGTGGTAAGTACATTTATTCTTGTTTCTGAATAATTTACCTTTAGATAACTAATTTAAATAACCTTAGTAGATTATTTAAAAAAAAAAATAGTTGTGCCTAACGATCGAATGTTGTGCCAAATTCAATGAGGTTTTTTTGTCTTAATTGTGACATACCTACTTTCTCATTTTTGTTAGTTATCTGACTTAGTCATTTAATATCCAAATCAGTGTAAAGGTGATAAATATCCCCGTTTTAATGGTATGAACAGTTCAATTGTTATTAATTTTTATTTTATATTTTTCAGGTGCAGAAAAGCCAACTGAGACTGAGGGTGCTATTATTACTGTTATTTATTACATAATGTAATTAAGACTTTGTATCTTTTATATTAAAACAATAAATTGAATATTTTATTAAGGAACATTTTTTTCTAGGTTATAATTATAATAATTATGGAAAACTACTACAAGTTTTATTAAAAATTACTACAATTTGTATGAATTTTTACTATTTATTGTGTAAAATTTTCGTATTTATTTTCATAAAACGCAATACATTTTTAATATAAATTCATAAAATGAATAGCAAAAATTTTAACAATTTGTAGAACAATTCTTATGATGCATTTGGATATTTTTACTAAATATTGTAGATAATAACTCTACAATACATTCTCTACAAATATTTGAAAATTTTTACTACAAATTGTCCCTGTCCCTATTTGTACTATTTATTGTAGAGAAGAAATCTACAATTGTAGAAATTTGTTCTACAATTTTTTTTCCGTGCGGAGTTGGACGAAGATCATGGTCTATCTTCACCTTCGAATATGTAACAGTTGCTGAATTTAAACGCGGTAGAAAAAGTATTGAGAATACACCACGTTATAGCATACCAAAAACAGCCGCCAATAGAGAAACTATTGAGAAGAAGCCAATGAAATAGTTATTAAGGATCGCCCAGTAAAGTTAAAAGATGGCATTTTATACTAGTGCGTTTTTTTAAAATTGGGAAAAAATTCAGAGGCGTGTTCCTTGGACGAAATGAAGCAAAAAAGTTCCTATGAACATATGTCCTACGCCTCTTAGATTTTGATCTACAGGGTGGTAAAGTTATTTTTTTCGATATATTTAATACCCCTGTAGATCTTTTTCTGAAAATTGGTTCGCAGTTTCTATGCATCCAAAGCCATTTTCCGATACACAATTTAAACTTTTACATTCGCCATTGGCGTTCATGCGGGCTTTGAACTGAATATGTTCATAGGAACTTTTTTGCTTCATTTAGTCCAAGGGACACGCCTCTGAATTTTTTCGCAATATTAAAAAAAAACACCCTGTATAGCATCTTACATCAACATTTAAACATAAGAAAGCTTAGTGTCTTATTTTTACCACCAAGATAATGCCCCGTCCCACAAGTTCGTAATTACGATAGCGAAACTGAACGAATTGCGATTCCAGTTAATTGAACAAGCTATAAAATGTATATGTCCAAAGTTTTAATAGTTCTTACTTTTTTGAACGGTTGAAAGGTTTTAAAAATTGTTGGATTAAACGTGCGAATCTGAATAGAAACTATGTGGAAAAATTAATATAATTATCCACAAAAAGTTATTTCTTTGCCTCATTTTAAAAATTTCCCGATTTTAAAATATTTTAAATGTTTATTTAATTAAATTCAAAAAAAATTTTAGGGGTCTTAGATACTCCGACCACGTTCGGAGTAAAGTTAGAAGGTCCTTTCAATACTTACGATTTTTGAATAAACCAGCAGTTTGGGTTGTTTGGCTTACCTGAAAAGATAAAAACACAAAATTAGTACTTAAACAGAATAAAAAAGAGTATTTTTTTAAGGCATGAAGAAACATGATTACAATTTTTACCAAAAAGTTGTTTTTTTTTTCGTCTCGTTCTAGAAATGTTCGGATCTAGCCTCGTATAAAACCTTTTTACTATTAACAATGTTGTAACCAAAAATTTGATTCGTTAAGTAGCTAAACTTTGTAGAATGAAATTAAATCCGATCTTTTATGTGACAACTACGTATCGTATACCTGCAAAAGGCATTCAATTAAGGAAGAATAGCTCTGAAAAGAAATTAAAATATATTATAGTCTATTTTTATGTAAGAGAGAGATGCAAAACTTAGTACGGTCATTTTAAATATTTTTACAGAATAATCTAAATATTTTCTAAAATTTTAATAAATGTACCTGAGCTATTACAAGTTTTGGGTCTTTTATTGGTCCTTTATAAACATAAGCTGTACAGAACAATAGAAAAAGGTTTGGACAGGTCAAAAGCCCTGTGTATTAAAGATTACATAGCCGTATCTTAAGATTATTTTCAATAAGTACCTATTTGCCAATTTTGTTTTATTTTAATTCCAAGAATTTCTTACAGTAATCGAATTATAAGTAGATAAATACATTCCCAACAAATTTCACCGAGAATGCGATTATAGGTTTTCCATTTAGTAAGGAAGTCCAAGTTGTGTATTCTTGACAGTTTACTAAATGTCGTTTAGTTGCAACTTGCAAGGTGCAGTGTGAATTCTAGTGTGATCATGGAAAATTTGGAAGGGCCGCGTAAACGACAAAAAATCGGTTCTTTAACAGTTAATGAAAAAACATTAATATTTAATTGTTTTAAATCATTTACAGACAAACATTTATGTAAAAGTGTTGATGACACAGTGGAATTAGTTAGTAGTACGCTTGGTGTTGGGAAATCTACGATTTACAGAGTTGTTAAAGAATAGAAATGTGGCGAGTTTCAAACAGCACGTAAAGCTCCAGGAAAACCAAAATTTCAATTAGAAAATCTTTTAAAAGAAAGTCTTCGAAGGAAAGTGCATGCGTTCTTCTTTAGAAAAGAATTTCCGACAGTAGACAAAGTTCTTGCCACGGTTCGAGATGATAAGGTTTGCCCTGAAATGAGTCAAAGCACACTATGGACTCTTTTAAAAGAAATAGGTTTTCTATTGAAAAAGCATTCCAGAAAGTCTATTTTAATAGAAAGAAGCGATATTGTAGTATGGAGAAGAAATTACCTAAGGACTATAAAAGAAATGAGAAACCAAAAAAGAAATATATTTTATTTAGATGAAACATAGATCAACGAGGGACATAAACCAAATACATTTTGGCAAGATGAAACTGTTACAAGTCGAAGACAGGCTTTTTTAAATAATTTATCTACTGGTTTAAATCCACCACCAGGAAAGGGGCGCAGACTAATAATAGTACACATCGGTAGTTCAAACGGTTTTGTTAAAGGTGATTTATTGACTTTTGAATCTACTCGTACCGGTGACTACCATGATGATATGAATGCTGGTGTCTTTAAAGAGTGGTTCGAACAAATTATAGATCTTCTTCCTCATAACTGTATAATAGTAATGGATAATGCAAGTTACCACTCGAGACTTATAGAAAAAATGCCCACAACCAAGTGGTTAAAAAAAGATTTACAGAGTTGGCTAAATTCAAAGAATATTAAGTTCCATCCCGGTTCTGTGAGAAAAGAACTGTATCATTTGTGTTCACTTCATAAAGAGAAATTCAAAAAATATGAAATTGATGAAATTGCAAAAAATCGTGGGATGACGGTGGTTAGATCACCACCATATCATTGCGAAGTAAATTCAATTGAACTGACATGGGCACAGATGAAGGGAGAAGTTTCAAGAAAAAATAATTCTTTTAAAATGAGTGATGTTAAACAGTTGTTTTTGGAGGCTGTAAATAATGTGAAGCCTGAAAACCGGGAAGAGGCAGTAAATCATACGATTAAAGAAAATGTGGAAGTTGGACAATATTACTGATGAAATGATCGAGCCAATCATTGTAAATATTGGTTGCGACAGTTCATCTTCTGATTTGGATTTGTAGGTAAGAAGTAGTTTTTATATTAAGATTATTATTTATGAATGTAACGTTGTTTAAAAGTCAAAGTTTAAACCCTTATACCTACATAACCCGTTTGACACAATGTTCTTAACATACCTTGTGGAAAAATAAAACATTTTAGAAAAAATTGCACTTTTTTACCTTCAGCTGTTTAGAAGTTATAAGCAGGTTAATTAGGTGAAAATATAAGTGTATACTCGAGTAATAACTTCAAAAAATATTTTAACTGTCTACTAAAAGAAGTGGTACGCCTATGGATTACGAACGCTTTATTATTTTAATACTCTCTCATACATAAAAATAGACTATAGACCTAGGACGGTATATCTAAGGGGGTCGCGACATAGACTCAGGTTATGGATGAGGGGGTGACTGAGGCTAGGGGGAAATAGTAGTCAGCTTAAGTTGGCAACACTTTTTGATGTTCGTTTGACGTAATCTACAATTATCGATTGTCCTGCAGTAATAATATTATAAAAACAGAGACAGATCTACTTTTAACGTGCACAATAATATCAATGGAATGAACCATTGTTTTTCTTCGAGCAGAAGAATAAAAATTAAAAACATTTTGTGCTTATTTTATGTACCAAATTATGCAATTTATTTCCACTAGTATTTTTATGTAACACGAATAGGTACATGCGTTTGTGCTGGGATAAATAAGTGTTAATTATCTCTGAAACTGCATTGTGACTGCACTCCTCTCATCAATCTCAAAACAATGCTGTAAGCTGTAAATCCAGGATTTAAATCTTTCATAGTGTGCTTCAGATAAATTGTAAAATAGGTGTTGGACAAAACGTTTACAACCTAAAATTGCATGGACAACACTAAAGACGAAGGAATTTTACCATTATGACATTCTCTTTCAACATTTTTAAGTGACTAAATATTGTAAATTTGTGTGATTTAATTAAGAATTAGATAGATGTAAAGTGCTGTAAAATGTTGATAAATGCAAAACCATTATTAAAGAGAAATTAGTTATCGTCAATAGGATATTATGTAGTAGCTGATCTCCTTAAATAATAAACTTGAAAGACTGAAATTAGTAATCACTTTTAAATATAGACTTTATTACCACTAGAAGTAAAAACAAAAAAAAGTATATAGTTGAGACTAATTTATGTATTTAATAAGAACATATATTTAACATTTTATTTAAATAAAAAACAGGTGTTATTTGAAATAGGTTTATTTTAGTTTAATAATGTTTATCAGTTGTGGGTACATTTGATCCGAATCTTACTTAATACCATAAAATGTATATGTATTTCTATACGGTTAATATTGAAGTAGAAGCCCAAAAGTGTTGATTAAAAATATATGTTTAAATGAAATATTCACTAGATATGCTAATTCGGATAATTTCCTATACATGTTTCACATTATAGTTTTCATAAGTTTATAATTTGGAGATACTGAAATATTTTGCTTAATTACTAAACTTTGGTTGTTCTTGTTGTGGGCTGCTGTTAACACTATTGCCCTGAAATATTAAAAAAGCTAGACAAAAGTTTGTCCATCTTTTTGCCAGCTTTGTTAACATATATTGCTGTTATTCTTAATGCAGACAAATGCTTTTTTTTATTGGAGATTTTCTGTAGGAACTGGAATCGGTTTCAAATTTCGACCAGTTTTAGGAAAGTACCTCTTTGTAAAGGTATTTCAAAGCCATCCTTTGTAAGATGTAGCGAACAAATACATGCTAAAATGTATAGAAAACAAATCACAAGATATTACACAAAATTATTAATCAAATTAAATAAAAACATACAAATCAAGTGATTAATACCTACCAACAATTTAAAAAGATCTAAAATAAATAGACTTAGGGGACTGAAGCCCTAAAAAAGGGAGCCACAATTTGTTCTGCGTCCTCATCTATAAGAAAATTGTCTTCATCTCTTCATATTAATTGATTAAATTTAAATATTGTATCATATAAAAACTTTGTATTTTAATTTTATAATGAAAATGTCTTAAAAAAAGTGATATTTTTTTTCTTATATTTGCAGGCCTGGCGACTACTATTTCGGAAAAAATGACATTCAAGATGGACGCTATGTCGATCGAAATAATGATACAATTATTTATTATGGTACGTTCACTGACTGCTGATGATTTAAGGTACAAACACTTAATTGGCTAAAAGTAACATTAATAACTTCAGTAGTAACCCTAAAACAATGTTACTGACCTATTTGACACAACTGATGCTTAAGTTGTTATAAAAGTCACTAATATTTTGAATTTACCGCAACATTTAAGTTGGCTGAGTCCACATTTGTTTGATAACTCCCTAGGGTTGACACGGAGAGTTGTCACTTGTCACCTGTCATTGTGTATAGTTAAAATAGAATGTATTAAGATTAAACAATGATAATTTATTTATTCTAAGAAAATATGCATGTCATTTAGCAGTGAAGAACAACTATTTTCAATAAATTCCTTGATTTAATATATCGACTCGTTATTACATAATATAACTTCTCTCATAGTTTGTATTTAGTAGTTTTGGTAAGTATTAACAAAAAGCAAAAGTTGCCAAGACACTAATTACTTTTATTCTATTATAATTTATCTATAGGTACTAGAGGAATGTTTGAGTTTAAAAATAAATTCGTATATTCCATAAAATATGTTTTGATCGGAATCAATAATTTCATCCTTGTATAATTTTAAACGTCACTATGAGTGCAGTTGCCTCACTCTTCGCGTATAACAATAATTATTTTTAAGTAGAATACAAAGCGGCCAAATTCGAATTAATAATTTACAATATATAAATGTCTCAAATCCAATTAAAATGTAATATGTCTTTATTGCCCAATTCAGGGTTCTTTAAACTTGAAGTAGTTCACCAACATGAGATGGATGCATATGTATCCGATATTATTAATAATGAATATTTTTTTTCTTCACTATCATTTTATAATTGAAATTTGGCAATAATGTAAATTTGAAACGATTTCGTTTTAGAGTTACTTGTTTTATTTCTAGGAACTGTAACGTCATTTTGTTTAATTTTCTTAAACATTGAATTTATGACGCCCACCATTTACTTTAGCAATAATTGTCTCTATCTAATACGAAATAATTAGAGCCAAGCAAATTTCTGGCGAAAAATTAATTAAATCTGTGATATTCCCCTGGAGCCCCTTTTCCATATTTTGATTTTTTTTTAATAGCAAAGTTCGATTATTTTGACAAAAACTAAATCAAATTTTGGAAAGGGAACTCCAGAGGAACATCACAGATTTAACTTAATACGTACATAGGTATTTTTTCTTTTACTAATTATTGACAAATGTAAATATAAGACACATTGTGAACTTAAGACAGAAAATGTGAACATAAGACTGAGACAAATTGGAATATAAGACTAAGACAAATTAGAATATAGAACAAAATTTAATATAAGACAAATATGAATATTATTATAATAAAATTAAACACATGTATAATAAAAAAGAGTAAAACATGAAACAAAAAACGAGGCTTGAATCCACGACTCTTTGCTTGAAAAGTCAACGCCTTATTCACAAATTGCTAGATGCTGTTTGCGAGGCGGTGTAATGAAGATTGGAAACCCAAAGTAGAACGAGTTAATTTTATTCATACTTACTTTCTGCAGAAACTAAATGAATACCTCTATAGTCTACTAAACGGATATATGTGTATATCCATTCTGGACTGTATATTAAATCGACTAAATGTTTATTAGCCTATTAACTAAATATTCTACACCCACATGACTATTACCTATTCTACGCACAGACTATTGAGTTCTACTGAATGGATATAATTTCGTATCCATTAATGAAAGGACCAGTCTACTATTTTTTGTTTTTTTTTTATTTTAAATAACTGACAATATAGAGAAAAAAGATTTTAGTAAAATACTTTATTAAACGAACTTGAATTGATGTGTATAATATGCCAGCTCGGATCAGGTCCATTTTAAACTGCCGCCTTAAAATAATGTTTAGAAAGTTTTATTTTTATAATTCGGTTTAGATTTTTGTGTGTCGGTTGTCAAAATCATCACTTCTTATTCTAGAATTATTACTCTATTACTTTTTATGATAGTCAAATTACAAAAATCTAATTGATAAATTGATACTTAAGCAACGGCCTAATTAATTTGAGCGTAAATGAAAATGTCAATGAGTTCATTTAATTGCTGTCAGTTAAAATGATTTTAATTGCTCCGCTATATCATTCTCGATCAACATGTATTATAAGACATAAATAATAATAATATTATTAAACTATTATTCTAACGGAATATCATGATATGGACGTTGATTTTCTCAGGAAAAACAACAGGATGTGGTTACACTGAAAACAGACATTCAATTATCGGAATACGTTTGGGACTACCTCAAGGTCCTCGCTTAGTGCCTTTATTAACTGTTTTTTCCTAGCTTTTTCAGGGGACAAATACCAAATTAACCATCGACAATTCTCTAAACTAAGACAATTACCGACTTCAAAGACACCACAACCCCTTAATAATGCCTCTCTGGCAAGGAGTGAGGGCTGCTATGTTTAGCCTAGTCATCAATTTTAAACGACTGTGTATTAAAATAGGTGAGAATATCACCATTGGCCCAGCAGGCAACTGCAAAAGCCGACCCAAAACCCTCGGGAATTGTGTTTTTATTTTATATTAAGTTGTATATATTTGTAAATTTTTGAACATGTAAATAAAGTTTTCTAATGTAATTATTAACTGTGATTCTAAGCCACAATAAATCCATCTGGGTCGCAAGGAATATTGCGTACCCAAAAGACTACAGGCTTCCTAATATTTGGTTAAAATAAAGGACACCAACTTCATATATGGACATCATCTCCGAGGAACGAGGTCCCCAGGTGGTTAAATGACTGCGTTTTTCTAAAGACTATATAGACATCTCAGATAATAATTTCGGAATAAAATAAGTAACTCGGTTTTCATTGGTGGATATCATCTCTAAATAACGTGATCCCCCAGATGATTAAATGATCTTGCGTACCCTAAAGACTACAGAGACTTCTTAATTTTTTGTTAAAATAAAGGACAATCTTCGTAGGTGGACATCATCTCCGAGTAACGAGGTCCCCAGGTGGTTAAATAACTCTGCGTTATCCTAAAGACTATAGAGACATCTCAGATAATAATTTCGGGTTAATATAAGTAACTCGGTTTTCATTAGTGGACACCAGATCCAACTAACGTGATACCCCAGATGATTTCTTAATTTGTGGTTAAAATAAAGGAAATCATCTTCGTAGGTGGACATCATCTCCAAGGAACCAGGTCTCCCAGGTGATTAAATAATCTTGAGTACCCAAAAGACTACAGACGTCCTAATATTTGGTTAAAATAAAGGACACCATCTTCATAAGTGGACATCATCTCCGAGGAACGAGGACACCAAGTGGTTAAATGACTGCGTTATTCTAAAGACTATAGAAAGATCTCAGATAATAATTTCGGGTTAAAATAAGTAACTCGGTTTTCATTGGTGGACATCATCTCCAAATAACGTGATCCCCCAAGTGATTAAATGATCTTGCGTACCCTAAAGACTACATACTTCTTAATTTTTTGTTACAATAAAGGACACCATCTTCGTAGATGAACATCATCTTCGAGGAACGAGGTCCCGGTTAAATGACTCTGCATTATCCTAAAGACTATAGAGACATCTTGGATGATAATTTTAGGTTAAAATAAGTAACTCGACTTTCGTCGGTGGACATCATCTACAAGTAACGTGATCCCCCAGGTGATTAAATGATCTTGCGTACCCCAAAGACTACAGAGACTTCTTAATTTTTGATAAAAATAAAGGACTCTATCTTCGTAGGTGGACATCATCCCCGAGGAGCAAGGTCCCCAGGTGGTTAAATAACCGAGTTATCCTAAAGACTAAAGAATCTTGTATAATTTCGAGTTAAAATAAGTAACTCGATTCTCGTCGGTGAACATTATCTTCAAATAACGTGATCCCCAGGTGAATAAATGAACTTGCATACCCTAGAGACTACAGGCTTCTTAATTTTTTGGTTAAAATAAAGGACACCATCTTCGTAGGTGGACATCATCTCCGAGAAGTAAGGTCCCCAGGTTGTTAAATAACCGAGTTATCCTAAAGACTGTAGACATATTGGTTGATAATTTTGGGTTAAAATAAGTAATTCGATTTTTGTTGGTGGACATGATCTCCAAGTAACGTGATCCCCCAGGTGATTAAATGATCTTGCGTACCCTAAAGACTACAGAGACTTCTGAATTTTTGGAAAATAAAGGACACCATCATCTCCAAGGAACGAGATCCCCGGGTGGTTAAGTGACTCTGCGTATTCTAAAGACAGAGACTTCATCTTGAATATTAATTCTTAATTTTGGGTTAAAATAAGAGACGCGTTTTTGTGGATGGACATCATCTCCGAGGAACGAAGGTTCCCTGGTAGTTAAATGACACCATATTCGTAGGTGGGCATCATCTCCGAGGAACGAGGTCCCCAGGTGGGTAAATGACTCTGCGTATCCTAAAAACTTACACAGACTTCATCTTGAATACTTAATTTTGGGTTGAAATAAGAGACGTATCTTCGCGGATGGACATCATCTCCGAGGAACGAAGTCCCCCGGGTAGTTAAATGACTGCGTTGTCCTAAAAACTACATCATCTTGGATAATATTCTTGGGACAAACTATGGAAATCAATCTGTGCGGATGGACATCATCTCTGAGGAACGAAGTCCCCCAGGTAGTTATCTTAAAGGCTACAGATACATCATCTTGGATAATATTCTTGGGAAAAACTAAGGGAATTCATCTTCGTTGATGGACATCATCTCCAAGTAACTTGATTACCCAGGTAATTAAATGATCATTCGTATCCTAATGTTTAACTGTAAAAATAATGCTTGACTTCTTGACGCCTAGCTACTAGAGTAACAGTTCCAAGCTCTAAATATCAAAGACGATTACGACAATGAATTAAATAAGAATTTTTATCGAGCTGATTTCTAAAATGAAATTATATCGAAAACTGTTAGCTCTTGGAGTTAAAAACAAGCATAACTTCTTTTCATTAAATTGACGTGTATTTCATATTTTTTAATAAAAATTACGCTAATTTAAATAACAAAAACGTTTAAACGTATATTTTTGCCTCAATGTGACGCCCTCTATAAAACAGATAGATCGATGTTAATATGAAATTTTTCATACCAAAACCAACCAATTTCAAAATTTCATCTTTAAAACCTTGTATTTATCTATCTTTTTATGAATATTTTATTAAGCCAAGTTCAAATCGTAATATTTTGAAATCACACCTACTTCTATGTAATTAATGACCACCCTGTATAATGTCTCACTTCCCACCATTGGTATTTAATATACTTTTAACAGTTTTTATTAAATATTCTTATAGCAACTCTTGGATTATTTAGATAAGATTATAAAAACACTGAATACAGTATAATTGATAAGATTAAATTTGTTCAAATAAAAATTATCCTACTGTGGAGTATTTTGCAAAATATGACACAAGCAGACGCGTTGACCTATGAAAAGCAGATTGCGCAAATTTTGAAGAATGCTCGTGAAGATAACGATGCTCGGTAGTTATCTACTTTTTTTTAACCAATTAGATTAAAATTCAGGAGTTTAATAAACTCTAATCGTTAACCACATTTTATGATAATGATAACTTCCAAGATTTATTTTGTGGTTGTTTAGAAATACCCGAAGGGTAAACCGATGGAAAAAATGTACATTTTGCCCCAAATAATACAGGAAATAGTACGCAAATAGAACGAAAATAGTACGCAAAATAGTACTGAAATATATAAAAATTAGGTTGATGGACTAAAAAAAAAAACAATGCCTGTTTTTATGCACAATAAACAATATTAGATAAAATTCATCTACAGTAAAAAGGCCAATTTAATAAAGTAATAAAATTTTCTCGAATCACTCAGCATCAATAGAAAAAAACCGAGGAAAGCAAAACCAATTTTCCTCAATTGTATCATTGACACGTTGTGGGTGGACATTTCGGAAAACCCCACGCCGCTCGATGACGTAATCTAACAAGGTTAGTCGCCTAGTCGACTAACACCGGGAAATGGAAAACGGAAAATTCGTAAAGGAAAGTTGTCTAGACGAGCGTCTGCGACTCTCCTGCGGAGTGTTTGCCGGAACGAGGGGGCGAAGTGACGCACGGGGGGAGGATTGGCGGGGGGTCGAATAGAGCGGTCGTGAATTAGTTGAGGGCGGGAGGCTGCCGCCTACTATGGTCCAGGTGTTGGTGGTAAAAAAAGTAATAACTTATTTTATATAATTCTGGACGCCATCTTCGAGAGTAGTTTTTTTCAAGATAACTTACTGCTCTAACATTCTACAGATAAAATACTTAATTTTGAGTTAAAATATGCGACTTCATCTTCGTGGGTGGACACATATCCGAATAAAAATAATATTTTTTGGGTTCGTAGGTTGACATTATCTCCGAGTAACGTTATGCTCCAGGTGGTAAAATGACCCTAAAGATATACAGAGACTTTAACTTGGGTTAAACTTAACTTCGGGTCAAAACAAAGGGTACGTCGTCTTCGTAGATGGACATCATCTGCGAGTAAAGTGATGCCCCAGGTGATTAAATGACACTGCGAATCCCAAAGACTTACAGTATTAATCTTGGATAATACTTAATTTTGAGTTATCCTAAAGACTACGTAGACATAATCTTGATTAATTTTGGGTTAAAATAAGTAACTCGATCTTTAAGAACGGACAGCGTCTCCGAGGAACTGAGTCCCCTAAGTTGTTAAATGACTATTCTAAAGACTACAGAGACAGCATCTTTGATATAACTTAATTTGGGGTTAATAAAGGACGCTATCTTCGTATGTGGACACCATCTCCAAGTAACGTGATCCCCCAGGTAGTTAAATGACCCTGCGTATGCTAAAGACTGACACAGACTTAATTTTTGATATTTAATTTGAAAGTAGAATAAGGGACGTATCTTCGTGGATGGACATCATCTTCGAGGAACGAGGTCCACCAGGTGATTAAATAACTCATAAGCATTATCCTTAATACTACAGAGACATTATCTTGGATAATACTTAATTTTGGGTTAAAATAAAAGACGCCATCTTTGCAGGTGGGCATCATCTCCGAGTAACGTGATCCCCCAGGTGGTTAAATGACCCTACGTATACTAAAGACTCACACAGACTTCATTTTTGATATTTAATTTTAAAGTAGAATAGGGGCCGCATCTTCGTGGGTGGACATCATCTTCGAGGAACAAGGTCCACCAGGTGATTAAATAACTCCTAGGCATTATCCTTAATACTACAGAGACATCATCTTGGATAATACTTAATTTTGGGTTAAAATAAAAGACGCCATCTTTGTAGGTGGGCATCATCTCCGAGTAACGTGATCCCCCAGGTGGTTAAATGACTCTGCGTATCTTAAACATTTACAGAGAACTTCATCTTGAATAAAAATAATACTTAATTTTGTATTAATAATATAAGGGACGTATCTTCGGGGATGGAAAGCATCTCTGAGGAACAAAGTCCCCTAAGTGGTTAAATGACTATCCTAAGGACTACAGAGATATTATCTTGAATAATACTTAATTTGTGGTTAAAATAAAGGACACCATCTTCGTGGCTTGACATCATCTCCGAGTAACGTGATCCTCCAAGTAGTCAAATGACCCTGCGTATCCTAAAGACTTAGAGACTTCATCTTGGATATTTAATGTTACAGTAAAATAAGTGCCTCATCTTTGTGGATGGACATCATCTTCAAAGAACGAAGTGCACCAGGTAGTTAAACTCTTCTGTATTATTCTAAATACTATAGAGAAATCACCTGGGATAATACTTAATTTTGGCATTAAATAAAAGACGCCATCTTTGTGGGTATGCATCATCTCCAAGTAACGTAATCCCCCAGGTGGTTAAACGACTGCGTATCTCAAAGACATAGACTTCATCTTGGCTAAAAATAATTAAATCTGGATTAAAATAAGGGACGCATCTTCGTAGATGGACACGACTACAAAGACATCATCTTTGATAAGACTTAATTATTGGTTAAAATAAAGGATGCCATCTTCGTGAGTGGACATTATCTTCGTGGTTGGACATCATCTTCGAGGAACAAGTCCCCTAGGTAGTTAAATTACTTTATCCTTGAGACTACAACGACACCCTTTTGGATAATACTTAATTTTGGGTTAAAATAAAAGACGTCATGCCATCTTTGTGGGTGGGCATCATTTCCGAGTAATATGACCACCCAGGTGGTTAAATTACCCTTCGAATCTTAAGGACTTACAAGAGACTTCATTCTGGATGAAAATAGTTAATTCTGGATTAAAATAAGGGACGCATCTTCGAAGATCATCATCTCCGAGGCACGAGGTCCGTCAGGTTGGTAAATAACTCATCTCCGTATTTCTAAAGACTACAGAGACATCATCTTGGATAATACTTAATTTTGGATTAAAATAAAGGACGCCATATTCGTGGGTTGACATCATCTTCGAGTAACGTAATCCCCCAGGTGGTTAAATGACCAAACGTATCTTAAAGACGTACAGAGACTTCATCTTGGATAAAAATTAATTTTGGATTAAAATAAAGGAGGTATCTTCGCGGATGGACATCATCTCCGATGAACGAGGTCCACCAAGTGGTATATGACTCTTCTGCGTTATCCTAAAGACTACAGAGACATCATCTTAGATAATACTTAATTTTGAGTTAAAATGAAGGACCCCATCTTCGTGAATGGACATCGTTCTCCAAGTAACGTGATACTCCAGTTGGTTAAGTGTCCCTGCGTATTCTAAAGACTTAGATCATTCATCTTGGACAATATTACTTAATTTTGGATCAAAATCAGGACCGGTCTTCGTGTGTGGACATCATCTTCGAGGAACAAGGTCCACTAGGTGGTTAAATAACTCTGCGTTATCCTAAAGACTACAGAGACATATTGGATAATAATTCTTAATTTTGAGTTAAAATAAGTAACTCGATCTTCGTGGACATCATCTGCAAGTAACGTAATCCACCAGGTGGTTAAATGACCTGCGTATGATGAAAAGACTACAGATACTTTATTTTAGATAATACTTAATTTTCGTTGAAACACAGAATGCCATCTCCGTAGGCTGACATTATTTCCGAGGAAGGAGGCCTCCCCAGGTGGATAATATTTAAATTTAGAGTAAAATAAGGGAATCATCCTCGTGGATGGATATCATCTTCGATGAACGAGGTCCACCAGGTGGTTAAATAACTCTTCTGCATTATTCTAAATACTACAGAGAAATCATCTTGGATAATACCTAATTTTGGGTCAAAATAAAAGACGCCATCTTCGTGAACGGACATCATCTCCGCGGAACGAGGTCCACCAGGTGGTTAAATAACTCTTCTGCATTATTCTAAATACTACAGAGAAATCATCTTGGATAGATAATACCTAATTTTGGGTTAAAATAAAAGACGCCATCTTCGTGAACGGACATCATCTCCGCGGAACGAGGTCCACCAGGTGGTTAAATGACTTGCTAAAAACTACAGAGATGTTACCCTCTAGTACGAAATTGTTTGATATTAGTTGAATCCAAAAGAACTGTAAAAATATTTTCGTGGTGGCCAAATGTAAACCACCACCTGGACTAAATGGCTCGAGTCGGATGTTCGCCGCCCCCATTACTTAGGAAATAGGAACACGGCACCGCGGATACCGGATACACGGTCAAGCCGGCTTAATCTGGTACGGTTAGCCTTGTGCCCGTTTTAACGTGTACAAGCGACGCGTTTCTTTGTAGATTCGATCGATATTAACACAGAAACGACAAAATCAAATTAAACGTTTTCTGACATAGATTAGAAGGTTAATGACTTTCCTGAATGTAATGAAAACTTTAGTAAAACATTCTCATTTGACGTAAAAAAATCGAGTAAGAAAAACATCTTTTGGACGCGATCCCCATAAGTAGATTTTCTAATGACGTCTACAAGCGTTTCAAATTTCAAAATTATGGCGCAACATTTAAAACAAACAACTTTGTAATAAAATCTCATACAATATCCGCGTGCAATTTAAAATGTTCGACCCCATCTTCATAGTTTTGATATATCAGAAAGATCTTGAGATATCTTGAGTTTTTAAATCGTTTAAAAAGTTAAAATAAACCTATTTAAGACGAAATTTTTGACGTAGTTTGCGAAGCAACAAAAATAATGGACATCATCTTCATAGATATAATTACTAAAAGTGTTTCCAGGTCTTTGAAGCATTGAAATCATTCCACAAATATAAAATTAAACAGTCTTCGATGAAATTATGGAAATTTATATATGGGAAAGCAGATAAATTAAATTTTGGACACCATCTTCTGAGGTAAATTTTTTTGGTGTATACTCCGCGTGCTTCAGGTGTTCAAAGTGTGAAAAATAATTAAAATAAATAAATTGAAAAGGTTATATTCAATAAACAATTAAAAATTTGGATAATGACAAGTTAAAAATACATTCCTTCTACGATGTTTTTATTTGTTATCGACCTTGGCTCGACAGATTGGTAGTCGTAAAATGCAAAGTATGTAATGCCCTCAGACGACACGACCACTAAAAGCAAACTTATAGAATTTTCCGTACACGTTCTTAATGACGGATAATTTATTCGACCAACTAGACCGACATTAGTGTTTCCTTTTAAGGTATATGTAACCTGTCTCGTAGAACTAAGAAATTGAGAAATCCCAGCATTTTTATGCTCGTCGAAGGAAGGTTGTTACAAACATAACTTTAAACGTTAATTCAATTTGAAAATGTGGGCAGCATCTTCATGGCTCTTGGTTTGTGGTACTTCTTCCAGGTGGTCCAGGTGTTGAAAATGCAACTAAATATTCAGTTGAACGTAGCCCATCTGAATTTTTGGGCGTTCCTTCATTGCCTGGCGCTATCTTGAGGGAGCATAGTCCTTCAAATTGTAAACATTACTTAAAATCGTATTTAAAATTTAAATTAATTCATTTTGGATATATTCCTTAAATTTTGCTTAAAAATAACTTAAAACGTATTAAATTTGAAAGTTTGGACAGCATCTTCATGGATATTGGTTTGTGGTACTTCCTCCAGGTGGTCCAGGTTTGAAAATGCAACTAAATATTCAGTTGAGGGAAGTCTACCTCCAGGTTGTCAGAAATCTTTAAAAGGTAGAAGGTCCAGATGTTAGGGATGCATGGAAAAATTCAATGCGTAAACGTTCTTCTAAATTATTTCTTTTTATAAATATTTTGGAAATCTTCTTTGTGGGTTATGTTTTATTACAATGCATCCAGGCAGTCTAGGTAGATAAACTGGAAGTAGATATTAAGCAAATAGCAATCCAACTTCACAAGGAGTGGTTTCAACGTTTTTTCAGTGTATTTTTTGCCAATTAATGAATGGAGTAACAATCGCCGAAGGTATTGCGTATCACAAAGAGAGGAAAGCGTTTATATTTGGAATTAATCGGTGTTATTATGTAATTGGTGTACGGTCAATTTTTCAATTCATTTCTAAAAATAGCCAGGATAACAACAATAATCTGGTAGTAAGGTGGCGAATTACTTGTCAACAAATAAATTGCAAACAACAATTGAAAAATTCAGACGTATTTTTCCGCTCGGATGATTGACTGAAATTGCAAATGCGCAGAAAAAACGAGTCTCTCCAAATTGCCTAATCGGAGATATTTAAATTTAAACTGTTTACCGCGAATTGTAAACGAAATTGAAAAAAAAAGTAATTTGTTACCGTAGATGGACCATTAGACACTATTAATACGCTTCATTAATTTTCTTTGAATCGATTTGGACACCTGCAATAATTTTAATACAACCTGACCACCTGGTGGACTACTCTCCTCGAAGACGACCTCCACTATTATTAGCGAAATTGGATTTATTATAGTTATTATGTGTTCGAAATGTTCTCTTAAATTATTTTAAGATGCATCGAGTTCTTGGAAAGCCGTTTTCCTTAATAATATGAAGATAGCGTACACAATTTCAGATGGATTATCTAGTGCTGAATATTATTACGTAGCCTGAATACCTGGACCACCCAGATAAAGTACTGTAATATGGAAGCTATGAAGACGATGTCCAAAAGTTCATCTGAAATAAGACTATTTTAAACATTTTGAAATCTCCTGACCACTTGGTGGGCTACTATCCTCGAAGACGACGTCCGATGTTTTGAATTTTTGGAAGGCCGTTCTCCTTAAAGATATGAAGTTCTGGTGCATAATTTCAGATGTACTATGTAGTACTGAATATTTGCACGTAGCCTGAATACCTGGAGCACCTAGAGAATGTACTGTAATATGGAAGCCATGAAGACGATGTCCAAAATTTCATCTGATACGATATTTCAAACATTTTGAAACCTCCTGACCACCTGGTGGACTACTCTCCTCGAAGACGACGTCCACTATTAGTAGTAAAATTTGCTTTATTATCGCTATATGTGTTCGAAATGTTCTCTTAAATTATATTAAAAAGCTTCGAGTTCTCAGAAGGCCGTTTTCCTTAAAAATATGAAGTTAGCTTACACAATTTCAGATAGACTATCTGGTGCTAAATATTATCACGTAGCCTGAATACCTGGACCAACCAGAGAAAGTATTGTAATATGGAAGCCATGAAGACGATGTCCAAAATTTAATCTAAAAAAACCAACTGTTTTAAACATTTTAAAACCTCCTGGCGGCCACCTGGTGGACTACTCTCCTCGAAGACGACGTCCACTATTGTTAGCGAAAATAGCTTGATTATCGCTACGTGTTCGAAATTTTCTCATAAATTATTTTAAGATTCATTTAAGACCGTTTTCCTTAAAAATATTAAATTGGCGAACCTTCTGACCACCTGCTTGACTAATCTCCTCGAAGATGATGTGTATGTTTGGTAGCAAAATCCACTATTGACCAATTTAAAGACAATTTTCCTTCAGAGGAAGAATCATGTAGAACTTCAGTTGTATTAAGTATGAATGAATACTTTTTAATAGCCCGAATACTTCTGAGCACGGAGGAGACGCTACAAAATATGAGCCAAGCAGACGATGTCCAAAATTTATAGGAAAATATATATCATTATTCAATTATAAATTTCTGACCACCTGGTGAGACTTTTTTTGAAGACGATGTCCACCACTATTCTTGCCGAAGTAGACAAACTGCAGCTTATAAATTAAATTTAAAGCCTTTTGTTATTGATGGACACCGTCTCCGAAGAATATGGTCCCCTAAGGGGTCAAATATTCTAAACAATTAAAAGCAACAAAAATGATTGGTCGATAAAATAAATTTGATAAAGAAAGAACAAAAACAAAACTATTTAGAAACATTTTAACGACGTAGAAATATTTATATCTTATAACGTAGACCATATTATTGACTTTCCCTTTCTGACTTTTGTAAGAATGTATACAGAAACAGAAATACTAAACTAAGACGGACGAGCATGTCGCGTGTGGAGGATTGATTGTGGCGTTCACAATCACCTTAAAATGAGTCCATTACTATGTTATGATCGATGATGGCTTTACTAAATGACTAATAGTTCTTAATCGTTCAAACGCATAAATAAGCTTGGTCGTTTATCAAAAAAGTCGTTAAAAAAATAAGGAATAATATTATCGAGTTCGTAAAAGCTCCTCAGAGTTAAACATTCATCGATAAATTAAGAAAGAACACTCGACAAACAAAACCTCGCACTACTTTTTTGTGAATATGACAATAATTTGTATTATTTTGAGTTGTTCGGAATAAGGCCTTGGGGGGGGGGGGGGGGGGGCACATTCTTTAAAGATGACGTCCATTGTTTTAGGCAATTTGACTACTTGGAGGTTACATCCTTCGAAGATGGCGTCGATTATTTTAATCAAATTCAATAATTCGTACTATTTTGGATGATCCAAGTTAATTTGATCACCTGGGGGCCACATCCTTTGAAGACGACGCCCACTGTTTAACCCAATTTGACAACCTGCGAACCACATCCTTCGAATGAGATTTCTACCTATGAAGATGATGTCCATTACTTTACCCAAATTAATATTATTTCGGATAACCAAAGTTTATTTGACCACCTGATGTCACATCCCTCGAAGACGACGACCACCCATGAAGACGACGCCTTTGATTTTAACCTATTTGACCACCTAGGAGGCAAATCCTACGAAGGCGATATCCACCTGAGAACGAAGTACATTATTTTAAGCAAACTAATAATTTGTTTTGGATAACCCAAGTTTATTTGACCACCTGGGGTCACATCCTTCAAAGGCGAAAAAATATCATCTACTTTTAACCAATTTGACTACCTGGGGGGCCACGTCATTCGAAGACGATGTCCACCCATGAAGACGACGCCCTTGATTTTAACCAATTTGATCACCTAGGGGGCAAATCCTACGAGGACGATATCCACCAATGAGGACGACGTAAATTATTTTAAACAAATTCAATAATTTGTATTGTTTTGGATAAGTTTATTTGACCACCTGGGGGTCCCATCCTTCGAAGACGACGTACACTTATAAAAATGTCTATACTTTTTAACCAATTTGACTACCTGGGGGACCACGTCCTTTGAAACCGACGTCAACTTATGTAGACGTCGCCCACTGTTTTAACCAATTTGACAACCTGGGGGCACATCCTTCGAAACAGATGTCCACCTATGAAGACGACGTCCATTATTTTAACCAAATTAAATAATTCATATTATTTTGGATAAGCAAGTTGGGGTCACATCCTTCGAAGGCTATTATATACATCCATTATTTTAACCAAATTCAAAAATTCGTATTGTTTTGGATAATCCAAGTTCATTTGACCACCTGGGTGAGAGGAAATTCTTCGAAGACGACGTCTATTAGTATGGATTTCGAAAGAACTATTATTAAATATTAAATGCAAACATTTGTTGTGGGTACATGTCGCGCGCTACACCTAGAAAATTGAGGTAGGTCAATTTGTGTTAACGTACCCATAAAAAAAATTAATAGTCTGCCTCCATTAGAAATGCATTTAATGACTAGACAACACTGTTTGCATCACACGCAATTACATTTCTGAATTTATGGGCTTAGCATTACTTTTTAAATTTAGACGTTTTTACTAAAAAAAAACAATCGTTTTCATTTCAGGTTTGAACATCGTTGGTTATTATTTTTACCTTATTCGAAGGTGAGATAGAACTAGAAAAAGTCACCCTTGAAGGTGTTTAAAATAAAATTATTTCATATATCTATTTCTAATACCCATTTTTTAAAAGCTAATCTGGACCTTCGGTTTAACACCGAAAAGATTTACTAATAAATGTTTGCCCATGAAGAAGGTGTCAACATTTGTTAATAATGTTTTTAAGGAAAAACCTCCACTGATACATTCGCTGTCACAAACTATAAAATCTATAGGAAATACTCGAAACTTAACGTATCACATTCATAATCATAATAAACATTATTCACCTTCGCCTTCTAACGCTGATATTAAATTATAACGTTTAAAAGCGTGTACCGTTTTTATACGAAATTTAAATATTGAGAAGGATTAAAACCGGAGCACTTCCGTCCAACTGACTCATGCCTATTGCAAATTGCAATGTGGTTGACCTTCATGGTCGAAATTAATTGCAGTAAACAGCAAAATAACGGATACGGAAATGAAAATTACCATGCGAAGTCTAATGGATTAGAATGATTGATCTTTTGCAAAATCGGAGATACACTACGATCGAATTATAAGGTAGTTCTTCATTATTAATTTGTGCACCATCATTTTAAATCAATTTGAGTTCGTTTTTATTAGGAACGCATCGAATACTCTCTTGTAATTATAATATGGTGGACGCCTTCTCCGAAAGCTTCGCTTCAAACTTGTTCCACCAGGTGGTCAAGGTATCGAATTCGCTAAAAGTGATTCAAATAAGTATAATCCTTAATAAAATCTTTCTCAAGCTGTCATAATATTGAAGGAAATTATTACGCTATGAAATTTCACACCAATATTCTCATCGTTGGTTTGTATTCGTTATATCTCCTTTAGGTGGTCTAGGTGTCAAATTGCTGCAAACTTGAACGCTACCTCTAGAGAGATGATACCCCAGGTGTTTAAAATACGATAAAATCGTTAAAAAAAAACATAAGACCATCATAGCTAACGTTTTTTGTCGCTTCTTCAGGTGTTTTCCGTCATAATCGAATAATATCTTGTAATATGGTGGACACCTTCTCCAAAGGCTTTGCTTCAAACTTGTTCCACCAGGTGGTCAAGGTGTCGAATTCGCTAAAGATGGTTTAAATAAATACAGTTCCTCTATAAAATCTTTCTCTAGCTATCATAATAAAGATTAAATTAATAAATTTTATACCAAAGTACCTAATTTATTCGAAATTAGAGAAAAATATAGTCATTCTCATCGTGGCTGGTATTCGTTAAATTTTCTTTAGATGGTCTAGGTGTCAAATTGGCTGTAAACTTGGGCACCATCTCCAGAGAGACCGATCCCCCAGGTGTTTAAAATACGATAAAAATAATTAAAAAAGTGAAATTGTAAAAAAATTTGGACGTCATCCTCATGGCCAATACTTTTTCTACTTCCTCCAAGTTTTATAAGATGATTTAAACGTTTTAAATTAAAAATAATATGGTTAAAAAAAATTGAAAATTGTATAAATTGACAATATCTCCGTAATGAATAGTTTTCTCCAGGTGTTCAAAATAGAATCAGATTGTTTTAAAACAATCTCGAGGTCGAACATATTTCCATAATGCAGACTCATCGCGTATACGTTATCGATTCCAATCATTTTGCAACTCGACTAATGAAATAGAAATAAATTGCTCAGAGCCAGGCACTGATTGAAATTTGTAGTCCATAACCACCCACCCATTTTTGTCAATATTGATTGTCAATCGTTTCGTCACGCCTAAATACGTTCGACGTTTTTCTTTCTACTAGGTATCGAAACAAACCTCAACTTTTCTCTCCTAACAAGAACGATACTGAATTTATTTTTAGAAACAATTAAAAAGGATATCACAATTTATATTTTGTTTTATTTCACCACCTGGGGTACCAGATTCCTCGAAGACGATGTCCACCCACTGTAGGTACTACAAAATATCATTCAAGCGAATGATGACCAATAATGATTTACATTGTTTAATGCCGTTTCGGATAAACACAAGATCAGTTGTCCACCTGGGGGACCATTTAGATGGCGTAAGGAAGTAGGTACTACAAAATATCATTTAAATGGATGATGCATAATAATGATTTACATTGTTTGACCACTTGGGGGACCATATTCCTCGACGACGATATCCAGCCATTCAGATAGCCTAGTTGGTACTACAAAATATTAATTTAAGTGGATGATGTCCAATAATGATTTACACTATTTTATGTTGTATCGAATAAACGCAAGATCATTTGACTATTTGGGGGACCATATTCCTCGAAGACGATGTCCATCCATGGAGATATCGTAAGCTGAATAATGCCTAATAATGATTTACATTGTTTAATGTC
This sequence comes from Psylliodes chrysocephalus, assembly GCA_927349885.1. Lineage (NCBI taxonomy): Eukaryota > Metazoa > Arthropoda > Insecta > Coleoptera > Chrysomelidae > Psylliodes > Psylliodes chrysocephalus. Next base: position 4,949,322 of record OV651821.1, on the reverse strand, counting down.
GTTTCGGATAAACCAAAGATCATTTGACCACCTGGGGGACCATACTCTTCGAAGACGATGTCCACCCATGGACAGTAGGTACTACAAAATATCATTTGATTGGAATGAATGATCCCCAATAATGATTTACATTGTTTAATCTCCTTTCAGATAAACGCAAGATTATTTGACTACCTGGGGCACCATATTCCTCGAAGATGATGTCTATCTAAAAAAACCACGACCATTATTTCACAAGATTAAAAGCTAAACCAGGAAAACAAACGATAATTTTTCTAAGATATCGAATTTCAAGGAATCGAGATAATAAAATATTGAGACGCTTACAATCATAAAAAAAAATGAAGTATTTATTATATATCTGTGGCGCCGCCATATCTATTAAATAATTTAATTGCGAAAAAATCTTTCAATGGCTATAAATCGATAAAACATAAATTAATTAGTAAACGAGGGTTGAATCAAGACCGCATTAATGCGTTTAGAAAGCTGTCTGAAATGTTTATTCCACACAAAAATAGCCTGTGTCACTTAGGATCGAATCCAGAGAATACGGCGAGGTGTTTAAACGGTTCGAAAATTAGCTTTACAGCACCTAGATGGCCTGGCGTGAGTAAAAACTAGTGTAGTTTGAAGGGTTGGCCGATATACGTATATCGCACGATATTATATTGTTTGTAATTGCTAAATAAATCCAATATTTAAATATCCTTAAATATTGTTAATAATATTACAAGCTGACAATATAGCACGTTTGCAGCAGTTAACTTTCTGGGATTTTTCGGGATTCTTCGTTTCATGACTTGATGGAAAGCAGTTACTTTAGATTTAAATATATTTATAACATTATAATATTTATACCCTGGGTATTCTTGAACACATCGTATTATATCTTCACCCAATTCCAGTGACATATATTCACGACACACATATAGCTTTAAAAAAAAATACAAAAAACCCGGTAATTCGATATACCTAGGTACGTACGTCAATGATGTTTATCTAAAAAATATTCATTATTATATTCGCTACCTTGGTTAACACTTTTTTTGCCAGATAAACAGTATAAATACCGAAATTATCTCGGGTACAATAAAATTCGTTATCAATTTCTAAATAAATTGACGTTTGCACACTCGAGTCGATTGCGATAAAATACTAGCTATACAGTATGAATGAAAAATTCGACATTGCTCCGATTACATGCAATTATTTATTAAAACGTATATTGTCAAGTTTAAAACACTCGAGTGATTGTTTCTGATGATGGCCGTACATACGGCCGAAAAGGATAGAAAATGAGTGAAACGGAATTTTCGTTGCTTTTGATGGAATGCTGGGGTCAATAAGAGTAGGAAAATTACCACGAACGTTATAAAATAAATATAAAAAAATTAAAAGGTTGGATGATTTCTTCGTAGCTGACGATAATTCTTCAATAAAATTTTAAAAATAAACGAAAAAAAATGGATACCTTCTTCTTAGGTAATATTTACTAATACCTTCTACATATGTTCCAAGTGTCAAAGTTGATCTATTATATTCCCAAATAACCATATTTTAACTGAAATCTTGGAGGTCGTCTTCATAGCTAACATAATTTTTAAGAAAATATCTCCAAATGTACAAAATTAATACGTAGGTATAAAATATGATTGGATATGGTGGACGTCATCGTCATTGGCATCGTCTTTTAAAACTTCGTGTAGGTGTTCAATAAACACATTTCAACACAAATTCTGGACGTTATATTGTTTGAAAAATAATTTAATTGGTAAGAATTGGTGGACATCTTCTTTATGGTTTACATTTTCCAATACTTTCTCCAAGTGGTCTAGGTGTCCAAGATGACTTAATATATATAAATATTCACTGCTAATTTGAAATATTAGACGTCGTCTTCGTAGCTAACATAATTTTTGAGAAAATATCTCCAAATATACAAAATTAATACGTAGGTATAAAATATGATTAGATATGGTGGACGTCATAGTCATTGGCACCGTCTTTTAAAACTTCGTCAGGTGTTCAATAAACACATTTCAACATAAATTCTGGACGTTATCTTTATAACTAATATATTGTTAAAAAATAATTTAATTGGTAAGAATTGGTGGACATCTTCTTCATGGTTTACATTTTCTAATACTTCCTCCAAGTGGTCTAGGTGTCCAAGATGACTTAATACATTTAAATAATCACTGCTAAATTGAAATCGTGGACGTCGTCTTCATAGCTGACAATTTTTAAGACAAATATAAATGTTCTGGGTAGAGATGACTTAATAAAATCCAACAGTGTCTTATTAAAAATAAAACAATGCAAATTTTGGACACCTTCTTCATAGGCGATATTTTTGTATAACAACCAGGTGGTTCGGCAGCCAACTAATGCCTTGTGTTAAGGGATGAATAATAATTTAATTAAAATAAACGTATTGATTCGATTTTGTTATTTCTTTCAGTTTGAATATAATTAAATTAAAGCATGTCCTATTTTTATAATTAGCTACGAATATGATATATGGCGGGGAAGAATATTTATTAAATAAATTGAACGTTGTTTCTTTCATCTGCCGTCATTGTCTTTGAATTCTACTTCAATATACATCCGAAAATTTCTAAACTCGATCGACGGTCTGAAATAAAATTAAAAGTGGAAAAAATTGTGGACACCTTCTTCATGGATAATTTTACTAATACCTTCTCCAGGTGTTCCAAGTATCCAAGTCGATGTATTAATGACCAGTAATCATATTTCAACTGAAATTTTGGATAGCTAACATATTTTTTGAGAAAATTATCTCCAAATGTATAAATTAAATACGTGTAGGTTTAAAATATAAATTATATTAAATGAATAGATATGGTGGAAGTCTTCCTCATGGGTATCGTTTTTTAAAACTTCGTCCAGGTGTTCTAGGTGTCCAAAATTACATTTTAAATGCCTATAAACACATTTCAATTAAAGTTTGAACATTATATTTATTACTAACATAGTTTTTGAAGAAAATAATTTAATTGGTAATAATTGGTGGACATCTTCTTCATGGTTTACCTTTTCTAATTCTTCCTCCAAGTGGTCTAGGTGTTCAAGATAACCTAATACATTTAAATAAAATTAAAAATGAAAAAAATTGTGGACACCTTCTTCATGGATAATATTTACTAATATCATCTCCAGGTGTTCCAAGTATCCAAGTCGATGTATTAATGTCCAGTACTGAAATTTTGGACATCGTCATCATAGCTAACATATTTTTTGAGAAAATAACCTCCAAATGTATAAATTAAATACGTAGGTTTAAAATATGAATTATATTAAATTAATAGATCTGGTGGACATCTTCCTCATGGGCATCGTTTTTTAAAACTTCGTCCAGGTGTTCTAGGTGACCAAAATGACATTTTAAATGCCTATAAACACATTACAATTAAAGTTTGGACATTATATTCATAACAGTTTTTAAAGAAAATAATTTAATTATGTTAAATGAATAGATATGGTGGACGTCTTCCTCATGGGTATCGTTGTTCAAAACTTCGTCCAGGTGTTCTAGGTGTCCAAAATGATATTTTAAATGTACATATTTCAATTAAAATTTGGACTAACATAGTTTTTGAAGAAAATAATTTAATTGGTAAAAATTGGTGGACATCTTCTTCATGGTTAACCTTTTCTAATACTTCCTCCAAGGGGTCTAGGTGTCCAAGATTACTTAATACATTTAAATAATTTTAATTGGAAAGAATTGGTGGACACCTTCTTCGTGGGTTACATTTTCTAATACTTCCTACAAGTTGTCTAGGTGTCCAAGATGACTTAAGACATTTAAATAATCACTTGTAATTTGAAATCTTGGACATCGTCTTCATACCTAACAATTTTTAAGGAGAATTAAGGTGTTATGGGTGTCTAAGGTGACTTAATAAAACCCAGTAATGTCTTATTAAATTATTTAAAAATAATGCACATTCTGGACACCTTCTTCATAGACGATCTTTTCTAATATACCACCATCAAGTTAGTTGAGGTGGAGAAAACTTCCAGTTAATTTTAAAATTTCCACTTTTTAAAAAATGTCTTATTAACATTTTTGTTTATTTACAGAATATGACGTACCCCCTCTCTACCCGCAAGCACCCCTTTCAAGTAGCGATTTGGTTCTACTATCATTATTAATTTATACTTTATGCACCTTCGCCAATTTACTCGACGTACATTAACGGCGAAGGAGCAGCAGCAGCTGCATCGAGTTCTTGTAGAAAATGGTCAAAGCGTCGGTCCTTCTCTTACTCATACTCGCGTCTAGGCATCGGGTATCGAGCAACACGTCGACCGCCGTGGTGCCAATGACCTCCGACGGGCGGTGGGTTAGCCTTGAGGAAGGCGAAAACTCACAGCCGGTGACCAACTAGGTCCCGGTGTCTGTCTGCCATCGCCTCTGCGCCTCTGAGCCGATGTTCTACAGACTTTCTGCGAGCGCGACTAGGTGAAAGCGGGGCAAAAGGAAAATTGTTCGTCGAACGATTGATTGTTCCACTTTTTTTCGAAAATCAATTGAGTTTGTAGATACTTACTTTAAAGGGGAGGAAAGTGACGCTTTTTCTTCCGCTAAACAAAGACGGAATAGGGCATTTTAATACCAGAATATATAATTTCTTCTACTACTTTTCACTGCGCAAATTTTTGATATATATCACTAATTGGTATAAAGAAAAACAGTTCAAAAATCACTAATATAAATAATAAAATAGGACCCAAAGAAACGTGAACCTTCTGTAATATTTCATAGAAAATCAACTAACTGCTCAATTAGTTAACCAATAATCTATCCCAATTTCCCCTAAGCCTGCCGATATGCACGTGACTAACTGAAAGTTCGTTACTGGGTCTTGCACTATTGCCAAATTATTTCAACTATTACTGTCAGCGTGTTACTGTTACACATCTATCATGTGTAAACAAAGTGAAATAAATAACGAAATCGAATCTATACGTTTTAATTAAATTATTCGTCGACAGTGCGTTATATGATTTCCAAAACACTTGGTTCGCCCACGAAGAAGGTGACCAGAATGTGCATTGTTTTTAATTAATTTTTGATTTTGACAATATTATTTTCACTTTAGACACCCAGAACACCTTAATTATCCTTATAATTTTTTAGATATGAAGACGATGTCCAAGATTTCAAATTAAAAGTGATTATTTAAATGTATTAAGTCATCTTGGATACCTAGACAACTTGGAGGAAGTATTAGAAAAAGTAACCCATGAAGAAGGTGTCCACCAATTCTTAGCAATTAAATTATTTTCAAACAATATATTAGATATAAAGATAAACGTCCACATTTCAGTTGAAACACATGGAGATATTTTCCAAAAAAATATGTTAGCTATGATGACGACGTCCAAGATTTCGGTTGAAATATGATTATTGGACATTAATACATCGACTAGGACACTTGGAAAACCTGGAGAAGGTATTCTTATATATTATCCATGAAGAAGGTGTCCACATTTTTTTTTCACTTCTTATTTTATTTTTGACGGTCGATCGAGTTTAGAAACTTTCGAATGCATGTTGATGTAAAATTCGAACTTAAGGAGGGCAAATGAAAAAAACGTTAATTTTGGTCTAATCCTGTTCAATGAAATTTTAAATTGGTATCCGCGACAGCAAGGAAAATAAATATTCGTTCGTGATATATATCATACCTATTCGGAGATTTTTAGAAGCACCAGCTATTATAAAAATAGGACACGCTTTAATTTAATTACATTCACACTGAACGAAATAACAAAATAGAATCAATACAGTCGTTTTAATTAAAATATTATTTATTTTTGTTTTAGACAGAGCATTATTTGATTGCCAAACACCTGATTGATGTATTAGAAAATATCGCCCAAGAAGGTATCCAGAATGTGCATGGTTTTCAATTATTTTGTACTTTTTAACTAGGTTCTTTTCGAATAAGACATTACTGGAATTTATTAAGCCTCCTTAGACACCCAGAACATGTTCCTTAAAAGTTGTTAGCTATGAAGACGTTGTCCAAGATTTCAAATTAAAAGTGATTATTAAAACGTATTAAGTAATCTTGAACACATAGACAACTTGGAGGAAGTATTAGAAAAAGTAACCCATGAAGAAGGTGTCCACCAATTCTGACCAATTACATTATTTTGTCAAACAATATATTAGTTCTAAAGATAATGTCCAAAACTTCCGTTGTAATTTTAAAAACACCTATGGACAAAGTTTAAAAAAACGATGCCCATGAGGAAGAGGGTCCACCATGTTCATTCATTTAATATATTTTGTAATATTGTGTACCTTTGTATGGAGATATTTTCTTTAGATTCCCAGAGCACCTTAATTTCCCTTAAAAATAGTTAGCTATGAAGACGACATCCAAGATTTCAAATTAAAAGTGATTATTTAAATGTATTAAGTAATCTTGGACACTTAGACCACTTGGAGGAAGTATTAGAAGAGGTAAACCATGTAGAAGATGTCCACTAATTCTTGCCAATTAAATTATTTTGTTTATAGGCATTTAAAATGTCAGTTTCGGCACCTAGAACACCTGGACGAAGTTTTAAAAACGATACCCATGAGGAAGACGTCCACCATATCTATTCATTTAATATAATTCATATTTTAAACCAACGTATTTAATTTATACATTTGAGATTATTTTCTCAAAAATTATGTTAGCTATGAAGACGACGTCCAAGATTTCAGTTGAAATATGATTACTAGAATTTATTAGATCGACTCTGACACTTGGAACACCTGGAGAAGGTATTAACAAATATTTTCCAAGAAGAAGGTGTCCATTTTTTTTATTCATATTATTTATAAAATGTTTCAGAAGAATATCGTTAGCTACGAAGAGGTCATCCAACTTTTTCTTTATATTTATTTTATAACTTTCGTGATAATTTTCCTACTCCTATCGACCCCAGCATTCCATTAAAAGCAACGGAAATTCCATTTCACTCTTTTTCTATCCTTTTCAATCCCATGATATGATCCTCTTTTTGCGTTACTAACCGAGTGTGGGAATATCTAATAACGAATAATGTACACATAGAAAACGAAATTATTTTATTCGATACACATTTGCGTCTCAAGATAATGAGATTTTCCGAACAGAAAAGCGATATTAGATACGTGAATATGCAAGAAAGAATCAATTTAGAAAATAATGACGGTTTTATCTGAAGACAAAGTTCACGGGATAAAGGGAAATTACTGCAATGTTACAACCTCGAAGATGATGTCCAAAATTTATTAGAAATATGCCGATTTTTAACATTTTAAAAGCATCTGATTACCTGATGAATGATTTTCTTTGAAGACGATGTCCACGAAATTAATATAAATTAACGTAAAAAAAAAAGGACGATGATGTTAAAAGTGCCCATTTCCGACATTTGGAAAACTTTTGACCATTAGCGAACGATTTTCTTTGAAGACGATGTCCACGAAATAAAAGAAGTTTGCCCTAAGATGAACGATTCCGCTATTTCACGAATTACGAAACAATTCTAGGCAATTAAACGTCTGGAGGAAGTAGTACAAAAAAAGCCATGAAGACGATGTCCAAAATTTATGTTTAAACCTGTCCACCCGGTACATCTGCTTCAAGATTTATATATTTATTTTGTTTTTGGCAATTTCACTTCTAATTTTATTTCAGACGGTCGGTCGAGTTTAGAAACTTTCGGATGCATGTTGATGTATAATTCGAAGGCAAGGAGGGCAATGTACGGGGCAAATAAAAACAAAACGTTCAATTTCGTCTAATCCTGTTTCAATGAAATTTTAAATTGGGATCTGCCACAACAAAGTAAATAAACGTCACCGATATATTTAATATTAGTGGGTTTTTTTAAAAGCATCAGTTATTTAGAAAAATTGAATTGAAGTAAGATCCAGACGAACGATCAAGTCAGTGAAAGTGAAATAAATAAAATCGAATCAATGCGTTTATTTTATTTATATTATTAATCATGTTTCCTTTAGACAAAGCATTTGACTGCCGGAACATCTGGTTGGTATACTAGAAAATATCGCCAATGAAGAAGGTATCCACAATGTACATTATTTTTAATTATTTTTACTCTTTGATCATATTATTTTCGAATTAGACATTACTGTATTTTATTAAGTGACCTTAGACACTCACAACACCTTGATTTTCCTCAAAAAAGTTAACGTCAAAGATTTCAAATAAAAAGTGATTATTTAAATGTATTAAGTAATCTTGGACACCTAGACAACCTGGAGAAAGTATTACAAAATGCAACCCATGAAGAAGGTGTCCATCAGTTCTTACCGATTCAGTGATTTTTCTTAAAAAACATGTCATTTATGAAGATAGTGTCCAAAATTTCAGTTTAAATGTGATTATTATAATTTAAAATGTAATTGACGAATATGTAAAAACTATGTCCATGAGGTAGGCGTCCACTATATCTACTCATTTAATATATTTTATACCTATGAATTTATTTTATACATTTAGAGATATTTTCTCATTCACTATGTTAGTTATGAAGACGACGTCCAAGATTTCAGTTGAAGTATAATTATCGGAATTTAATAAATCGACTTGGAACACCTGGAGAAGGTATTAATAATTATTATCCATGAAGAAGGTGTCCGCCATTTTATTCATTTCTAATTTTGTGTATTGTTTTTAGTCTTTGACCAGTCTTTTTCTAATTAGACATTACTGAATTTTATTGTAACCTTAGAAACCCAGAACACCTTTATTTCCCGCAAAAAGTGTTAGCTACGAAGACGACGTCCAAAATTTCAAATAAAATGTGATTATTTAAATGTATTGAGGCATCTTGGACACCTAGATCACCTGGAGAAAGAATTAGAAAATGTCCATAAAGAATATGTCGACCAGTTCTTACCAATTCAGTGATTTTTATCAAAAAAATTGTTATTTATACAGATATTGTGCAAAATTTCAGTTGAAATATGATTATTAGAATTTAAAATGTAATCTTGTACGCCAATTGACGAAGTTTTAAAAAACGATGCCCATGAAGAAGGCGACCAGCATATCTATTTATTTGATATATTTCATAACATTTAATAAATCAACTTGGACAATTGGAATACCTGGAAAGGTATTAGTAAATATTATCCATGAAGAAGGTGTCCATAATTTTATTCACTTTTAATTTTGTGTATTGTTTTTACTGTTTGACAACAGTGTTTCGAATTAGACATTACTGAATTTTATTAAGTCATCTTAATTAAGACACCAAGAACACCTTGATTTCCCCAAGAAATTGTAAGAGCTACGAAGACGACGCCCAAGATTTCAACTGAAATGTGATTATTTAAACGTATTAAATCATCTTGGACAACTAAACCACCTGGAGGAAGTATTAGAAAATGTCACCCATGAAGAAGATGTCCACCAGTACTTACCAATTCAGCGATTTTTCTCAAAAAAAAATATGTTATTTATGAAGATAGTTCAAAATTTCAGTTTAAATATGATTATTAAATTTATATTGCATCTTGGACGCTCATTGAAGTTTTAAAAAAAGATGCCCATGAGAAGGCGTCCACCATATTTATTTATTCAATATATTTCATTTTATACCTATAAATTTATTTTATATTATTAATTTGGAGATAATTTTCTCAAATATTGTGTTAGCTGTGAAGACGACGTCCAAGATTTGAGCTGAAATGTGATTATCGGAATTTAATAAATCGACTCAGACACTTGGAACACCTGGAGAATGCATTAGTAAATATTATCCATGAAGAAGGTGTCCACCATTTTTTTTTCCTTCTAATTTTGTTTCAAACGGTCGGTCGGGTATAGAAACTTTCGGATGCATCTTGATGTAGAATTCGAAGGCAAGTGTGGCAATGTACGGGGCAAATTAAAGAAACAACAAAATATCGTCAAGATACCCAAAATGTGCATTGTTTTTACTCTTTGATCACATTCTTTTCGATATAGACATTTTATTAAGTCATCTTAGACACCCGGAACACATTTATTTCCCCCAAAAAGTGTTAGCTACGAAGACGACGTCCAAGATTTCAAATGAAAAGCGATTATTTAAATGTATTAAATCATCTTAGGCATCTAGACTACCTGGAGAAAGAATTAGAAAGTGTCACCTATGAAGAAGGTGTCCACAAATTCTTACCAATTATTTTTTTTATTATGTTAGTTAAGAAGATAATGTCTTAAACTTTTATTGGACACCTAGAACACCTGGACGAAGTTTTAAAAAACGATGCCCCTGAGGAAGGCGTCCACCATATTTATTTATTTATTTAATATATTTCATAACATTTTATACCTATGAATTTATTTTATATTATTCATTTGGAGATATTTTCTCAAGTGTTGTGTTAGCCATGAAGACGACGTCCAAGATTTGAGTTGAAATGTGATTATCGGAATTTAATAAATTGACTTAGACACTTGGAACACCTGGAGAAGGTATTAGTAAATATTATCCAGGAAAAAGGTGTCCACCATTTCTTTTCGCTTCTAATTTTGTTTTAGACGGTCGGTCGGGTTTAAAAATTTTCGAATGCATCTTGATGTAGAATTCGAAGGCACAATGTACGGGGCAAATTAAATAACAAAATATCGTCAAGATATCCAGAATTGTGCATTGTTTTTACTCTATGATCATAATCTTTTCAAAATAGACATTATTGGATTTTATTAAGTCGCCTTAGACACCCAGAATACATTTATTTCCCCCAAAGTGTTAGCTATGAAGACGACATCCAAGATTTCAACTGAAAAGTGATTATTTAAATGTATTAAATCATCTTAGGCACCTAGACCACCTGGAGAAAGAATTAGAAAGTGTCACCTATGAAGAAGGTGTCCACCAATTCTTATCAATAATTTTTTATTATGTTCGTTAAGAAGATAATGTCCTAAACTTTTATTGGACACCTAGAACACCTGGACGAAGTTTTAAAAAACGACGCCCATGAGGAAGACATTAATTTAATATATTAATTCATATTTTATACCTACCTTTCATTTTATACATTTGGAGATATTTTTTGAAAAATTATGTTAGCTATGAAGACGACGTCCAAGATTTCAGTTTAAATATGATTACTGGAATTTAAAATGTCATCTTGAAGAAGTTTAAAAAACGATGCTCATGAGGAAGACATCTATCATGTCTAGTCATTTGATATATTTCATAATATTTTATACATATATATTTATAATAATTTATACATATGCATTTATTTTATACGTTTGGAAATATTTTCTCAAGCATTAAATTAGCTATGAAGACGACGTCCGAGATTTCAGTTGAAATATTATTACTGGAATTTAATACATCGACTTGGACACTTGTAACACTTGGAGAAGGTATTAATAAATATTATCCATGAAGAAGGTGTCCACCATTTTATTCACTTCTAAGGCGGACAATGTACGGGGAAAATGAAAGAAACAACGTTCAATTTTGTCTAATTTTGTTTCAATGAAAATATAAAGTAGGATCTGCGTCAACAAAGCAAGTAAATCATCTTCGTAGGTTTTTTAAAAGCACCAGTTAATTAGAAAAATGGGACACGCTTTAATTTAATTACATTCGAATTGAATAATTAACATCCAGACGAACGATCACGACGGGCATCTAATGTCTACATTAATTTTCGCTTAATACAGTTCAACAAACATCTTCATTATAATTTACTGCATTTTTGATGTCGCGAAGTGTTCAAGCGAAATATTTTAACTACCATACCATGCCAATATTTTTCCAATTACACTTTTAAATAACATAGTATTTGAGATCGTAATTTTAATCGTAAATATAACGTTCCTATCACATATGTATGACTAGCAAGTTATATATTACGAATTTTGAGTTTTTTTTATAGAAAGAGGGTTGGTCTTGTGATACATCATTTTAAAGGTCACATCGTATGCTTTACGATACATGAATATTTTATTATTATTGGCAGGGTCCATTTGCCCAGAAATATGAGAAAGTACATTTTCTAAATGTTCTAAGATAGTATCATCTCGAGTATTGTCAAGTTCCAAGAGAATTTCTCAACGTCCGGGGGAATTCCTGGACTTTCGTGGGACTTTCCAAAGAATTTTAGAATTTCCTAGTGAATTCCTACACTTTCGAATGAATTCCAAAACAATTTCGAAAGAATATCTACCAAAAACGCATATAAATTTACCCTTTTTGAAAAAAAAAAAAAAAAAAACCGACTGCGCCATGTTATTGCCAGGTGTCGCCTCCGTGTCGGCGTCATTTTTCGTTCCGTGTTGCTCGGTAAGCCGCGCCTATTTCGAATTTGCACAAATTTTCCGATTATAGTCACAAAAAGTCGATCTATCAGCTGGGAAAACGGTTGAAAGCGTCACGCAACCTCAACTTCAGCTGGATAATGAGGAAAACCGCAGAAATCGGGACACAAGCTACCGAACGATTTAAGGTACACAATGCCTAATGTTACGGTGAACGGATATATAACATTTATTTTTTTTAAAGTTGTGATTTCGACCGTTTATATTCTGGGTTTCTTGGTAAATTTTGGTTTATTTAGTAAACATGTTTTTAAATAATTTTAAAACATTTTATAAACAAACCTCAACTTCAGCTGGATAATGAGGAAAACCGCAGAAATCGGGACACAAGCTACCGAACGATTTAAGGTACACAATGCCTAATGTTACGGTGAACGGATATATAACATTTATTTTTTTTAAAGTTGTGATTTCGACCGTTTATATTCTGGGTTTCTTGGTAAATTTTGGTTTATTTAGTAAACATGTTTTTAAATAATTTTAAAACATTTTATAAACAAACCTCAACTTCAGCTGGATAATGAGGAAAACCGCAGAAATCGGGACACAAGCTACCGAACGATTTAAGGTACACAATGCCTAATGTTACGGTGAACGGATATATAACATTTATTTTTTTTAAAGTTGTGATTTCGACCGTTTATATTCTGGGTTTCTTGGTAAATTTTGGTTTATTTAGTAAACATTTTTTTAAATAATTTTAAAACATTTTATAAACAAACATTAATTAAACATTTTATAAACATATTTTAAACATTTATAACATTTACTTTAACATTAACATTTTTAAATATTTATTAAACATTTTTTAAATGGGTGTCACAAAATTGACTGAAAAACATTTGATCGAATTGGAAATTTGATCGAAAATACATTTTATAGAATAACATTTTATCGAAAAGACAATAGATCCAAAATGTATTTTTGTATCAAATCTATTTTAGATCAATTTTCTTTTCGATCATTGTACTTTTCGATTATTTTTTCTTTTCGATCATTTTTCTTTTCGATAAAATGTTTTTTGGATCAAATGTTTTCGATCAATTTTGTGCCAAACTTTTTAAACAAACATGTTCATTTTTGTCGAGATTTCTAGATGTTATGGTTAACTATAATTTATTTGATAAATAATAAACATTTTTTTAATTTTTTAAATAATTTTTAAACTAACATTTTTCACACAAACATTTTTTAAAGATTTTGTAAATATTTTTTTAAACAAACATGTAAAGGTTTATTTTCTTTTTTGTTGAGATTTTGTGCGTTGATATTCTAGGTGTTTTTGAACATTTTTTGAACATTTATTTAACATTAATAGTCTTTAAACATATATTTTACCATTTTGTAAACAATTTTTAAACATTTTTTTAAAACATTTTTTTTTTGACATGACAAGGTTAATTTTTTGGTTCAGATTTTGTTCGTTGATATCTCAGGTGTCATTGTTATATAACTTTGATTTATTTGATAAAAAATTAAAAAAAATTGAAGAATTTTTAAAGATTTTTAACAAACATTTTGTAAAAATTTTTTTGACTAACCTGTTTGATTGAGATTTTATCGACATTCTAGGTGTCGTGGGTAACTTTGATTTATTTGACAAATCATATTTTTTTTGTATTAACATTTATTTAACATCTAACATTTTTAAACGTTTTTTTAATTTTTTTGTTTATGAATTGCTTTCAAATTTATGAATAAATGTAATGTAGTTTGCACATGACTTATTTACAAGCATTTAACTTTCTAATAAAATCCTGGGAAGCAGTTTATATATATTTTGCATAAAATTTGCTCATATTTGTCCTGATATAATACAATCAACTTTAATAATTCAATATTTAGAAGAGTTAATTAATTATTCGTAATTATTATTTGCTCATTATTTTTTCTAATGTGTGCTTTATTTGCATAAATATTCGACTTATATTTAATTTTAAATAGCTAATTAGAAATTCAGTAGCTGTTTCATTGTTCTGACATTCTTTTCTTGAAATTTTTCTTTTTATTCAAAACAATTTGTTCATTTTTGATTAAATGAGCTCAAAATTACAAAAAATATGTTATTTATGAAGATTTTTATTCACTTCTAATTTTGTGTATTGTTTTTACTCTTTGACCACAGTCTTACATTACTGAATCTTACTTATTAAGTCGTCTAAAGACACCAAGAATCCCTTGATTTTTCCAAGAAAGTGTTAGAGCTACGAAGACGACGCCCAAGATTTCAACTGAAATGTGATTATTTAAATGTATTAAGTCATCTAAGACACCTAAACCACCTGAAGGAAGTATTAGAAAATGTCGCCCATGAAGAAGATGTCCACCAATACTTATCAATTCAGCGACTTTTCTCAAAATAATATGTTATTTATGAAGATAGTCCAAAATTTCAGTTGAAATATGATTATTAAAATTTAAATTGCATCTTGGACGCTCATTATAGAAGTTTTAAAAAACGATGCCTATGAGGAAGGTGTCCACCATATTTACTTATTTAATATAATTCATAACATTTTTTACATATGAATTTATTTTATATTATTAATTTGGGAGATATTTTCTCAAGCATTGTGTTAGCTATGAAGACGACATCTAAGATTTGAGTTGAAATGTGATTATCGGAATTTAATAAATCGACTTAAACACTTGGAACACCTGGAGAATGTATTAGTAAATATTATCCATGAAGAAGGTGTCCACCATTTTTTTCACTTCTAATTTTGTTTCAGACGGTCGGTCGGGTTTAGAAATTTTCGGATGTAGAATTCGAAGGCAACTGGGGCAATGTACGGGGTAAATTAAAGAAACAACAAAATATCGTCAAGATACTCAAAATAAGCATTGTTTTTTAATTTTTGATAATATTCTTTTCGAAATAGATATTATTGGATTTTATTAAGTCACCTTAGACACCCGAAACATATTTATTTCCCCCAAAAAGTGTTAGCTACGAAGACGACGTCCAAGATTTCAACTGAAAAGTGATTATTTAAATGTATTAAATCATCTTAGGCACGTGGAGAAAGAATTAGAAAATGTCACCTTTGAAGAAGGTGTCCACCAATTCTTACCAATAATTTTTTTTTATTATGTTAAGAAGATAATGTCCTAAACTTTTATTGGGCACCTAGAACACCTGGACGAAGTTTTAAAAAACGATGCCCATGAGGGAGGCGTCCACCATATTTATTTATTTAATATATTTCATAACATTTTATACCTATGAATTTATTTTATATCATTCATTTGGGGATATTTTCTCAAGTATTGTGTTAGCTATGAAGACGACGTCCAAGATTTGAGTTAAAATGTGATTATCGGAATTTAATAAATCGACTTAGACACTTGGAACACCTGGAGAAGGTATTAGTAAATATTATCCATGAAGGTGTCCACCATTTTTTTTTACTTCTAATTTTGTTTCAGACAGTCGGTCGGGTTTAGAAATTTTTTGATGCATCTTGATGTAGAATTCGAAGGCAAGTGGGCCAATGTACGGGGCAAATTAAAGTAAAAACAAAATATCGTCAAGATACCCAGAATGTGCATTGTTTTTACTTTTTGATCACATTCTTTTCGAAATGGACATAATTGGATTTCATTAAGTCACCTTAGACACCCAGAACCATTTATTTTCCTCCAAAAGCTATGAAGACGACGTCCAAGATTTTAAGTGAAAAGTGATTATTTAAATGTATTAAATCATCTTAGGCACCTAGACTACCTGGAAGAAGAATTAGAAAATGTCACCTTTGAGGAAGGTGTCCACTAAAACTTACCAATTTTTTTTATTATGTTAGTTAAGGCATCTAGAACACCTGGACGAAGTTCTAAAAAACGATGCCCATGAAGAAGACATATTAATTTAATATATTAATTCATGTTTTATACCTACGTTTTATTTTATACATTTGAAGAAATTTTTTGAAAAATTGTTACCTTTAATGTCTCTTCATTTGATATATTTCATAATATTTTATACATATTTATAATAATGTATACCTATGTTTTTATTTTATACATTTATATTGAAATAGTCTCGTTATTCCGTAATAAGGGCTCAATCATTCCTTGAAATTTCTTCATCATTCCAAGAGAATTTGCGCGATGTCTATACAAATTTGCACATAATTTTATTTCAAAACATTTTCATTCCGTTTTGGCGAAAGCTTAGCCACGAATAAAAACCAACGGAACGTATATACAAAAAGATAAAGACGTAAATTGGTGTTTTCGGGGTAATCTCGTAAATGGGTACGAAAGTTGAAGGTCGCAGTAAAGGAAATAATAAATTCAGTGGGAGTAATATTAGATTTACGATCAACGTAAACTATTTTAGCAACTAGTTTTGTAAACTTTTCAAACATTATTAAATGTCACGGATCTTTTATAATTCATTTCCAATGATAAATTTCGGTTTGGAAGGAAATTTAAAGTTTTTGAAGGTTTAAAATAAACTTGGACACCTAAACTACCTGGAGGAAGTAATCGAAAATGTCGCCCATGAAGAAGATGTCCACCAGTTCTTACCAATTCAGCGATTTATCTCAAAAAAATATGTTAATTATGAAGATAGTCCAAAATTTCAGTTGAAATATGATTATTAAGTTTAAATTGCATCTTGGACGCTCATTGAAGTTTTAAAAAACGATGCCCATGAAGAAGGCGTCCACCATATTAATTTATTTAATATATTTCATAACATTTTATACCTATGAATTTATTTTATATCATTCATTTGGGGATATTTTCTCAAGTATTGTGTTAGCTATGAGGACGACGTCCAAGATTTGAGTTAAAATGAGATTATCGGAATTTAATAAATCGACTTAGATACTTGGAGCACCTGGAGAAGGTATTAGTAAATATTATCCATGAAGAAGGTGTCCACCATTTTTTTTACTTCTAATTTTGTTTCAAACAGTCGGTCGGGTTTAGACATTTTTGGATGCATCTTGATGTAGAATTCGAAGGCAAGTGGGACAATGTACGGGGCAAATTAAAGAAAAAACAAAATATCGTCAAGACACCCAGAATGTTCATTGTTTTTACTCTTTGATCACATTCTTTTCAAAATAGACATTATTGGATTTTATTAAGGCACCTTAGACACCCGGAACATATTTATTTCTCTAAAAATGTCACCTATGAAGAAGGTGTACACCAATTCTTACAAAAACATTTTTTATTATGTTAGTCAAGAAGATAATGTCCTAAACTTTTATTGGGCACCTAGAACACCTGGACGAAGTTTTAAAAAACGATGCCCATGAAGAAGACATTAATTTAATATATTAATTCATGTTTTATACCTACGTTTTATTTTAGCAACTAGTTTTGTAAACTTTTCAAACATTATTAAATGTCACGGATCTTTTATAATTCATTTCCAACGATAAATTTCGGTTGGGAAGGAAATTAAAGTTTCTTAAATATGAAAGTTTTTATCAAAATATACCCCTAATATTTAAATTAGGAAACTTAATATCAGTAGCGCACCAATTGATTTTTATTTAAGAGATTTAGATAATTTTTGTTAATGCATACAAAAAAAAAATATTGCGACGAATTGAGAACCTCCTCCTTTTTTGAAGTCGGTTAAAAATAAATACAACTTTTATGCATTACATCAATTATGCATATTTTGCCTAAAATGAATGATAAATATTTTAAATGGTGAACGATTGAATGATCTAGAAATGTATTCTAGTACAATCAGAGATTGGCGTTCTCCTATATGATGTCACAAGGACCACTAGAGGCGCTAGCAGCTCTAGTCTGAAGGTTTCTAGTTGATGCATTAATTTTTCTGTTTTAATTATCAGTATTTTCAATTTTTCTTTAATTTATTTTTCACTTTAGGGATGTAAGGGTGTATTTTTCACAATTTCGTAGAATTACGAATTACATATTTTCAAATTTCCAAAATTGCAATTCTTAATGCATCAGCTTTATTTTCAGAACAATTTCTAT
Organism: Psylliodes chrysocephalus; assembly: GCA_927349885.1. Lineage (NCBI taxonomy): Eukaryota > Metazoa > Arthropoda > Insecta > Coleoptera > Chrysomelidae > Psylliodes > Psylliodes chrysocephalus. The sequence continues at coordinate 4,930,972 of OV651821.1, read as the reverse complement.
AAGCAGATTATTTGTTAACATTTATTTTAATAATATTTTATCAATATATTGCTGTTGTTTCCATAAAAGCGGAATTTGCATCATTTTTAAGAAAGTTAAGAATATTTTAAGGGCAAAAACAGTATTAGGCGATTGATTTTTTAATCAAAAACTAAATGTCAAAATTCCTTCAAAAAAATCTTAGACGTCTTAGGAACTGCGACCTTGTTTGGAGGAAAGTTAGAAATTTCTTTCAATACTTACGATTTTTGAATAAACCAGTAGAATGGGCTTTTTAGCTTACCTGAAAAAAAAAAAAAAAATTAAAAATTAGTATTTCACTCGCAATAAGTCGTCATCGTCGTTCTTTATAACATTTTCATCGTATGTATCAAATAAAAGTATATTTATTACTGTCAACCCTAATGTGTAACCAGATATAAAGTACGTTAAGTTTGGAATCCTGAATATTGGAGAACTGTCTAGAAAAACAATAGCATTGAATAGAGAGAAATAAAGCTGCTATCCCACTACCGTAGTAGAGGTGTAACCATGTTTTTAAACGTCAAATCACATAGATAGGCGGGTCTCAGACTGACACTATAATAAATTCTGCGTTTTTATTTAAGAATTTATAGATTAAAACAATTTTTTAAAAAAAATTTAATTTATTTCAAAATCAGAACTAACAATGAACAAAAAAGAAACAGTGCAAAAAATTAAATCATTCAAAATTGACAAGTGACGCAAATGACATGGCATTTTGACTGACAGTCGACAGGCAATTGCCATTTTCAGATTTGCCAACCTTTAAAAACAAAAAATGTCCCCTTCATAAAATTTTGAACAATTATAACGTAAAAGTGTGCCGTTCTTTAGTTCATTCATGTTTTAGTACTTTATAAGGCAAATGTTTTATTACTCAAAAGTTTTTGTTCGATACTACGCTTTAAAATTATCTTTTCTATAAAGCAAAACCATCGAAGGCCGTCTATTCGAAGCACTATCAATTTTTTGAGTACCGCAGGAAAACAGGAAAAAATGTACCCTTGAACAAACAAATCGATTTATCATGTTTTGATATTAATCTGGTTATTGATAAAATTGTACTACGAAGTTGTTTTTCAGACGTGAGACGGTATTGAATGAAATAAAAACATGGAAACGTCTCGTTTTATTTTTGTGAATGTTCATCGCTTATCCGCAATTGTCGTTATTTATGTGGGATATTAAATGATAACTATTTAATAATAACTCGTTTAAAAATACAAACCATTACTTAGATGGATCTTGGATTAATAATACTCTTATTATTATAAAGTTTTGCTGCTATAACTTTAATTTTTTCCAAATGTCTACCTTATAAAATAAGCAAAACTCGTAACTATACCGTCTATGTACGCATAAATCGTGAATAGTATAGGTCCAAGAATGGGACCTTGCGGAACATCCAACGTTACAATTCTCATATGGCTACTAATACAATAATATAAACATTTTTTGGCATATATCTGACGTACTAATTGGCTGGACATATTAAAATTATGAGTTTTGGACCAAAATAATGTTTTGTAAAATGCCTTTACAGGTCGATTTCCTAAAATTTTGAAGGATTAACTTTTCCCTGTAATAAATTACGGTTAATGGTGTAGGTACTTGAGAGGATTAAATTATAAACACCCTCCTTAAACCAACAAATTTTGCTTAATATCCTTTCAGGTAGTTGTATTAATATCTTCAAATTTCTAAATGACTCAGTTTACTTTCAACTTCATTTCAGTCTTTATTGTTGTGTTGTGTTAACCAGTGTGAAAAATGGCAAAATTAATTGAGTCGTGGGTAAAATCTTATTCAAATTTTGTTGTAGAAGGTGATAACCAGGTGTTTTGTAAAACATGTTCTAAAATTGTAAGTACTTTTTTATTTTATATTTTATTTTGACCTTTCACAATGGTAAATCAAACGACAGTAAAATATTATTTCAACTCACAGTTAAAAAAAAAGTAGGACAACTTTACAACGTACGCATTTATTTAATTTAATTAAAACTTCAACATCTACAGGAATTTCTGTTTTAGATTCCATGTAAAAAAAATTTCAAATCGACCAACAGCGAAAACACCCTCACATATAGCAAAGCAGAAATCTAAAGACACTCGCAGACAAAGTCAACTTCCCTTGAAACAATATTTAGAATCTGGATCGTCTAGAAGTGAACAAGCTATTTTTAATGAAGATTTATGCAAAGTTTTAGTGACTTCGAATATCCCTTTAATACAATTAAATAATCCAAATCTCTGATCATTTTTGCAAAGTATATTACGCAAACGTGGTGTTGACAGTTTGTACATTGAGACTCGTGAAAAAATTCGTGAGATTGGAAACCATTTCTACATTATTGTGGATGAAACAACAGACTCTTGTGGTCGATATCTAGCCCATTTAATGATATGTTCATTACGCGAAGAAATGCAAATTGGTCCATATCTAATCGCTTCAAAGCAATTAGATAAAACAAATAACTTAACAATAACTCGTTTTATCCAGATAGAATTGTCTTCCTTTTTTCTTCCGGAAGCCGTTCCAACAGAAAAATGTTTATTGCTGTTATCCGATGCTGCCCCGTACATGGTAAAAGCCGCACAAAATTTAAAAATGTTTTATGTTTGGCTCATGGCCTTAACAAAGTTGCAGAAGAAATTAGGTCTAACTTTCCTTTAATAAATGATTTAATTAGTAATGTAAAAAAAAATATTTCTTAAAGCTCCTCTAAGAACTCAATTGTACAAAGAAAAATTTCCTGAATTACAGATGCCACCGGAACCTGTGATTACTCGGTGGGGTACCTGGCTTAAAGCTGCCTTTTTTTACGCAGATAATTATGAAAAATCATATTTGATTTTGATGATTCATCTAAAGGAATATCTAATACAAAGAAGTTGTTTCAAAATCACATATTACCAAAGCAATTAGTGTTTTAGGATTTATTGTTTTAAGAAACCTTGCTAATATTTATTCTGGTAACTTTGAAGATATTAATACTATTCATCCAGATATTTCAGGAAAATTTAAGTTTGCACCTATTACTTCTGTAGATGTCGAAAGGAGTTGTTTTTCTTTGTACAAGTACATACTTACTGATAGGAGACATTCATTTAATACAGATAATTTAGAAAAACATCTAATTGTTCATTCGTTTTATAATAATGTTGATTTGTAAATAAAATTAGTTAATAATTAAATAATTATTAGGTATTATATTAGGTATTGTAAAATAAAACAAATAATAAACTATTTCGATCAAATAACAAATTACTCTTATTGCATATGCTCTGCATATTTTTCAATTTTTTACGCATATATTGAATAATTATTTTGCGTCCTATATACAGGGTGTTTCCGAACTTGGCGTCCAAATTTGTAGGGGTGATAGTTCGCATAATTTGAGACCGATTCGCAGATTTCATTTTTCCAAAATATTTAAAATGAAAATAATTAAAAAATATAAACAGGTACGGTCCTGCACAGCGATGGGAGCGCCTCAACTCGGGCGCGCTACGCTTAGAATCGACAAAATTGCAAATCGCAACTGTTTTTGAGGACTATAGGGTAGGACCTGCTCTTTGATTTTTTTTATAATGGCTCTATTTTGTTTATTATAATTTTTTAGAAAAATAAAATCTGCCAATCGCTCTCAAATTATGCGAACTACCACCCCTACAAATTTGGACGCCAAGTTCGGAAACACCCTGTATGCGCATATTTAACTACTTTTTGGGTGCATATATTCCTAGGTCTACTGATTAGGGTGCTCCCAAAGATATAAATTTTTTAGTTTTTTTATTACTTTCTTTTTGTCTTCGTAAAATCTTAAATCTCTTCTCAGTTCCCTAACTTTTTTTACAAACTCTTCAATTCTACGGCTATTCTGTTTGCTAGACATCTCGATACTGAGGAAAAAATATTGAAGCACCTATTTACTTTAAAAACAGGTCCTTTTGGCATTGCGCAGAATTTTTCTCTTCAACATTCATCTATACCGCGTTCTCTACATAATACCGTTTTTTCCGTTTGAATCGGACTAGAAATATCCAAGACACACGCTAAGGCCCTTCTGGCTGTCGTTCTGCGCATGATTTTTCTCTTCAACGTTCATCTATACCGCGTTCTCTACATAATGTTTTCCCCGTTTAAATCCGACTAACAATAACAAAGATATAAGATTTAGGCCCTTTTGATCTGTCACTGCGCATGATTTTTCTGTTCAACCTTCATCTATACCACGTTCTCTACATAATGCCGTTTTTCCCGTTTGAATCCCCCCAGAAACACGCTTAGGTCCTTTTGGCACTCGCATGATTTTTCCGTTCGTCGTTAAAACAAATTTAATTCCCTCCACTCCCTCTCACTCTGGTTCACGCTTACTCACTGAATATGTACCTCTCACTCTTACACATTGAATTTCCTATGTGGTCCCGTAACGGCTTTGTATATCTACTTACCTAATAACCACCGGAAAAAGCATGTAATAACTAAATAGGAAAGTCGTGTGTTGGAAACATCACATTTTTTTTCGGTTTAAACCCTTTCTAGTTTTCGAAATAAATGTTTATGTTGTTTTTCGTTATATTCGACCCATATTTTTATGAAATCCTAAGAATATTTGAGATTCAACAAAGGATACGTATAATTAGAGAAACTTTTATAGAACAAAATGACAATGGCAATAGTATTTCTATTAATTTCAAAAATATATTTCTTTGACAGGTTTTTAAATTTATGTCTATTGTCTACTAGTTTAAGGTGATTACAGCACCCCCTTATAATTTTCGGACAAGGATATCTCAAAAAGTAATTTTTTTAAAAAATTAAAATTTTGGCAAAATATATTAGGTAATAATATCTAAAATATGCATATATTTTAAAATTTTAATTCCTTCCAGTTTCCGAGAAAAAAAATCAAAGGGCTTTAAATTTTGAAATATCATAAGGTAAGATGGGGCAAGTGCGCACCGATTTTTGAATAGTTGACATTTGTTACTAAGTGTAAGATTTATGATTTACTATATGGTTTTCAACTTTTGGGCATCAGTTTGTTAGTAGAATGTCCAAACAAATCTATAAGTAGATATACGCTGGATAACGGTTCATACGCTACAGCCATATTTTTTAAAAAAATTGCAAGATAGCGCACTTTTTAAAAATTTTGGGGCAAGTGCGTTTCTATCTGTTTAAATATAATGTAATTCATTAAAATTGTTTTTGGGGTAAGATCGTGCTAAAGGCAGGTTTGAGCTATTTTCTCCCGTTTGCAGAATTAAAATAAGTTGATTGGTTTAAAAGTTACAAACTATATAACAGGAAAGAACTAAATAAAATTTTCGAAGTAAAAGAAAAAATATGTGATTTATTCTCAAAATAACTGATTTAAAGTACGTTAGTAACATAAAGTAATTTTTAATTAATTTGTGTATTGTTAAGTAAGGTTAATGTTAAATTTATGAAAGTCAAAATCGAAAATCCAAGCATCTCCTCGACGATCTAATTTTGGATCAGGCAAAACCTTTATAATATCCGTATTGGTCACATTATCTAAATCTTCTGTTTCTGGCCAATAAAATTTCCCTTTATTATGTTTTGTGAATTTTACAGTCCATTCGTCGTTACCAATTTTATGGGTAACCTGAAAGTGATAAAAATAAGTAAAACGTACTTACTGATAATTTATTTAAATGAAGCAATACCTGTCCGACATAATGTCGTGTTGTTTTCTTTGTATTATATTGGACAACGATCCATCGGTCTACCTCTATACTTAACAACGGATGCAGGTTCTCTGCATTAGATACCTCCTCATTAAAATCGCTGTCTGTATCAAAATCATCGTCAGTGTCAATGTATAAAGGTTCTTCTTCATTATTAGAGGAACTACTCGGTGACTCTAAAATTTTTTTAACATGTCTTTTACCTTTTGAAGTTTTCTGACTTTTTTTTGAAACTTTTCCCTTCTTTATAAAAGTTTTTTTCCTTTCCAGTTCTGCAGCTTTGTTCTTCTCCACTTCTGCCATTCTGGCAATAGCTTCCAGCGACGTTATCACTTCAGCACCACCAGCAATTCGTCTTTTTGGTTTAGCTGCGGGTTGCTTTGTTTGATTAATTTTTTGCAAAAGAAGATCTTCAAAGGAAACTAGCAGAGAAGACGAAGTTGATGGAACAGGTGTAGGTGGCTGTTCGTTCGAGTCAACCAATTGTTCTTTATCTTCTGAATCTAGTTGTCTATTATCAAACGTGGGTTCATTTACAATTACTAACGGTTGTTCAATTTCTCTATTTCTCTGAGCAGTAGTAAGTGGTTGCAGCTGTATGGCTGCCTTATGCTGTTTCCAACGAAGTAACGCAGAGGGCTCGAATTTATCTTCAGGAATCACTTGGTCATTAAAGGGTATAATTCCTCCTTTCTTAAATCCACTAATGATTACATCAGTCTTTAAATCTCTCCAAGTTTCTGCTACCAGAGTAGAAAACTGCACCTTCGGAATTTTATACCCTGAATTTGTACGTTGCCACGCAACCAATTTTCGATCCCACATATCCTTTAAAGGCTTAAATACTGCCAAGTCAAGTGGTTGTAGTAAATGGCTTGTATGTGGGGGAAGCTTTAAGATCGTAATCTGTTCTCTAACTGCAAGTTCTACAATACTAGCAGTAACGTGAGTACTATGGCCATCGTATAGTACTAAAACTGGACGACTATCACCAAGAGTAGGAATAAAACTTTTTTCGAAGTAATTACGGAATATGTCCGACTCCATCCAACCATTAGAGGAGGCTGCATAGACCGTTCCTGGAAAAATTTCCGTTTTAGGAAGCCACTCATTCCAGATATTTTTGGCTTTAAATATAATAAGCGGTGGTGCCTTTTTTCCTGAAGCACTTGCTGCTGCAAGTACTGTGGTACTTTCCCTTCCTGGGCCACTCGTTGTTCGAGAACATGGTTTTCCACGTGCACCTACTACTTTAGTCTTGGACGGATCTAACGACATGGCAGTTTCATCTAAATTCCAAACTTGGTTTGGTTTGTCAAGTAAAGCAAAATTTTCTAATGTCGACTTAAGTAATTGAAAGTATTCATATATAATAAAAGGATCTGTATTCTTTTTTCGCGAATATTCAACACTTTGGGGTTTTTTAATCGATAGCCCATGTCGTTTTTTAAATCCTAGAAACCAGTCTTCGCCCGGCTTGTTGTTTTTAAATGGTGTTTTTAAATTATTCTCTTCCACAAAAATTCTGACAATTTCCATTATCTCATACCTAGATAACCCAAACCCCCATTTCTCTAGGGATTTTATTCCATCTGCCAATTTTACTTCCAAGTCAACAGGTATTGCAGGTGACCTACCCATGTTACAGCTTTTAAGACCACGTTTTTTTTTTACATGATCGCGAATTGTTGTCGTTGGTATGTTATAGGTTTTTGATGCTCCTCTTATTGTAATCACTCCTTTGCTTACATCTTCCACTACACGTTGTAGAACTTCTGCTGTATATTTAGTAGCTCTATCACTTTTTCGTTTATAGTTGCGCATCTTCCTAAAATTATAAATGGTTTTTATAATGTGTGGGGTAAGTGCGCTCTAAGAACGCACTTGCCCCGTGACCAATGAACTAACTTGCCCCAGTTCCAAAAAATTCAGGGGCAAGTGCGCTCCTCATCTTTACAAACTATAAACTTACTACTAACAATTTTTAATCCCTACAGTGTTCACAAGTTATAATAATTATAGTTAGTGACAAAGAAGCAAATATTCTCACCTGTATTTTTCTAATTTCTAGGCAGTGCACAAGAATCTTCGTTATACTCGCTCCGAAAGCCAACATCAAACTGAATAACAACCGTTTGGTAACCTTGAAGCGCGCGGAGGTGTAGAGCAAATTAATAGAGATGGGACATTTTATTATTTATAGTACTACTAGTGGAACGGGTCGCACGTAATATTATATATTTTTCGTGTTATTTATTAGCCATAGTCGCTCTTACCCCAGAAACGCTCTTACCCCACCTTACCTTAATGAAAATAAATGCATTCCTCAACAGCACTATTCTTAATATAATCCCCAAATTTAAGCTCTTAATCTCTTGTTAATGATTTTTAAAATTCGCCGAAATTAGTGGCTAAAACGCCTTGTTAAGTGCTATTTTCTGGTTTAAACGGGTGTAAACTGGTGTAAATCATTGCAAGAAACGAATGATGACTGAGAGTGTACGATACGATAGTTACAAACGCGATACACTAAAAAGAAGCACTTAACGAGGCGTTTTAGCCACTAATTTCGGCGAATTTTAAAAAATCATTAACAAGAGATTAAGAGCTTAAATTTGGGGATTATATTAAGAATAGTGCTGTTGAGGAATGCATTTATTTTCATTATATTTCAAAATTTAAAGTCCTTTGATTTTTTTTCTCGGAAACTGGAAGGAATTAAACTTTAAAAAATATGCATATTTTAGATATTATTGCCTAATTTATTTTGCCCAAATTTAAATTTTCTAAAAAAATTACTTTTTAAGATATCCTTGTCCGAAAATTATAAGGGGGTGCTGTAATCACCTTAAGTGCTTCAGAAAAGTACAAATAATAAACGCCTGCCCATGTAATAATATTTAGCCTATTCATACCTATGTTAAAGCATTTGGTGATTCACTCTTATTGGTACACTTACACACGCAAATATTTTTTTAATTATATAGGGTGTCACTGAAATAGAGTAAAAAAATTCGGCAGGTGATAGTACTCCTAAAACTAGTAAAAAAAGTTCCTATAACTATGGGTCGTTAAATGCGTATTAAGGGATTTAGGGGAGTCAAAAGGGCAAACTTGGAAAGTGGTTTTTTTGAAATTGTAAGCTTAAAAAACACGATAAAATTTACTGCTGAATCTAATGGTAATATCGAAAAATTACTTATTTAATCAGAAAGGGTAGTTCTTGCAAGGGTAAGCGGTCGATTTATGATTAACTTTTTAGGGGTTGATTTTTTTACAACATGGGTCTATTTTTTAAAAACTACTACCTTTTTTCCATAAAAAAGATACTCTTATTGCAAGTCGCTTAAAGCAATGGTTTTCGAGAAAATTGAAGGCAAACATTTTACTGAACCCGTATTTGAAAAACAAGTATGTATTTATTTTTTGATGGGTTGCTAACAGGTTAATCAACATAAATTTATGAAAATTATGGCGTGGTTATTTCAATTTAGAATAACCAAATCGCCCTGTTAAACAAGAGAAGCGCCGAAATTATTTTAAATAATAAAAGAGTGAGAAATTAAAGTGAAAAATATTTTATTACTATTATGGAAAGTACCGTATTTTTTTATCATATCAGTCTGACTCTTTTATTTAAAGTAAATGTTCAATGTGGCCACCATTCATTTCAATACAGACACCTGCTCTTGTCCTCCAGGATCTGCGTACCCTATCGAAAATTCTTGGCGTTGTACGAATTTGATTGGAGCAGTCAATTATCCGTTGTCGTAGTTGCTCTTCAGTATTAATCGGCACTGAGTAAACCAAAGCTTTTAAGTGACCCCATAAGTAGAAATCAAGTGGATTAAGATGTGGTGATCTGGCTGGCCAAGCTTGTGGACCACCACGTCCTATCCAACGCCTCTCGAAAACTTGATTTAAATGATTTCTCACGGATAGTGGAAAATGAGGTGGTGCACCATCGTGCATAAAATACATAATCTGCCTCTGTGCTATTGGAACTTCCTCCAAAAGTGTTGGTAAATGGTTTATCAAAAAATGAAGGTAATTTTGTCCATTAAGCCTAAAAGAATAATAATAATTAGGAATTGGTGACGTTTGAACAGTTTTAAAATTTATGTATTGGGTAGAAATAATGGTCCAATAAGTCTATCTCCAAGAATTCCCGCCCAAACGTTTACTAAGAATCGAACTTGGTGTCGGCTTTCTATGACAGTATGAGGATTTTGATCGAACCAGTAATGGGTGTTGTGGTAATTAACAATCCCATTTTTGGTAAACCCTGCTTCATCAGTGCAAAACATGTTTGACAGAAAAAAGGGATCTTCTACCAGTTTTCTTAATAACCAACGACAGAAATTGGCACGAGCGGAATAGTCTGGAGGATTAAGGGCTTGTACCCTTTGGATGTGGTATGGATACAGCAGTTGAGTATGAAGAGTCATCCACACAGTATGGCGACTCACGTTTTCTCGCGCTGCAATTCTCCTTACAGATAACCCTGGATCTTCCTCTACACTTCTTAAAATTCGCTCTTCAATTGCTGGTGTACGCACTGTAACATTACGGCCGCGATCATGGTGCCTGTTTATTACAGGTAGCCTGATTAAAGGGGTTCAAATTACCGAACTCCCCTAATCAGGTTGATTAGTAATCTCTCAGGGTCGGGTTCCTGTGAATCGAGAGAAGAAAATGACTGATAGAATGTGAACGGGCCTTTATTATCTTCTAACCTCGTATTGTCAAAATTGAAATGTTAACCAACAAATTACATATATCCGAAATGTGGACTATTATTAGGAACAAAAGAAAATTATTATGTACAAGGCGTTCCCACAACTATTCTTACCTTTAATTTACATACCCTTATAATATATAACCCTCCAAGTGGGTGGTAAAAGTGCGGTTACGTAGAGTACTCTTCGTATTACAAAAGACAACTAAACCGGTAGGTGGATATTACAATTTAAATATATACATATATAAAAGAAATTGAGTATTTAATCAGGTATTTAACTCTGTTTTTTGTAGGCTGAGTCTCAAACAACCTAATCTCGTTAGTAGATGGGGCCCTCCGAAATATAGGGTTAGAAAAAGGAACCGTCTTACTTGTGATTAAGTGAACTCAATGAAGGACGATGTCCAGTTAGGTAGCTTCCTCTTGATGTCGGTAGGTAGACCGCTATGAAAATTACTTCGTATTCGGTGGGGCTATCTAATGGTCCGAACTCTGTAGCTAGCACGCAAACGGTGCAGTGAAGAAGCCCTATTCTGTATGGAGAGGTGGAGAGAACTTGTACACAGTCCTTAGAAGTATTCCTCTAATAAAAGCGTTACTCAGAATTGTAAATCGGAGCGAGCGAAGGAAGGAACGCACTAATGAAAGGAGCGAACCAAGGAGGTCTGAAAAACATGGACGATTGTAACTATTATGTATACAGAAGGCTGTTGGGAATATAGGTAAGTGAAATAATAATTCATTTTGAAAAACTCACCCTTGATGGTATGTGACCTTTTAGATTATTAATAATTAAATTCACACTTTTAGCCCGATACTATATCCACCACTAGGTGTATGAATCACAAAGATCATTAACAATATATCGGACTAAAGGAATCTCTGGTTTTTGCACAAGAATGAATCCTAGAAAATCCTAGTTGAAATCTTGGCACATGCCACAATCAGAATCCAAGCAAAAACTGGGCCAGGAAGGAAGTTCCACAAAATGGCCAACAAAAGTCAATGTCTTAGCAAGAAGGCCCTGACTACAAAAGGGTAATAGGATAATTTCTGGTAAGACTGTGGTCATTATTTATAAATTTAGAAGAATCTGACATCTGAAGGAGTTAAAATTGACATGTAAACAATAACAATAAAAATAAAGCTTTTTAGTAATTAAATGAGCTAGAGTTATTGTTCAAAGTAGCGAAATATATTTACTTACATTATAAATTATTTATTAAGGTATTAATTATTATTGAATACACTCCAGGTGAGATTATACTCTATTACAAAACATTATTTTATATTTTACTACAAAATATGTTTGATAAAAATGGATATTTTATGAATTTATTCAATGGACCCATTTTAGTGATTTGTATACATGTATATACCGCACACTCTTAAATCGAAAGGTAACTAAAGAGATTAGCATAGGTTATAGTAGAATAGATAAGTAATAGATTAGTTTAGTAATTAGAGTAGCTTAAGTTAGAATTAAATAGAAGTAGAATAGTGTAAATAGTTAAGCGTAGGATAGATTAGAAGTAGAATAGTGTAAATAGTTAAGCGTAGGATAGATTAGAAGTAGAATAGTGTAAATAGTTAAGTGTAGAATAGGAATAGGTATGATAGCTTAGACTAATTTAGGATAGGGTAGGATAGACATTAGAATAAGTTAGAATAATTTAGATTAGGTTAGAATAATTTACAATAGGGTAGGCTAGGAAATAGGATAGGTTAGAATAGTTTAGAGTAGTGTAAACTAGGGTAATTTTAGACTGGAATAGATTTAGGGAGAATAAAACCCGTAACATGTTACTAAATGAACCTTCGTCTCTCAGGCGCTGATGGACTCTGGCAAATATCCTATGAGAGGGTGCTCTGCGATTTGGATATTTTTGAATATACAAACGTTTAGCTAAAAGACCGTTTCCGTTCGCTCTTCCATAAATAAAATGCATATCTGTCAGTTCAAGTACAGTGTATTCCATAATTTCTGGTATATTAACGCTCACGTACACTTCAACAACAAGAAACTGACAGAAATACTTAAAAACCAGAATAATTTTAGACAAAATTATTTACAATTTCTTTTTGCTAAATTAAAATAAAAAAATTGTGATAAGGCTATTGTTCTGTCCTAATTTGATTATTCCATTTACAAAAAGTATTCATTGACAGTGGCGTGCCCACAAATTTCTTCTGGGGTTTGGGTTGCCACTTACCTTCCGATTGTAAAGTTGAGAGAAAAAAATTAACCCACAGACAAAAAATAATTTTTCATAATAAAATTTCTTCGACATTACTTGAAAATATTTTTTTTCTTTAGAGTTTATGAGTTTTTTGGGAGGTTGATTAGTTTAACACGTCACAATTTTCATAAATTTATGTTTATTAATCTGTGAGATACCCATCAAAAAATAAGTAATTTTACTTTTCGTTTTTCAACTACAGGTTTACCAAACTCTTTGCCTTCAATTTTCTCGAAAACGGTTGCTTTAAGCGACTTGCAATAAGAGTAACTTTTTTATGGAAAAAAGGTAGTTGTTTTTAAAAAATAGACCCACGTTGTAAAAAAATCAACCCCTAAAAAGTTAATCATAAATCGACCCCTTACCCTTGCAAGAACTACCCTTTTTGATTAAATAAGTAATTTTTCGATATTACCATTGGATTCAGCAGTAACTTTTATGTCACCAGGGATTTGTTTCGAAGTTTTTTAAGCTTACAATTTCAAAAAGAGCCACTTTCCAAGTTTGTCCTTTTGACGCCCCTAAATCCCTTAATATGTATTTAACGACCCATAGTTATAGGAACTTTTTTTACTAGTTTTAGGAGTACTATCACCTCCCGAATTTTTTTACACTATTTCAATGACACCCTGTAGAAAACTCTCGACAAAAAATGAATGGGTTAGAAATTATTTAGAGAACAAAATATCAAAATGACAGGATGTATCTATCGTTCTTTTCCTTTTTAAAAACGTTAATTCCTACTAATCATTATTAATTATTTATGGATACGATTTCTATTTTAATTATCGATACATTTATGCACATTTACTACAAGTGTTTAGAGAAGCTTCATTAAAAAATGTTAATTTTAGAATGGAAAAAACTTAGCGCCACAGTTGATAATAATGGTATATGTATGGAATGAGTTTAATTATATAGACAACATACGGCATAATAAGCCAGTCGCGACCTTGATAATGTTAACTCGCATACGAGGGATATTTACAATCTTCCATATATTTTATCGTATTATTTCTGCTTTTTATATTTGTAAACTGTTACATAATTAATTAAAAAGACAACAAAAAATATATCACAATAAGAAAAAAATGTAATTACTGTAATTGTTTTTTAATCTATAATTCTGCTATGAATGGAATGTATTAAAATGAACTTTGAATGAATTAGAAAATAATTTCCGTAGGAATATAATAGTTTTTAATTAAATAATCATTAATAGATACATTAGTATTTCGTGCTAGTCATTGTAACGTATATGAACATTAAATTAAGGTACATCAAATTGAGAATTGCCTTGGATATTTGGTATTCAGTTTTATCGTACAGATAAGCGCGAATTACATGTAGACATCTTGACATAATAAATAAGGAAATCGATAAGAAAGAGGCCGAATCCCACGTAGATGAATAAGGAACGCTAGTTTTAGGGTTCGAGTTAGCAGCAATACCGAATTCTGCAATAGGACGACGGAAGACTTAAAATAGTCATCAGACGTCACCTAGTGACGTTGTCTATCTTATAGGCCCGGAGCTCAGCAATACAAACGAGCTTTACGTATACCAATGCAACTTCCGAGCATTATTAAATAAAAAATCAAAACATTAATACATGGGGGTTAATTCTGATATTTTTTTATGTTTGGATGTTGGGGTTTTAGAAATTATTTTGTTTGATATTTTTTTTTTAATTATATTTTACTTTTTTTATACAGCACGTTAACTATCCCGCACATTTGACTCCAGGAGAACGGTATCGAATAAGCGTTGTTATTGAATAGACAGTTAGAACAGTGCGCGCTATCCCACTAGTGGTAGAGGTGTAACAATGCGTCCAATCGCGGCTGGCAGACAAAGGACTCACGAGTTAGTATCTTTATTCCCCTCACGTGCAAAAATAATTGAATCGGTGAGTTCGAAAACCGCACATGTCCAAAATCAGCCTTCCGAGAAAAACAATAACGAGTCACGAATATGTTCGGTTTTTCGCCTAATTTTACGGGTATAATCAGCTGTACAATGTTAACGGATAGTTATCTAGTACGGTTTTTAAGCTCAATCGTAGAAGAAACAAAATGGCTATCTTACTTTAAAATGTAAACTTTTGAACTCGTAAGGTTTTCGAAATTTGGTTAAAAGCCTGAATCAGAAATTTTACTGGTTACGTGGCAGTTCATAAAATAGCCCTTAACGAACAACCTACCTGCTTTCCATACTCTAACAGGATGCGATACAACGAGTCAATTTACTGGAATGGTAAAAAAGATCCATTCCGAAGATCTGTTTAATGTTATTAAAAAATTTGTAATCAAATTATATTCGTTGTTGTTCTTTCTTTTAATGTATTAAGCGGTTTAATGGCCTCTTCAACAGAGCTATCTAGGCTACCCCCAACCAGTGTCGGATTGAGTCGTCCGCCGTCGGTCTACCGGTCAAAAGACCGGTAGGTCCTCGTTTAAGCAGTGGACCCTCATTCAGGCAGTGGGCCCTTGAGAAGAACAAAGAAAATCCCATAATACGTGGCAGTCACGGAAAAAGCATCAGTGTGCAAAGCAAACCTTTTTTACTCTTCAATGAATCGGACCATGAAAACAAATGCATAGGTGGGCCGTTCTCCCTCCTGAACCCGTAGGCCCGTTACTTGTTTGGGTTCGTTATCAATAAAGACCCCCTTTTTTCCTCTTCAATGAATTTAGATGTCACTGCAAATAGAATTCGAAAAATCTGGTACATTTAAGGAATCTGGTACATAACAAAAACATACTCTGGCAACACTATACCAAATCAAGCAAACTGTCACTGTCATTAGTGACATTCCATTCCTTTGCTATTAAATACTTTAAATAACAACATAAGATTATTTTAATTGTGCTTATTTAAAAAAAATATGTTTAATTAAGAACTGTATCTTCAAAAAATTTAAAGTATTATTACGAAAAATTGATTCAAAAATCTCAAAACATTCGCTACGGATGTTTACACTTTGACGCTAACGAAATTGGTTATTTCGGCGTTTTAATCTCAATTAGAAAACTAATGGTAAGAGCAAATCGAACAGTCGCTCGACTGTCCAACGACGACAGTGGAAAATCTGCCAAATTTCGAATTTATATCAAATATATTGACGTCAACTTATGTAACGACGCTTGTCTGGAGTGCTCGTCTACGCGAATCGGCCCGTGGCACCTGTTTTTATAGAATTTTTAAATCCGAAAATAAGGAATCGCTTTTATCTCTCAAACTCTCGTGTTCAGTATTAAAATAATACTAAAAATAAAATGTTTTTTAACTAATGAGTACGATTTTACACATGTTGAAGAGACAAATAATGAAATAGCCCTTTTCAATGCTACACTATAGTATTTATGTAGTTAGAGTTTGATGGTTTCCAGAACCATACACGAAACCAAAATACATAAAAAAAAACCGACACCGCTAATAATAATAAAAAAAATTAATTTTAATAAAAGACACAACCCATAATTGTACCCAAGGTATCGTAAATTTAAACTAAAAATAAAAAAAATAAAACGAAGATATAAAATATATGTGTTAGACATTTTTATTAGGGATGATACATCCCTTATGTTTATATATGTACTAACAAAAATAAAAAAACAATGTTAAAGGAAAAAAAAAATCAAGTAAATAGAAGCTACAAATAAACTAAAAATACATGACTTTCATTTAAAATATATCCAGAAACAATTTACAGACAATAACCCAAAAACTTACCAAAAAGTTTATTTGTTTTATTGATTCGATGAAATGTTCTGATTGTCACCGCCAAACACTACTTTGGAAGGAAGTCCAACTAAGATGGCAATTTTTTATTAATTTTGTGGAAGTCAAGTTGAAACATGACATAAAAACTATGTGTAGTGTAATAGTTTTATAAAATAAACTTAATTATTATATAAAAAAAAAAATATTAAAAATACTTTTTTTTTCACGCATCTGACTGCATCTTACCTCTTTTATGGTAAAAACATCGATTCCTATGCTCAGCCCCTGACCTATTTATAAATAAAACAACATTTCAACTATTATTTTATTTTATGGCAACCGCTGCTACAATAGGAAGCCGTTCAGCAGCCGAAAATGAACTGCAGACTGCAGATCTTTGCGTGGTAATTCAAATGCAAAGCGTGTATCAATGGATTTTCTGCTCAATGTAGCGAGTTAACGTATTACTTGTTCATTGGCGCTACATTAGAACGTCTGCTGAAGACAAAATTATTTTATTTTCCTCGAAGGTAAGATATAAAATACAGGTTGTGCTTAAAAAAAGAATTATTCAACCCTGTAGGGTTGTTACACTCCGTCCTGGAATAAATATCCAAACCACGTCACGTCAGAGAACATATCTCTCTGCCTCGGCATTCGTCATGCGTGATGCAGAAGGCCGCTGAGTCAGTTGGCCCAAGCGGTCTTGACTTTTTTAACGCAAATTTTGTGTTATTTTTATGTAATTCAGTGTTCATTGTTTTGTTGAAAGAAATATAATCATTAAAATACAGTCCACTACTTATTAAAAACAACTTTAAGAGAAAATAAACCCAACAAGGATGTAATGGAAACATTTGCAGTTTATTTGCAGGTGATTGTTGAATTGTTTTAAATAACCACGACATACTAGGTTATATTGTTCAAGCTTAGGTACTAATTAAGAAACCGTTAAAAATGAAAAGAGGTATGTATAAGAAACATTACAGAAAATTTATTTTATTTTTTTCGGTGAATCAAAAAACACCATTAAAAATGCGGTGTTTCATTTAAAAAACATAACTTTGATATAAATTTTTATTTTTGAATCACCCTGTGTTAGCTTCCAGTTTTTATTACATATATTGTTCTTTATAAAGATTTGCTAGACACTCCTAATATTTCGATGAGTGGACAGACGCAGTTTTAAGAATTAAGAAAGTGAAATATAGACCGGCATTGATGTATTCATTATTAGCAAATACACCTGTATTATTTTTAATTTGTAGTGTTAATGACTCTGTAAATCACTGTAAAAAAGAATGTTAAGCCGTTTTCTCTACAGAGACTGGCTCGTATAGGATGCGCCACCCTATATTATAAATATAAATGTGTCAAACTGTCAAAAATGTAAACATGACAGACTACTTGCAAATAGGTCAGGCGTAGAACAGTGGTTAGCACAATAACCATCCAATAAAACTGCAATCTTTCTCCGTCCTTCTCACAATCGTCTTTCCATTACTTCCAAATTATTTTATTTTTTTGTAGTTACCAATTCATAATCGGTGTAAACGCAAACAAATCGAATCTTGGTCTATTTTTGGCTCAATTCGCTATCGTGATTGATTAAGTTGTCAAGTTCATTCATGGTTGGTGCTATTTCGAAACCGAAGACTTGAATTACGACGTAGGCGGGGGAAGGGAGCACTTATAATGCACGATGTTAGACCGGATTCTGGTCCACCACAAACATCGAACGTCGAACACCTCGTCTCGGGCTTTTATCGCGGATAGCGGAAGTCAACGGGGTCAATGAAAACAAAAAGAACGGAATAGCGTCTCATACGAATTTCAATTATTCGAAATGGTACTAGAATTTCACAATGTTTGAGTTTTCGTGCATC
Organism: Psylliodes chrysocephalus; assembly: GCA_927349885.1. Lineage (NCBI taxonomy): Eukaryota > Metazoa > Arthropoda > Insecta > Coleoptera > Chrysomelidae > Psylliodes > Psylliodes chrysocephalus. The sequence continues at coordinate 4,912,635 of OV651821.1, read as the reverse complement.
ATATTAAGTGCACGCTGACTCATTAAGCACATTAGTGCGAGAAAGTCCACTATTTCGCAGTTATCAATTAAAATAAAAATTGTCCAAATCTATCACTTTTAAGGCTTAGGGCCTATATATAGTATAATAACAAATAGTGAAATAATATTATTGGGTATTAAATTTGAAAAAATGAAAAGCAAGCTGATCGACTGTATATTAAATAATACATTTTTGATTCTATCAGACGTTTCAGTATTTACAATACAATAAATTTAACTTAATATACACCCTAAAAACATGCAAACAACTTCTCTTCAATTGCCATTAGCCGCACTATAAGCAAGATGCGTATGAGTAAGTTCTTAAAATGAAAAATCATCGTCCATTTTCAACATTAATTTTGAAAAAAAAAAAAAAAAAAAAAAAAAAAAAAAAAAAAAAAAAAAAAAAAATAGTACGATAGTCTTCAAATTGGCAACTTTGGAATGTTTAATGTAATAAAGAAATGTTTTTGCTCTCAAAAAAAATATTGTTGTCACTTCAGCCATTCCAAATAAGGGAATATGTGTTAGATACAAAATGGTTCATATAAATTATTTGAAAGACTTTAATTTTAACAAAAATGATTTTAAAGAAAACAGTAGAACAGGAGATTAAGACTGAAAGCAGGAGATCTCCTGTTGAAACAGAAGATCTAGTAACACTGATTTTAAACATTACGAACCAGGCGACGTTGCCACACTATTTATTATATCTTACATTCTAAGACTCATTGAATATAAAGATCTAATAATTCCACGACTAAACTCAAATCTGAATTTTCGCCGCCTCATCGTTTTCTTACCACTTTTATAGGTATGATGGGATTTCGTTGAGCATGCAAAAAAGGGATACAGATAAAACGATTTAATACAATACAAGAGGCACGTGCCATTTTTTTAGCAAACCAGCACACAAGCACAAGGACGAAATGGAACGTGATTTTGGAATAAAAGCCACTCTCGTAATCGATAATATAATGTATTGACAAGTTATTTTTGTTTTGCTATCAGCGATATTGTGATGACATGCGACCGACGATGGTGATTTTTCATGCGGTTTTATTAAATTTTGTCATTTGATAACGCTGATACACGCCGCTAATTGATGGTATATTAGGAAGAAGTTTAAACAAAAAGATTACTGAGGCCCATACCTAACTAACAAATCAGATTCTATTATTATTTCAACTATTGTTCAAACATACATTACTGATCACTACCTAATAATCAGTGATATAGTTTTAACTGAAAATAAAAAAAATCAATTCTTAACAAAAACAATTTTTTTTTTTTTTATTGAAATTAACGTGTCTCGGCATCAGGGGCCATTGACACAGGTAATTATAATATTACAAGAGGTTTTACAAAAATATACGCTATCTACAGACAAAAGAAAAAAAAAGTAATTTACAAAACTATAGGGTACAGGAAAATAATTTATACTAATTTAAATTTGATTAAATAAATTCACATCTTTTAAAATTAAACAGTTTTCCAAATTCACTAGGACATCTAAGGATACTAATGCTATCACTCAAACCATTCTTAGCCCCTTGAGTTTTAAAGTAAATGCAGTCTTCCTCTAATAAATGTTTGACCGTTAAAGTCCTGTTACAGTACAAACTAAGAGGTTGGGCTTCGGCAGACAGTAAATGTTTATGAGTCAATCTTGTATGTCCAATTCTCAGTCTTCTAATGATGGTACTCTCTTTCTTTGACAGAGAGGGCATTTCGAAATAGTGCAGATTTGGCAGAATTTCTCGAAGTTTTAAATTATTAATATTGTGCCAATGATTTTCCCACTGATTATGGACCTTTTGGCGGAATGCAGTTTTTAGGTCATTAACTAATTGGATATTTTTTGGTGGTAGATTCATCTGAATAGGGAAACGGAAGTTCCTACTGAAGCAAGAAATTTGTAACAATCGTGTATTTCTTGGACCAAGGGATGTTGAGTATAAATATTTTTAATAGAGTATATCGAAAAAAGGGAGTCTGTACATATAGCGACATAGTTATCCTCAGCAGTTAATGATTTAAAAGCCTGAAGTATCCCATAAAGTTCCCCAGTATGAATACCGCATGAGGAAGGTAGCAAGAAGGATTTCTGGAACCCATCATTTGAGGTGACAGAACAACCTACACCGGATTGATCTTTAGAAGCATCCGTAAATATAATTCTTTTAAATTTGTTGCTATAAATTATTTCCGTAAATGATTGCCTAAAGAATTCTTTTGGTGTGTTACTTTTATTGACTTGGCTAAGCGAGGTATTAAATTTGGGTATTTTTTTTAGCCAAGGAGGACTTTTAGAAATGGGAAAAGGCATCGTTCTAGTGAGCTCAATATCACCGAGTAAGGATTTTAGAGCCTAAGGAATTGAGACAACAGCCCTAGGAGAAGTAATACTGACGAATGTGTTATTGTTTGAAACCAACAGTGAGAACACAAGGTTTGAAGGGTTTGCAGATAAAATTAAAATAGAAAATTGGTTAGATGTGTATAGTATTATTGTCTAAGAATGGAAAATCCTTCATTTTCTGTTGACGATACTGTTGAAATGATGGGTGTAAGCAAATCAATGATATATAACGTTAAGTCAATTAAAAAGTGGAGCTATTAAACCCCCAAAGAAAAATGCAGGAGGTAAGAAAAAAGTGGAATTTACTGAACAAATTAAAAGCGGAATAAGAAGAAAAGTTCACAAATTTTATTTTAAAAAAGAGATACCAACACTTGCCAAGGTTTTGGACGCAATCAATAGTGATCCATATTTTCCCAAAAAGGGAAAGACAAAAATAAATTTGAAATTCAAGTACGATAAACAGGACAAGAAAGCAGTACTTATTGATTCTGGGGAAATTGTTTGTTGGAGACGGATATACCTCATTTTTAAATTACGTGCATATGGAAAAAAAATATATTTAATTTGGACGAAACCTGGGTGAATGAAGGTTATACAGCAAAATGTAGCAGGACACAAACATTCAATCTTCACTACAAGCTTTTTGGGACGATTATCTACAAGATTGAAGGTTCCTTCCGTTAAAGGACGACGTCTAATAATTATAATTCATTATGGGGTCTATTCTGTAAAAATTCCTTTATATTTAACGGCATTTAAAAATATTTTCTTCTTTAATTCGGTCACTTCTATATAAATATAAAGGAATTTTTACAGAATAGACCCCATTGTAAGTGATAACGGGTTTTCAAAACGTGGTTCTTTAATACACTGGCTAGCAAAATTAACGCACCACTAAATTATTTCGAATTATTTTTGGAAATTCATATAAAAATGAAAATATTTATTTTTATTTTAAACTGCCATAGCACACACATTCTAAATTTATACAGTCGGTTTTTTTTATCGAAGTCTAATTACCTTATCTTCATTTTGTTGGATTTCAGATAAAATTTGAATTAACATAGGTATCTCTTTTTCTTTATGTTGTATTCACTTAAAAATGATATGCCAAAGGAATCTTTAATAACAATTTATTATGCCCATGTATATTCAACCCTTAATTACAACGTTACTGTTTGGGGTCAGGCATCAGATATCTCTCGTGTATTTATTATCCAAAAACGAATATTACGGTTAATTTTTAGTTTGGGTTACAGGGATAGTTGTCGAGAAATATTTAAAAATAATAAAATGCTTACTGTTACTGCAATATACCTCTATAAATTATTGTCTTTTACTTTTAATAAAATAAGAAATCTCATAATGAAAAAAGATATACACGGGTATAATACCAGAAATGCTGAAAATATATATTTAAAACAACATTACCATACCAGCTACAAAAAATCACCATACTACGCCGGTTCTTACCTCTTTAAAAAACTGCCATCAAACATAAAAAAAATAATCAAACCCTACAAGGCTTCCAGAAAGATCTTAAGCAGCTATTAACAATTAATGTTTTCTATTCATTAGATGAGTTCCTACAGTATACGGTTGCTTAGCTGACATATGAGATTTTTATAGATTTTTATGTACTGTGTTGTATTGTTAATGAAACTGAAGCTACCGCTTAAAATTAACAGCTAATATGGCCGGCCGCCAGGGACGAACTACGTTAGGGGTCCCGTCAGGGCCTCACCAATTTTTTTTTTACTATTTAGAAGTCGTGAGATAAAAGAATCAGAAAATTGAAAAATTATGAAAAATTCTGCGGAAAGAAAATAAGAAAATTTAAAGTTTTAAAAATTCTGTAACTTCGCAAATAATTCGCGAACTTGGTCAGCGACATGGTGAAAAAATTTCTTAGCCTCTGTAGAATACTCCTTTTAAAAATGAAGCTCTAAAAATTTTGCGGAAAGAAAATACGAAAATTTAAAGTTTCGAAAATTTTCTAACTTCGCAAATAATTCGCGAACTTGGTCAGAGACATGGTGAAAAAATTTATTAGTCTCTATAAGCATCTCATTCACAGGATCAAGCTTTAAAAATTTTGCGGAAAGAAAATACGAAAATTTAAAGTTTCGAAAATTTTTTAACTTCGCAAATAATTCGCGAACTTGGTCAGAGACATGGTGAAAAAATTTATTAGTCTCTATAAGCATCTCATTCACAGGATCAAGCTTTAAAAATTTTGCGGAAAGAAAATACGAAAATTTAAAGTTTCCAAAATTTTCTAACTTCGCAAATAATTCGCGAACTTGGTCAGCGACATGGTGAAAAAATTTCTTAGCCTCTGTAGAATACTCCTTTTAAAAATGAAGCTCTAAAAATTTTGCGGAAAGAAAATACGAAAATTTAAAGTTTCGAAAATTTTTTAACTTCGCAAATAATTCGCGAACTTGGTCAGAGACATGGTGAAAAAATTTATTAGTCTCTATAAGCATCTCATTCACAGGATCAAGCTTTAAAAATTTTGCGAAAAGAAAATACGAAAATTTAAAGTTTCCAAAATTTTCTAACTTCGCAAATAATTCGCGAACTTGGTCAGAGACATGGTGAAAAAATTTATTAGTCTCTATAAGCATCTCATTCACAGGATCAAGCTTTAAAAATTTTGCGGAAAGAAAATACGAAAATTTAAAGTTTCCAAAATTTTTTAACTTCGCAAATAATTCGCGAACTTGGTCAGAGACATGGTGAAAAAATTTATTAGTCTCTATAAGCATCTCATTCACAGGATCAAGCTTTAAAAATTTTGCGGAAAGAAAATACGAAAATTTAAAGTTTCGAAAATTTTTTAACTTCGCAAATAATTCGCGAACTTGGTCAGAGACATGGTGAAAAAATTTATTAGTCTCTATAAGCATCTCATTCACAGGATCAAGCTTTAAAAATTTTGCGGAAAGAAAATACGAAAATTTAAAGTTTCGAAAATTTTCTAACTTCGCAAATAATTCGCGAACTTGATTCATATCTGAAAAAATTAATAGCTAATATGGCGGCCGCCAGGGACGAAATGCGTTAGGGCCCTCAGGGGTGCCATAACTGCCAAAGTGTTTGTAAAGACAAAAAAGTGATCGCGAATTCAATATGATATGGAGTGAAATTAATATTTACAGAGCAGAAACGGAAACCGAGAGAGAAGAATTCTAAAATTAACTTTTTGTAAGCTGATAATAATAAGATATGTTTTTTGAATTGTGTATTTTATATACGCGGATTTTGAGCTTCATCTTGTGTAGAAAAAATCATAACTAAGGAGATCACAAAACGTAAATCTAATCAAACGCGTGAATTGTTGGCGAATTTATAGAATTTTCAAAACTTTGAACTTTTGGATTTTCTGCCCGAGAAATGTTTAGAGTTTCATACTGACAAGGAGATATCTATACAGACATAGATATTTATTGACCATCCCGCTAATAAAGTTCTCGAATTATTTGCGAAGTTAGAAAATTTTCGAAACTTTAAATTTTCGTATTTTCTTTCCGCAAAATTTTTAGAGCTTCATTTTTAAAAGGAGTATTCTACAGAGGCTAAGAAATTTTTTCACCATGTCGCTGACCAAGTTCGCGAATTATTTGCGAAGTTAGAAAATTTTGGAAACTTTAAATTTTCGTATTTTCTTTTCGCAAAATTTTTAAAGCTTGATCCTGTGAATGAGATGCTTATAGAGACTAATAAATTTTTTCACCATGTCTCTGACCAAGTTCGCGAATTATTTGCGAAGTTAGAAAATTTTGGAAACTTTAAATTTTCGTATTTTCTTTCCGCAAAATTTTTAAAGCTTGATCCTGTGAATGAGATGCTTATAGAGACTAATAAATTTTTTCACCATGTCTCTGACCAAGTTCGCGAATTATTTGCGAAGTTAGAAAATTTTCGAAACTTTAAATTTTCGTATTTTCTTTCCGCAAAATTTTTAGAGTTTCATTTTTAAAAGGAGTATTCTACAGAGGCTAAAAAATTTTTTCACCATGTCGCTGACCAAGTTCGCGAATTATTTGCGAAGTTAGAAAATTTTGGAAACTTTAAATTTTCGTATTTTCTTTTCGCAAAATTTTTAAAGCTTGATCCTGTGAATGAGATGCTTATAGAGACTAATAAATTTTTTCACCATGTCTCTGACCAAGTTCGCGAATTATTTGCGAAGTTAGAAAATTTTGGAAACTTTAAATTTTCGTATTTTCTTTCCGCAAATTTTTTAAAGCTTGATCCTGTGAATGAGATGCTTATAGAGACTAATAAATTTTTTCACCATGTCTCTGACCAAGTTCGCGAATTATTTGCGAAGTTAGAAAATTTTGGAAACTTTAAATTTTCGTATTTTCTTTCCGCAAAATTTTTAGAGCTTCATTTTTAAAAGGAGTATTCTACAGAGGCTAAGAAATTTTTTCACCATGTCGCTGACCAAGTTCGCGAATTATTTGCGAAGTTAGAAAATTTTGGAAACTTTAAATTTTCGTATTTTCTTTTCGCAAAATTTTTAAAGCTTGATCCTGTGAATGAGATGCTTATAGAGACTAATAAATTTTTTCACCATGTCTCTGACCAAGTTCGCGAATTATTTGCGAAGTTAGAAAATTTTGGAAACTTTAAATTTTCGTATTTTCTTTCCGCAAAATTTTTAAAGCTTGATCCTGTGAATGAGATGCTTATAGAGACTAATACATTTTTTCACCATGTCTCTGACCAAGTTCGCGAATTATTTGCGAAGTTAGAAAATTTTCGAAACTTTAAATTTTCGTATTTTCTTTCCGCAAAATTTTTAGAGTTTCATTTTTAAAAGGAGTATTCTACAGAGGCTAAGAAATTTTTTCACCATGTCGCTGACCAAGTTCGCGAATTATTTGCGAAGTTAGAAAATTTTGGAAACTTTAAATTTTCGTATTTTCTTTTCGCAAAATTTTTAAAGCTTGATCCTGTGAATGAGATGCTTATAGAGACTAATAAATTTTTTCACCATGTCTCTGACCAAGTTCGCGAATTATTTGCGAAGTTAGAAAATTTTGGAAACTTTAAATTTTCGTATTTTCTTTCCGCAAAATTTTTAAAGCTTGATCCTGTGAATGAGATGCTTATAGAGACTAATAAATTTTTTCACCATGTCTCTGACCAAGTTCGCGAATTATTTGCGAAGTTAGAAAATTTTGGAAACTTTAAATTTTCGTATTTTCTTTCCGCAAAATTTTTAAAGCTTGATCCTGTGAATGAGATGCTTATAGAGACTAATAAATTTTTTCACCATGTCTCTGACCAAGTTCGCGAATTATTTGCGAAGTTAGAAAATTTTGGAAACTTTAAATTTTCGTATTTTCTTTTCGCAAAATTTTTAAAGCTTGATCCTGTGAATGAGATGCTTATAGAGACTAATAAATTTTTTCACCATGTCTCTGACCAAGTTCGCGAATTATTTGCGAAGTTAGAAAATTTTCGAAACTTTAAATTTTCGTATTTTCTTTCCGCAAAATTTTTAAAGCTTGATCCTGTGAATGAGATGCTTATAGAGACTAATAAATTTTTTCACCATGTCTCTGACCAAGTTCGCGAATTATTTGCGAAGTTAAAAAATTTTCGAAACTTTAAATTTTCGTATTTTCTTTCCGCAAAATTTTTAAAGCTTGATCCTGTGAATGAGATGCTTATAGAGACTAATAAATTTTTTCACCATGTCTCTGACCAAGTTCGCGAATTATTTGCGAAGTTAGAAAATTTTGGAAACTTTAAATTTTCGTATTTTCTTTCCGCAAAATTTTTAAAGCTTGATCCTGTGAATGAGATGCTTATAGAGACTAATAAATTTTTTCACCATGTCTCTGACCAAGTTCGCGAATTATTTGCGAAGTTAGAAAATTTTGGAAACTTTAAATTTTCGTATTTTCTTTCCGCAAAATTTTTAAAGCTTGATCCTGTGAATGAGATGCTTATAGAGACTAATAAATTTTTTCACCATGTCTCTGACCAAGTTCGCGAATTATTTGCGAAGTTAGAAAATTTTCGAAACTTTAAATTTTCGTATTTTCTTTCCGCAAAATTTTTAGAGCTTCATTTTTAAAAGGAGTATTCTACAGAGGCTAAGAAATTTTTTCACCATGTCGCTGACCAAGTTCGCGAATTATTTGCGAAGTTACAGAATTTTTAAAACTTTAAATTTTCTTATTTTCTTTCCGCAGAATTTTTCATAATTTTTCAATTTTCTGATTCTTTTATCTCACGACTTCTAAATAGTAAAAAAAAAATTGGTGAGGCCCTGACGGGACCCCTAACGTAGTTCGTCCCTGGCGGCCGGCCATATTAGCTGTTAATTTTAAGCGGTAGCTTCAGTTTCATTGTATTGTTACTTTGTTCTTTTTATTTATTTATTTATTTATCTATGTATGACTTACCTTATTCATATTTTGTAGATATGGCTTCAAAGGTCAATAAATATTATTATTATTATTATTTAGGTTTTATTGCTAAAATTTATCATTTGCACTGAAAAATTTGTTCGCCGAAGAGTGTACCCAGGCAGTCATTTTACTGGAAGAGGGATGGCTTTCGCAGAATTGGACAGAGATTTCCCGTTTCCGTATGATCGAACGTTATAGGGAGACAGGTCAGCACTTAAGAAGTTCTGGTCAAGGCAGACATCGCATAACTACGCAAGTTCAAGATCGTTTTTAAAGAGTCTCTGCTTTAAGACAACGGTTTGTGACAAGAAGATTGATGCAGACACAGCTACAGGAAACAGATGGACTCAGAATTTCAACTGATACTGTTCGTCGACGCCTAGCTAAATCTGATCTGAGACCAAGAATCCCAGCGCGAGTACAGCTTTGACCCCAGAGCATCGTAGAGCAAGGTTACATTTTGCTAGAGTACACATTGATTGGGCTGATGAAAGCAGATTTCATCTCTACAACTTAGACGTATAAGAGTTTATCGAAGACCAAATGAAAGATATGCCCAATGTAACTTCCAAAACACCAGATTATTAGGTGGAAGGTCAGTTTTGATTTGGGGAGGAATCTCTTTAACTGCTCGTACTGACAGTTTAACAGCAGATAGGTACATGAGATGGATCCTGCAAGAACATGTGATACCATTTGGCTCTTACATTGGTGACAATTTTTTGTTTCAGCAAGATAATGCTAGACCACATGTTGCTCAGATTGTGCAAAATTATTTTAATGAGGTTGGAATTGAAACTATGGATTGGCCAGCAAACAGTCCTGATCTTAACCCAATGGTGAATGTTTGGGACATGATCTACTGCTATTTTCAAGAACTTCCTAACTTTGAATAGGCTTACTGGAGATATTGTTCAAATATAGAATAATTATGTTTTAAGGGCAGTATTTTAAGAGGTTCTTACTACTGTTTATCATATTAAATTTTCATTAAATTATATTACGTAGTTTGAAAGTTATTCAAGAAAAATTGATTTGCAGTGGCGTCCTTTTGGAGGCCGTATCTCCGTAGGGAGGGCCGCTAGAATGAAAAATTATGAGAATTTGTCATCTTATGATTTAATGTTCTACCTGAATCCGATAGACCTCCCACATTTTCCCGGACATCCTGTAGATTCAGTGATACCTCGTTCTTAACGTCAAACTCGGAAGAGGATGTATCAAAAAAACACCTACCAATTATTTTGAAATATTGAGAGAAAAATTTGACATATACAAATTCTGTACATTGAAGATAAAGAAAAAACCGGTTTTATCTTCATTCGAATTCAAGAATAGCTTGTCCGCTACAAAAAAAAATCGAAATCTTTTTCCAAGAATGTAAAAATACAAAATAAATTTAATCGGACAAACAAATCTGAACGTAAACATTTAATTGTTTTCATTTCCTGTAAATCCTTATCTCATACAGCGTAAAATGTACATTAAAACCAACCACGTTTCGTATCGGCGAGGCAGAAATCGCCCAAACCGATAACCTCGCAATAGGTTTAACTTCGATAATAGATTTTTACGAAACGAACACAATGAAAAGTTCACGCAACTTTGTCGCCGTTATTTATTTATAGAAACGATTAAAACGACTGCAGTTTTGTACAGGGTGAATCGCGATACACTCTTTTTAACATGAATTGCGAGTCTAGGGCCAGTACCTTTTTGAAAAGAGAAAAAAGGACTACGATGTTGAGCCCCCTGTCTGGGGGCAAAAAGGATATTTTAAGCTTTAAAAAGGCACAAGGACATTTTGCTTCAAAAAAGGACAGGTGGCAGCCCTAGTCAGTACATATTCTAAAGCTCTAGATAATAGAAGCCAGAGGAGAAATGGATTTCCATGCAACATAATGTAATTGACACAAATTACTAAGAATGTTGTCTATTCAGAATGAAATCTTCAAGGGTGTCTACAAAACAGTCTTTATCTTTCTAGCCACGAAGGTAAAAAATGGCAGCGTTGTGATTATTTTTTCTCTCACCCAAACTGCCAGATGAAAAAATCTTGCAAGGAGAAAAAAGTCGCAATCAAGTATCTCGGTTTCTAGACATAAAAATATATTTATTTTCTAGCATAAGGTAGGTACAAATACTACTTTTAATATCTGTTAAAGAGGACGACTTGCAAGGTCAAATAGGATGTTTGTCAACCCAAAAACGAATTTTCCGACTATTTAAGGTACCATTTCGGTAGGCGCGACAGACGACCGCCGGCGCGACCGAGAAGTGTCGCTTCACATCTAAAATACATACAATTATATGAAACACATTTCGCACGGCGCGACACGAGAAGTGAATCTGTCTCGGGGTCACTGTCCTCGGAGTGTCGCACTCGAGGTTGGAAATTTCTTTTGATCTAGACAGCGTTGCCAGATTTTGGAACAGTATGGGTTGGCTAAATACCCAAAGGGTGGAGGCCAAAAAACAAAAAGAAGAAGAAGAACAGTATGGGTAAAAAAAAACCGTAGATCTGAACAGTAGATTTTAATACAGGGGGAAATAATTATAATTTGCAGTGTAGTAAATAAAAAAACAAGTATATAAGAAACGAAAAATAAACATTATTCGACCCAAATTAGAAAGTAAACAAAGAATAAAAACATTTTTACTATATACTTAACGTACGTGAAAAAAACAAACGAAAAATAATAAGTACCTACTTCTTTTAGATCAGTCTGAATCAGATAATTCAAAATCGTAGTGTTTGGCAAATGGATGTTCTTTTTATGATGCCCTATTAATTCTTTGTTTCATTTTAAATAAAAACAATGGTTATCTTGATGTTTTTTTTTTTTATGGAGCTAACCTACAGTAGTGGATGCTTATTGCGCTGCTTTTACTGCAGAAAATTTACTAGAGAAAATATTCTTTAACCATTTGCTGAAGAATGAGGAAAATTTAATAAATTAAGAACAAAATTTACTGGAGACAAAAACACTGGATCTACGTAAAAACAGTAGGTCTGACAACGCTGATCATTCCCTCGAATGGTTATTTGCGAGTACCTTTAATATTAATCAAATACCTGCTCCTACATATTTTTTTAGCATAAGTTAGGTACAAATACCACTTTAATTTCAAAAACAGCAGCGGTTTGTTTTTTTACATTTTCAGGAGAGTGACATTATACGAGAAGATATTAAATTAGATGGTAGTCTAACTAAAATTTCTATTAGGGTGAAATTAAAGCCTAATGACTAAATAATGATGAATAAAATTTTCACAAAAAAAGTTATTTTTTATTTGATTTTTGAAATTTTTCGATTTTAAAAACTCGACATGTGTTTAATTTTTACTTAAAAAAAAAAATCTTAGAGGTCTTAGAAACTCGGACCTTGTTTAGCGGAAAGTTAGAATACCTCTTCAATACTTACGAATTTTGAATAAACCAGCAGGTTGGGGTTTTGCTTACCTGTAAAAAAAAAACAAAATTAGTAAATTACAAACAAATTATATTCCGTTTAAATACCATGAAAGTCAAACATCACTCAATCTGTTTAGTAATACCAGAGACAACAGAGACGTGTAACTTAATAGGAAAATATGTTCGGTGGTCCATTTAAATTACATATATGACCCTCTTTTTCTTTTACATTGATCTTTACATATGTCTATCTCTCTCCAATAAAACTAACACCATTTTCAGAGGGCGCTGGTGTTGCTGGTTTTTTTGACGTCGAAATATCGATTAAAAGTATTAAAACTGACAACTGACAATGTTATGAATGTTGTTATGAACATGTGCATTTTATTAAAATTAATTTAATTTGGGCTCCGTATATTTCTTTTAGTCTGATTTTGTTGTTTAATTAATTTTCTTTGGGGGGAATGTTTATTTTTGCATATTATTTTTTGCATGAAGCAATTTCTGGAGCCAAACTCGCGTTTTTGTACACATTTCTTTTTAGAGGTAAGTAATTTCCAATTTATTAAGAAAACCACTGTATAATGTGTGTGTTTAATAATATATTACACAATGACTATAATTATTTTAGGTGAATTGGAACAGAGATCCATTGTTACAGCTACTTGTGTTCATTAAGTAGGTAGATGAATGTCTGGACAGCTTTAATGGCAGCACAAAGTTCCTATCTACTAGAAAAGTAAAATGTATGCTGAGTAAAAAATCTGCACATGTAGTATTGGCAAAGGACTTTTGAAATGATTAGAGATTAGCTATTTCTTACATACACCTACCTCTAACAGCCACTCTAAAGGAAGAAAAAAAAATTGAATCACAAAAGGGCAGAATTTTAAATCGGGATGCATTTGAAAATACATTTGGGGACATCAGGTCGGTTTTGGATTTTATAGAGAGATCAATCTCAAGAAAAGTTAATTTATCCTGCAGAACAACCAGTAGCTTAAGTAGGATTTGCTATAACTTTATTAGAAATTTTCTTTGATAATAAATTGTAATATAGGTACCAATTATTGTTTCAAATGAAATTGAAAAAGAGTTAAATATGAAATTAGATTTTTCATGAGTAAAATGTTATATTCATTCGAACATTGTAAGGTAATCTATAATTAAGGGAATATGGAAAATAGGTATACCCTGGTGGTGTAAGAGAAAGGTAAGAGGCAATTACAAAAATGTATTTATCTTTAAATAGTGTTTATTATTAATAATATTATTTGCTATGTTTGAAAAGTACCTCCTGCTTCCGAACAGATCGAATAGATTAGACTAATAGTTGGAGAAGGTCCACCTAGTAACCAAATTAGGAGACTAGGAAAACTTTTACATGACTGGGGACACAACAGGAATGCACACACACAAGATACACAAACAAACGAAATAACAGGGGTAAGCCTTCAGCAACGTCCTGTTTAAATGATGATAGTATGTCATCCTTCATTCCCTTTTAGAAGGCATGGCATATAAATCTATTGATCTTGATTACTATAAGAGGAGTTAGCAGGGGTCTAGCAGGTTTCGATCCAGTTTACAGGATGGGAACTTACTTGACTCGGGCCTTATACATTTGTGTTGAGTGTATGTGTGTTTCATTTCCATGGTTTCTATTAAAATAAACAGTCATAACATATCCATACCTTTTTGCCAGACTAACATAAGTGACATTTGTTCAAATGGCACTTATGATAGTCTGGCAAAAAGGTATCGATACTATACTTTATAAAATATTTGTTACATTAGTTTTTAAATATATTATGAATATATAATAACTATTACTTTCTTTGTAATTTGTCACAAAATGATACGAGGTACTTTCTAAACGAAGCAATTGTAGTTTGTTTTTCTGTACCTTACAAAAATATAATTTATAGAAAAAGAGTTTGGTGTATTATTTTTCCAAGTTTAAATATTTAATAATCAATAGAATTTTTAAGTTTTTTTTAGCGAAATTTACAAGTAATAAAAACTATGTTCACTGTTTATATTAAACTGATTAAAACTTCCTTTATTAAAATGATTAATGTGATAAAAAATTTGATGTTATTGGAAGCTTTTATATTTTTTTAATATACAGTGAAACAATAGTTTTTGTTTCTCCTGTAAATTTGTATAGAAAAACTATTTCTGAATCCATGTTTGAATTTCCCGCCCTAAAGCATTTTTAATTTTCCCGCTATTTACTAGTGGCGCCATCATAGACTGGTTGTGGTTACAATCACCCAAATAACTTTTACTGAACAAAAAAAATACATTGAGTTACACGTCTCGCTGGATTGTCTCTGGTAATACTCACAATGCCTTGTTCTAGAAATTTTCTTATCTAATCTAACCTCGTATAAACAATATTTTTTGACAGAATTCATAATAGAGTTTATATATAGGATGGAAGAAAGATTTTCCCCGGCGGGGTCTTATGGAACTTCCTCAGTGTTCGAGAAAGTCTCGAACACATTGAATGTATTATTTACAATAAATATATATTTTTTTGTATCATACTGTATATTTCTATTCATAGTATAGACCCGCAGTGGAAGAGCTCTGGTTTTCCCTAATCTTTTAAAATACCAAAATAAGCCCCAATCTAAAACAATTTTAAAGGATGGTTTTTCCCGAGCAATAGGCCTGGTACTTCTGGGGGTTTAAAGAGGTAGACAGAGTTGATAAAAAGGGTATCGCTGACAATAATCAGAGACTCAACGATATTTCGTGTTTAAATAAAACGTTTGTAAGCGGTTAAAAATTACATGGTCCTTCGAGTAAAAATAGGTTTTAGACAAGTTTTAGTAGTTTTTCTTCTTCGACAAGGCCTATGGTGTAACGAGACGTGTAGTTCTCCTACACTCAGGTTGCCAGTAAAAGATTTAGTTTTTTAAAAGTTATACACAAGTACAAAAATTTCAATTTCAACTCAATTTCAATTTATTCAGTAATACAGTAATAAGTCTACATTTTTCTTACATAATAGTACAAAACTGTTAGGTGAGGAACACGAAAACATACTAAAAACCTAGGTGAAGTGCCTGTATTGTCTTTTTGTTTATTTCCGGACCCCTTCTCAATTATAATTATATTAATTTAACTTTAATATTGGCATAGGATAGATATCTAGTTTATACATGTATGAAAGATACATATTTTTTAGCAAGAAATATGATAAAAATTGAGAAAAAATTACAAGTAAATAATAATAATTATATACGAAATAGACAATGTGGAGACAACATCAGCAAAAGAAAAGTAAATTTTGTTAAATAAACAAACAAGGACAGTCCGTAGTAAGTTATGTTTATGCGTATAGAACGATTTGTACATGACTGTACGTATAGAATGATTTGCACATGACTAGAGATATTAATTGGTAAACTTATGAGAATAAGAGGTAAAAAGTATTTGGGGAATTTATCATATACTTCTTCGTTTCCCGCTTAAACCGTTCTCTGTCTATAATCTTTTTTTAGGTGTGGTAGAAGTACAATAAAAAATTTAGGAAAGAAATAAAAACAGGATCGTAGAGTTACTGCTTTTTTAAAGAAAGAAACATATTAGTAGCGGCTCGTGTTTTACGTGTATTTTTAAATTGTTATTTATTCTTATTAAATACTCAAAAGTAAAAATGAATCTTATGTTCATAATTTTTGTTTCATTGTATAAGTTATCGGAGGAAAACAATTTATTCTTTTTAAATATAATTTTTAATAGTGTATTTTGAATTGTTTGTAGGGTAGTATTAAAAGTTCCTCCCCATACAGTAACACAATATCTTAGAATTGATTCGGCTAGAGAATTATAAGGAATTATCAAATTTTTTCTAGATAAAATGTCTCTTAGAATATAGAATTGATGTATTAGAGCTCTTAAACGCTAATTAATATGTATTATATGATCTGACCAACGAAGATGTTGATATATAATCCCATAATACATCATAGTAGAAACTTTTTCAGTATTTGTACAACTACAGTTATTATTTTTGCAATCTAGTTCATGTAGTTTTATAGTAATCTCTTGTGGCTGTTTTGTGACTAAAGTAGTAAAAGTTACATATTTTGTTAGTTTATTGCAATTTAATAGACTCAATAGAAGTTTTTATTTCATTCCAATCAGTACCAGTTACTAGTAAGACTGTATCATCGGCATAACAAATTGAATGTCCAATGAAGTTATTTAATTGAATAATATTATTTATGTACAATAAGAAAAGTATTGGACCTAAGACTGTTCCTTGAGGAACACCGATATTTTACTTCTGTGGTAGAACTTATTTCACTTCCAATCTTTACTCTTTGTGTTCTATTTGTTAAATAATTTGATAGTAAGTTAAAGACAGTATCTCGAACACCATCAATTTCAATTCAAAATCTTTATTTATATATTTACAGTTATTAATTACAGATTGTTTCACAATTTTTAACAGGTATTTATACGATATATTAATTATATAGTAATATATCTATAATATCTTGTTGCTTGTGTCCTTTTCTGTGTCCCTTTTTGGTCTTCCATACTCCTTGTACTTGGACATTATTATGGCAATGTGGCAAACTTGGGTTCTAGGAAATATATTACTGCATTTTCAGTGTTTGAATTTTATACAAAACCATATTGTCTATCTGTTATAATGTTGTGTTTATAAAAGAAGTTCATAAAAGCCATAGATAAAGTAATAACTTCTGAAATCATGATATCTTATCAGCTTTCTTCAATCCCAGAACGTAAAATTTGATGGGGCTCGTGTGAGATCTTTCGCGACATCGGATCTCATCCAAACGATGCTTTCATTATCCATCCCAGGCCACTGCACTACTGGCATACCGCAACAGGCGTGTTTTTCATTCGGAAGAATTGAAATACTCAGACCGCAACCATTTTGATGTACTTTTCGTGTTTTATATGACAGCGTTGTTGGAGCGTCGCGACTGCATCGGTCAAAATATAATATGGCGCCCGCGTGACTCTTTTTGGTTACCTGTATCGGATTACGATGAGTCTAAAATTACATGGACGAGAGGGTGATTTTTTAAATTCAGTAGATTAAGATTTTTTAATTTTCTTACATAATAATTTTTAAAAAGCGATATAAAATCGTGGGGCGATGATGGGCCAAACCACAAAAGTAATAATATGCCATTAACAATGTTTATTTACTCAACAGGGATCTGTTAAATTATTTTTACTTTTTAGTGCAATTTTTTAATAAAATCGTTTAACTTAAAAAAAATTGTATTTATTTTATTTTCATCTTTTAAGTTAAATTATGTGTGTTGTATAGTAGTCTACATTAATACTTAAATAATTACTATATATGTACATTTCTTTTCTGAAGCGCTACTAATATTGATCTTGAATTGTAAATATTTTCTACTTGTAGAGGTTACATACTTACCTTATTTTTGTTGATTAAAATGAATAGAAAAATTAGGACAAGAATGAAATAATTTGGTATTAATGGGCTTTAAATTTGTACATTTATAAAGGGCGCTTACAAAACCCGTAATTTGCCGAAAATAAAAATAATGCATACACAGGTATCGCAATCAGTAACGTAAATAACTTATGAAAAGGAAAAAACAAACAAAAGGCACACGTAATTACGTGTGGTCCGTGCGGCGCCTGCTAGATCTGGTCGTAGTAATAGAAATAGAAAACGTCTGGTTATTTTGGTTTAGAACGATAGATAGATACTATTTTGCCTCGCCTTTTTGATAGTCGACAATATGCGCTTGGCAAACTAGCTGACGCGTGGAAAACAAAATTTTTTTATGCATCCCGAAAATTTTTATTTGGCACCTTACTAATATCGTATACAGTGAGGTCCTAAAGTAATGGATAAATTAATGATTGATTATTAATTTTAAATGTAAATTATTGACTTAAGAAGAGGGGTCATGTGACACCGTATTTTAAAGGATTGTTAATTATCTATTCAGCAACCTAGTGGATTTAAATTTTTGGACATTTTTTATAAAAATTGAGGGGAATCTGGTCATTTGCCGTTTTTTTTTCTCTTTTTATTTATTACTTCTTTAATTTATCTAATGGGTTTTCTTGTAATTACTGGTGGTCCTTTTGTTCCTACTTCTTTTCTATTATACCTAATTAAGCTTTGTAACTTACCCAGTTTGTCTTTGATAAAAAAGGTAATTGTCGCGAAAAACTTACGTGCTTTATCATTGTCTTATCGAAGATAAATAATGACGTAACATAGCATTTATTGTAAACGAGTTAGATTATATTATATAGGTACGTACTTAGTTTCTTTTAATTTATTTATGTTTATAATGGTATTATTTATTATACGCCATGTGCAATCTGAAAACCTCTATGAATAAATAATGTCAGATTAAAAATTGCTTATTACGGAAATTTGAATACTGCAGTCACTTTAAATAAACAATAGATATATATATTATGAAAGGTAATATTATTTTAATGCTGTACGAACCTTGAGGTTTATTATCGTTTAAATTGATACAGAGGCGGCGTTTGGCAGTTTTATAGACGTGCAGACGTAGATTATAGGCGTGCTGCGGATTACTGGGAAGTCGTGTGTCACAATACTGTCACCTAGTTCCTATCAAGAGTTGCGTTCTACATAATATAGTGCAGTGGTTCTGAAACTTATTTTGCCTATCGCCCACTTTGCGAATAAACATTTGGGTAGCAACCCCCAAATTTTTTTAAGTTTATTATATCCAAATACACCTGTAATTGAACATAAACAAAAAAAAATTAAACCAACTTTAAAAAATTCACTAAAGAGTCAAAAATAATTAATTTTATTACAGTTAATTGATAATAAATAATTTATTTACCCTCTCTGGGATGGGACCAACTTGGAGAACTCCTGCATAAAATGAGCGCAAAAATATTAAAATCCGTCAAGTGGTTCCCGAAAAATTCGCGAACATACATAAAAAAGTTCCACGACAAATATAGAAACCTCCTTTTTTGAAGTCAGTTAAAAAGATACGAATTTAGAACATTACAGCATTACAATGAAGATATCTTATTTCTGAGCTTAAATAAGAATGTTTTTTTCTCTCTGAAATGAATAAATAAAAAAGGATACACACCCACTTAATCACATTTAAAAATATTTTTATTGATATTTAAAGAAGCTTGAATTTAACACTTAACTCTTTGTAGTGAGATGCTTTCCCGAAAGCCTCTAATTAAAAGGAGATGTCAACACGTTAACAGATCGGTGAAACGAACTATGGCCTACTTAAAATCACTAAAATCATATTATTTTGCGCAACGCACACAGTGATGTCACAAAGTAGGGTGGGGCATACAAATCTTTCAAATTATAGATATTAAATAAAGAGATGCAATGACGGTACTCAAAGTGTCTGCACTTTTGCATTACCCTTTTACGACATACCTATGTCAAACTCGAGATAAGTCAGTTTTGGTGATAATCAGTGCGAAAAATGATATCAATTTGAAAAAAAAATCATAAATCAAAAATTAAAAGCGAAATCAACCTGAAATTTTTAGTAAAAATAAAGCTCAGTAAGGGGTTGATTCTGAAAAAAATCTGATTGAAAATGGGAGTTAAGAGGTTTTGTTAAACTGTGAAGAGTATAATTTAGATTTCCACGCATCATTTATCTTCATTCTAGTTTGTATCTGGGTAATGTTATACAGTGTGGAAACCACTTATGGAATAAAATTCTTTATGTCATTATTTTAGAAAATTATAAAAAATGCCGAGACATGTCAACTTTTGAATTGAGTTGTGCGTTATGTAAACATAAATTTAAATGTACAGGGTGATTCACGCAAGTATGCCATAGTCGGTGTTGTTGTTTTTTAATGAAACACCCTGTATATTTGCATACATACATTATTCAGTTTGTTGGAATCGGTTCATTAAGAGGATTTCAAAAATATGCAAATATACAGGGTGTTTCATTAAAAAAAAAACAACACCGACTATGGCATACTTGCGTGAATCACCCTGTACATTTAAATTTATGTTTACATAACGCACAACTCAATTCAAAAGTTGACGTGTCTCGGCATTTTTTACAATTTTCTAAAATAATGACATAAAGAATTTTATTCCATAAGTGGTTTCCACACTGTATATTGTGATGGGAATGATCTTATAAAATAAACTTTAGTTCACTTGGTTTAATGGCCAATAAAAGGTATTTAAAAAATATTTTATTTGACAATTGTGAAAGTGATTAAATTTAATTTGGCATTTAAAAAAGAGCTGTTTTTATCATTGCCCAGGATCCCCCTAGGGGCGAAGTTAGGAATTTAAAAATAATTTCCATCGATTTTTAGAGACTAACATTACGCCCCCTAGGGGTGAAATTAGAATATTAATTGTTCCCACCTTAATTCTTTAGATATGGCCTTTATTTAGACAATTAGACGTTTATGTTTTTCATTTTCAGGATGCTTTATTTGCAAAATCTATCCTATATCACATTGTTTTGATTACTACTTCGAAAAACAATATGCTTTATTTTCGTAATAACTGCACGTTGAGCTTGCCAGAACACAACGATTTTTATACTGTCATTAAAGTTATCAGCCGAACAAAATGCACATTCGGCAAATGGGACAATAAATAATAAACTAGTTAGTGCCAAAGTGTGCAAATATAAATGATCGCATTTGAGCGCCTCCTACACCGATAAAAGTGCGTTTCGAAAACAAATAAATTGCAACTAAATATTCCGACAGATTACGTATTTGTTCGCATTGGCGCCGACTACCGGGGGTGCCGGGACTTCCCGAAGAAACACAAATAAAAAACATTTAAAATAAATTGTAACCTACCTCACTCAGGTATCTTAATAATTTATTAATTCCATTTATTAAATATTACATTCTTATTAAATTCAAAATCCTTCATTTAACGAAAAGTCTCCCAGATAATTAAATCTTATTTACGACACCTAACAAAAAATATCTATAACCCTGTCCTTAAGAGATCCACTTTTCGTGCACGTATCTGGGAACCTAGACCGAAAAACACTTGACACACTTATCTTAAGTGCGTTTAAATAGTAACGTTGTTTTCGATATACAACATTTTCAAGGCAAGTAATAAATCAGCCACCCCCTTTCCACCCAGATTCGTTTTTCGCTGGGAACTAAGACACACAGAGACGTCACAAAAAGCCATTAAAACTGCTATAAGAACCCATACCCAAATTGGCTCGGATTCATTCATTTTTTATTATTTGATGTGCAAGCATTCATTTTATTATTTTACATTCAAGCAATCACTTTTATTATTTGTATCCAGTTATATAGTCTGTACCTTTCTTAAAACGCTCTTCCTAAACGACGCCTATCCTACAATACCTCCTATCTCTGAAAGTGTCAACGTCTCGACACCCAACGTCCTACTTCCCTACCTTTCTACACCATTTTAGTATTTTCTACTATTATATTCATCCCGGCGCTCAACGTCTCGGCGCTCAACGTCTCGACGCTCAACGTCCAGACACCCTACTTCCCTAAGTACCGTATTAAATACCTTCTTCTCCACCACGACGCTAAGCGCCTCGACGCAAGGCGACGCTCATCGCTGCGACGTAACTAAATCGACGCCGTCACAACGCTAGATGAAATTAGTACATAATCTAATGTCTGTATTTTCAATGGTGAATCAAAAGTTTTATGTAACTTTCTTCGAGATACCACCGGGGTCTAGACGAGGGCCTGACATTTTCTTCGAAATATTATCAATGTAACCAATAAACCATATGGCCTTCAGTCGTTCACCCCAAAAGACAGTTGGGTTAGTCATCTGTTTTCGATAGAGGAACTAACTGGTAAATTGGCGTTGTTCATTACTTCCGTTAGTCATCACCTCTATACTCGTCGAAATATTTGCCTAAGAGGGCGCAACCTGTGTATATCTAGAATAGAATCAAATCAACATCAACACAGTAGTTAACCAACTGGCGAATTGACGCTGTTCGTTAACTCCGTTGGTCATCAACCCAAATAAAATATATCTTTATAGCAAATGAACGTGGTCTGCGTTTGAACGGGACTCGAGTGAGATCTCAGTAAATAGTACCAATTGTAATATACTTTGCTAATTATTGTATGAAAAATAAAAGAGTTTAAATATAAATTTGTCTGGTTATTTATGAATTTGCACCAAACTTTGCATCGAATCGTGGTTTATCTTAATTAACATTATCACAACGATATAAATTATCAATTAATTAACTAGACGATCACCTCTACTACTACAGGAAAAAGGCCAAATACAGTAAGTATAGAACTTAAAATAAAATGAACTTGTCAGGTAAATAATAACATTTTAGAGAGTAAAACAACGATCAAAATGGGGTACCGGGGGGTGGGCCGTTACAAAATCTATGTTTTTCCCGTAGATACTCAGTGGAAATTTATAGAAGAGCACGAACTCATTATTGGACTTTTTTTTTAATGTTGTTGTTATTGTCAACGAATCAGGAGATTGGTGACGCCAAGGCGGACGGTACCATAACATGCTCGTCACAGCATCGTAGAGGTAACAGGAACACTTGAATTTTGATCGGGCGAATGCAAGCAAGTAGGCATTCATGCCCGTTAAAGACATTTTTTATTTTGTTCTTTAATTAATTAGATTTTAAGTATTTAGTTTTTTGATAAAACATTATAAAACCATGTTAACAAGTGTTTTGAGACGTATCTTTACAGGGTGTTATAGTTTACAGGGTGATAAATTATTTTAAAACAATAATTATGAAGTTAATTCTTTGAACTTCTAACATTATAATTCTTTTTAGCATTGTGTCATAAAGGATTTTTTAACAAAGGGGCCACTATAGTTATTTTTTGATGGTTTGTTTATTTCTAACAGAGTCACTGCATCGATTGAAATAAATTCAGTATTATTATCGTGTTTTGTTATAATTTCATGGTTATTCTTACATTAGAGACTTAACTGAACTTCGCAGAGAGGACCTTTTTTACATTTTATTTTTTACCTTATTTTACCTGGTTTAACTTTTTTTTTTAATTTTTTTACCTTTTTGTCTTTTTTAAAACTTTTTTTATATTTTTAACTTACTTTTTACTTTTTTTCTAAACTTTTTTTTTATCTTTTTTTAACTTTTTTATCTTTTTTTAACTTTTTTTCCTTAATTTACCTCTTTTTTAAAACTTATTTTACTTCTTTTTGTATCTTTGTATCTTTTTACCTTATTTTACTTCTTTTTACCTTATTTTACTTCTTTTTACCATTTTAACTTTTTATTTTTTAACCTTTTTTTACCATGCGTCATGGTACGCCCCCTGCCAGAAGATAAACAAAACTCGGCACCTCTATATGTTCGATATTTATTTTACTACTTTCCACTATTTAGTGGGAGCCCGGTTGTTAACCGTCACTTGTCAAGATTAATACGAATGATAGTGAATCGTACGAGAACGTACTCAAAAATAAACTGTACGGGACCATCTTTAAGCGCGCGAAGATTTTCGGGAATGTCGAGAATGCCGGTGAAATGATCCCTCAGTTATGCGAGGCTATTTTCGGAAAAACTGTAATCGGAAAATTCGTTCTGTCGCCTCGAAAAGTTTTGCTTCGTTTTCGATTACGATGCGCATAGTTTTGATACAACTATTCAAGTTTTATAGATTCGAAAATGTTCCCAAAACATAACAGTTATGCGTGCTCTTTCCTATATACAGTAAGGACTATAGATTTAAATAAATTCGATATTTTTCATTCAAAATTATTTTGGAATAGCCATAGATACATATCTAAGATTGTTTACAAAATTTCTGAAGCCAACACGAATTCACATTCTAAGCGTCATTGGCAGAAATGGAATTAAATTATTTCGCTATAGAAAAGAAACAAATGTGACGTCTGACAACAGCGCAATAAGAAACAATCGATATTTGTAAAAGTTGACTCGTTTTATTCGTGATTTAACTTCGAAATTTGTTGCCATATGCGTACAAAAACAAATTTAAATACCAAAAACGTATTTGGTGTTGACTTCACAACAAATAATTACATTTTTATAAATGACTAGTTCAGGATGAGGGAATATCCAATATCCTTCGAATTTTGTTTGGTCTAATTACATTATAATATTCACGTTTGACAATTTTGACGTTCCTATTCACACAATGTGCTAACTTTAAAAATATAATGTTTTTTAGTAAACTAGCTTAATTTTTACATGTTGCGACAGATAACAAACTAACCTAAGATTATATATCTTTAAAACATGATTTATTTAATTCATCATTAATAAAAATTCGGTTCAACAACCCATAATCCCATAATACATCTAAATCTAGATAAATTTCAAAAGAATATACTTTTTTTTATAATTTCTTAACCAAATCAGTTGCTATAAGTCAAGCATGTCACGAAATAAAGGTATATAGGTAATTAATAACATCTACCAGTGATTTAGGGTTGCCAGACGTCACGCTTTTGGCGTATTTTCCACGCTTTTTGATTTGATTCTACGCTCAACGTCACTCTTTTTATGCAGATGTCACTCTTTTTATGCAAATGTCACTCTTTTTATGCAAATGTCACTCTTTTTATACAAATGCCACGTAAATAAAAAGGAGGAACTGGATTTATAGAAAATTATAAAGTTAAGTTTTTTTTTTTTTTTTTTTTTAGAAATTTCACAATTAATGGACCTGATTATATAAAAATGCTTGAAATTTGAGTCTGATGCTCTGTCGTCACGGTTGTCACGCTTTTCACTTTCGTAAATCCGACAACCCTACAGTGATTATTAGCAGCTCAGTGGATGTAAAATCTGGAAACCTTGTTGGCCATTCAAGCGCAAAAAAACCTTTTTGCAGTTTGAAAATATAATCAAAACAATCTTATCGGGTGCAATGAAATAATAAAAAAAAAAACATTTAACCTTAACAAAGCAGTTAGTCCAAATTCCACAATAACAAACGGTGGAACATTTTGTGCTTGGTACATATCAGTGCGATGATTCACAGTGTTTTGTTTTATATATGTATGCAATTTTAATTATGTCTATTACATATCTTTCAATAAGTTTAATTGATGAAGCCACTAAATCTAATTATAGAATCCTATAGAACAACCTAGTAAAATATACATACCTGCAATTGATGTGGTTTTAATTTAATATAGTTATTTATATCAATGTATATAACAAGACTGGTAAGTGTATCTGTAACGTGTAGAGGTTGGGGGGTTGCTCCACGGCATTTAGGCTTTATTAGGACCATTGTGCATCCTACTAAATCGATACGACCATTTCTGTCTTGGGGATGGTCAATCCCAAGAAGATAGGTAAGTGCTATTTATAAGGAAAACTTTATTTGATACGATATATTAAGAACAGGAAGTCCCAAAGTGGTCGATACCGATCTCTTGGGATCGAAATCGGTTTCCCAGGGGTCGACACGAACGAAAACTGATTTTTTGGATCGATGAGGTCTATAAATACCCCTAATAATTAAGACTATATCCAAGTTTATCAGTTTTATTATTGTTTTTTAGTCGTTACTTAAACTTTTTTTTTATTTGCAGGCTTATTGTGAGATTTATGATGGCAGACAAAAAAAATGCAGACAATACAGTTTGGACTACTTTCAAATCAACACTTGCCGATATCTCTCATATGTTAAAAGTATCCAGTAAAGATAGTCTGAGATATACATTAAGTAATTAATATCAAAAATTTAATATACTTACAATTTTTTAACTAACTGTTATACCTTGTACATTATTGATAAATATTTCATTTCGTATCACCTTGTATATATAAATATAAATCGTCTCTCTCCTCCATCAATGAGGTGTTGAAAAATAGTGCGAATCATCGAATGGATGCATCACTAGCAACAAAGGTCAACTCGGCTACAATTAGATCACTATTTTCCATGCGCTTTTTTATCTCTTCTAAAGAATGTTGGCTGGCAGTCCCAAAATGAATCATATGATTCTCATACACGGACGAAGATGATAGATAAATGGCCGAGAAGTTTTGCGTATTTTTTTACATAATATAACAAACGTTATTATATTTTAATTTCACAAAAATATAAAATAAGAATATTTTAAGTTCTTAGGTTATAAACGTACTCTTCCACTTGATCCTCAAATACTACTATAAATTACATTTATTGAAAAGAATACATCTTTTTTTAATTATATTATGTTCAATTTTAACTATTTGTTTGTAAAAATGTTGATAAATGTTTTTTATACTGAAAGATGGTCGACATATTTTTAGTTTAAAAGCAAGAGGATTTAATAAACCTACTTTCTATCAATGATACACAAGGGAGTAAAAGTGGCAGTTTAGTCCCTAAAAGGCCTAAACGAAGTCACTAATTTTAGTTACCTAGATGTAAAAAATGCTTTTTTATATAATAATCTTAAAAATAACGTCGAGGCAGTTGATAATTTAGCAAAAAAGTGACCGACAGGAGATTCCGCCAAGATTTATGTTTTACATTACCTTGACCCAGGAACTTTTTAGTTTTGACAGTCGATTAGAGCTTTCCATCATTTTTATGCGAAAACCATTTCGTTTGTTTAGATAAGAAAAAAACACAATTACTAAAATATATACAGGGTCAAATTAGTTTTAAAATTTATTAGAGTAAAAAAATCGATGTGACTTTTCTATAAAATCTAATAAACATTTTTTAATTACATGATTACAATTTCAATATATTTATTATATATTTTAAGTTTTTAAAAAAGTAGAGTTGAATGTCCTACGACGTTTTTGATTCAACTTTATGGAACACACTATGTATAGGTACTAAGAACTAAACACAATCGGTACAGTCAGTGATTTTCGCATAAAAATTCTGATTAATTCGTTTTCGAGTAACGATCAAATCGAATGACTAATCAGTAGGTTATTGGAACCTGCCGGGTAACCAACCAGTATAATATTTATTATATTATTATGTAGAATACTTCGACAAGGTCATCTAGGATAGGATAAGTGACCGACCTTCTAAATTAAATTTTTGAATAATAGGAACACCAACAGAACTGGCTGTGGTGTATAACAGTTTCGGTCACCGCTATATTAAATTTACTGGTGGATATTCAGTGTTACGAGGATCGGTTGAACAATTCCTATACACATTTACACAAATACAATTCCTTATTATCTATAAGATTCTGATTTTCTTCCAGTTTGTCTTGAATAACAAAATACTGTATGAAAATTTTACTTTTACTAGGGGTAATAGTTTTTTTTTTGATTGTATAGATAAGAGTATGAGCCAGGGATAATAAACAGAAAGTAGATGTTTGAGAAAGTCTCGAACACATTGAATTTATTATTTACAATAAATATATTGATATGGTTTGTTTTATATGACTTAAGTGAAACTATATCTTTTATATAATTTAAAAGAATATGAGCGCCAATTATTTATTTTATCTTCCCGGATAGCGTATTCATGGACAGAACTTACTATTGACTGAAATATTTTTAGAGCAAACTCTTTTATCTCTAGGTAGGGTTCAAACAGTTGTTCGTAGATGGGGCAGCCTGCTTTTTATTTTAATTTGATTAATAATAAATAATTCTTCAAAATGTATTATTATGATTAAAACACACCATTACATTATTGTATTTATTTAACTATTAAATAAATTAAATGCTTTTCCTTATATTTTTATAAAAAAAAACAATACAAGTAAAAAAAAATCAATTATTATATTCAAATTTGCCGCATTTTCCCTGTCAAAACTTTTTAACATATGACTTGACAGACAGTCAACAGTCATATATTTGTATTAAACTTCTACAACTAAAATGTGGTTAATCTTATAATAATAATCACTCAGCTTTATTATAATATATCAATGACAATAATTCATGAAGATGTTATTTAACATCATGGTAAGTACTATCTTTATAAATATTAAAACTAAATATAACCTATCTATTAAAATGTCTTATTAGATTTAAGAATACTTATTTAAATTCTTTTTCTTTGTCTATTAGATATGATCATATCATTAATTAAAGTTTAATTAAATCTAGTACAATTACAACTTGGGCCTGTTTTATGGCTTTAATAATTTAGCAACGTTCTTTATACGTCCATGAGATTTCCGTTTCTTAGATCTTAGAGGAAAAACTGCACTATCAACTTCAATGTCTTCGTCACTCATTGCACGAGGCACGAGAAAAAAAAACACCATACAGCAGGTGGTCGATTAAACGGCACATGAACTAATGAAATAATAAAAGAGCGCGTAATAAAATGGGAAAAAGCATCGAGAGAAAAACAAAACAATGCGCGATTGCCATATTTATGGACATTCATCTTTTTTCCCAGTTCGCTGGGACGTTCATCTTTTTTCCCCTGTGTGGTAAAATTTAGATTCGCTGTGGCTTGCTACTCTCATCTATTTTGATTGGTTTGAATATTTTATCGGATTCTTACAGCATTTTAGCATAATATTCCCATTAGCTTAAAATTGGAATTTTTGGACATTCATCTTTTTTCCCTGTACACTTCATTTTTTAGACGATTTATGGTCTATTAGAATTGACGATATTTGCTTTCCAGTTAACAGCGCCTCGTATTAAGCAAAGCCTCTTGTAAATGTCCTTTTGCGACGAAGGACCTCTGTTTGATTTGGTATGACGCAATTCGAGATAATGCTAAACACGATTTAAAAAAAGAATAAGTAATTAAAATCTGTTTAATTTAAAATATTGTTAAAATATTTACATTAGACACAACACATCGAGCACATGTCTACGAAAAATGTACGTACGTAGGTACATTGTGATTTTTTTTTTTTTTTATTAAATCTGGCGTACGGTATTTGCGAAATTGCATCATTATTTATCCAATTTTATGCTTCATAAACTCCTTTATGGTCGATTTTGTAAGTCGAAAATAAGTTTCAAAAGTTTACTAATTATTACGCGTTTGTTATACTGTGTAATATTGGTTTTTTGAGTTTTTTTTTAACCTCGTGTTATGAGTTGACATTGAATCTATAATTATTTCCTATGTAATTGATAATAAATTCGCGAATATTATTTTCATTTGAATTCGCAATGATTTACCTCTTCAAACACTTGGACGAGGTCGTTTTTTGAATATTTGATACGTCTTATACTTAAGACATCTTAAATTTAGTACTGGCCAATTAATAAAAAAAAAAAAAACAGCAAAACATAGCTTATCTTTTGTGAGTTAAAGTCTTTGGGGGCTTAAAAAACTGCATACTATACAGGGTGATTCATAACTATTGGGACATAGATTAAGGGCAGGCTATTTAGATCAAAATATGGCGATAGGACCAAATATACCTTAATAAAATATGGCTGTGGAATAAGATACAGGGCGTTAAAGTTGATTTTTTTTTTTTTCGTTTTTTTTTTTATAGTCTCACTGTATATTTATGAATTGTTATCAAAATCGGCTCAAAGGCATATCTTTGGACAAGGGATATTATTTTATATATTATTTCACATTTTTTTACAGGGGGCGCCACGAGAATGATTCCTGATGATGAAATTAAGTGGTAAGTTTTTTTGCCGAAACTTTTTAGTGCTTCTTATTAGAAAATATTACGTAAACATCATTTCTAAGTAATATTGGTACTCCTGTTTAAACACGATAATTTCACCTGTTTTCGAGAAAAACGCAATTGAACAGTTCAGAGTAATATTTCAAAAAATATTTTATTTATGAAAAGTGTGCTTTGGACTGTCAGATAATTGTGTCTAGTAAATGTCAGTTCTTGCCAAAGAATTATTATTGCTGTGAGATTATAGTCTATTGTTGCATTTTTTAAAGCTTTTTCGACTGAAATGCCTCGTCACAATCGTTTTACGAATGAAGAAATGCGGGATATAGTTTGTGTATATGCACAAGAAAATTTTTGCGGTCGCATGGCAGCCAGAAGGTATGAATTGTTATATCCAGACAGAAGGCAACCAAATCACAAAACTTTTGCAAATCTATTTCATCGTTTGGGTGAAACCGGGTCATTTCATAGTAAAAATCTGGGTGGTCGTCCGAAACAAATCACACCTAATGAAGAAGATGAAATTTTGGTTCGAGTAGATGAAAATCCTGAAGTAAGTTCACGTTAATTGGCAATAACAACAGGAGCAAGTCAGTCGTCTATTATTAGAGTTTTAAAAAAAGAAAAGTTTCATCCTTATCACTTCACTCCTGTTCAAAATTTGCTTCCAAGAGATCTCCCAAGACGGTTACAGTTCTGCCAACGTATTCTCAACAAACATAATGATGACCGAAATTTTATTAAAAATATTATGTTCATCGATGAAGCGACTTTTACTAGACGAGGTGTTTTTAATTATCGAAACAGTCATCACTGGGAAGAAGAAAACCCGCATGCTCGGAAAGAAAGGCATTTTCAACATGAGTTTAAATTTAATATTTGGTGTGGCATTATAGGCGACCAACTACTAGGGCCATATCGTCTTCCTCCAAATTTAAATGGAGATTCCTATTTATTTTTTTTTGCAAAATACTTTTAGAGATATTTTGGATGATATGCTACTAGATGTAAGAAGGAAAATGTGGTTTATGCAGGATGGAGCTTTACTTCATTTCCCATTAGTTGTTAGAAATTTTCTAAGTGACATATTTCCTCAATGTTGGATTGGCAGAGGAGGTAATTTTGAATGGCCACCAAGAAGTCCTGACTATAACCCTCTTGGTTTTTATGTATGGGGACATATGAAGTCCTTAGTTTATACCCAGGAAATTAATTCACGAGACGAACTCTGGAGGAACATACAAAATGCGGGTAATTTTATAAGGGGACAGAATAATATTTTCTTTGCCATCCAAAAGTCCTTTATTAAAAGAATTAGAAAAGCCATAGAAGTCGGAGGAGGTCACATTGAACATTTAATTTAAGTTTGCTTTTTTTATGTTAAATTGTTTTTAATTTTGCTTTACCGTTGAAATAGAAGCCTTACGTTAAAAGTTTTCTTATTGTGTTCCCCCTTCTGAGACACTGAACTGTTCAATTACGTTTTTCTCGAAAACAGGTGAAATTATCGTGTTTAAACAAGAGTACCAATATTACGTAGAAATAATTTTTAGGTAATATTTTGTAATCAAAAGCACTAAAAAGTTTCGCCAAAAAAAGTTACCACCTAATTTCATCATCAGGAATCATTCACGTGGCGCCCCCTGTAACAAAATGTGAAATATTACATAAAATAATATTCCTTTTTCAAAGATATGCCTTTGTGCCGATTTTGATAACAATTCATAAATAAACAGTGACATTATCAGAAAAAAAAATCAACTTTAACGCCCTGTATCTTATTCCACAGCCATATTTTATGTCCTATGTCCCAATAGTTATGAATCACCCTGTATAAATGAAATGTTTTATATTACCTTATATAGAAAACTCTTAAATTTAAATAAGCTTATATTTTTTTCTAAATAGAACACCCTATATATTGTTACAAATTTGTATAGAGCTTAGAGATCTCAAAGACGAGTTCATAGATATGCAATAGAATGGATCCAAAGTCAAACGTTTCAGATTTACTAATGATCTCCAGTAAAAATATCCTAGTTTAAAGACTTGCAAAATGATTACTTTTGGATAAAAATTGCAGAGAGCGAAATCAGGACTGTTGGGAGGATGTCAAAGGAAAGGTAAGTCGATTTCCTGAAAATGTTGAATAAATCGAACAGCTCTGTGTGCTCTTTATTACCGATATGCAACTTCTAAGGTTCAATTCGTAAATTTGGGAGTAAATTTTGTAGAGATTAAACAAACTGTGGGAAATAATTTTCAGTATACCACTAAGCCAATTACTATACAGTATTCGAAGCCTCCGTAACATTGGTCTCGTTTTATTTACAATTATATCATATCTCTACATGTGCAAAATATCTAGTTACATTATCTAGTCCAAAAAAAAACCGTTTGTCAACGTTTAACAAATTTCAAATTACCTGATGTAAGCGAAATAAGAAACTATAAAAAAAAGGTGAAGTTCATGAGAAAATTAGGGAAGTAAATGACCTAATCGTAAAATAGTATCTATACAGAGTGGTCAAAATTTATTTGAACAATATTAGGATTTCAGAGTTGTTTAAATGAGAAAAAAAAATACGTATTTTCTATTCAAATTTCTTGAGAATACAAATATTAGGTGCGGTTTTCGAAGTAATTGCATTGGATAATTGTTGATGACCAAATACCAATGAACATAGCTTTAAAGTATATTGTGTTTCAATATTATAAGTTGTTGTTCATAAATAGGTGCGTTTATGGTATATTGTGGTAATATAGAAAGGTAGAAATTAACATTTTACGGGTTATGTAAATTCTACTTAACATTTTGCGCATGTTGTCTTACGCCTTGGTACCAATGCTAAAAATTTACAGTGCCATTTATTGATGGATTTATTATTTGTCTACTTATAGATAAATTATGTTTTACTCATAAAATCTATTAATTTCAAACAAAACAAAATATATAAATTAAATAAAAATACCTTACGTTGGTAAACCCAAACGCGTACTTACAAAATTACCTTTGACCCTGAAGAAATGTCCTTCTACCCCCCGTAGACGCTAAATAGGCGAGGAAAAAACCATCGAAACAGACAAAACACTCCAGACAGCTTTAAAATGAACACTTTCATCGTTGGAAAAAAGGGTAAAATAGAATTTAAGAAGGAACGACAAAAGAAAAACGACGCACATTTTGACATATTAGTAGTGAAGCTCGATGGGTTTCTTCGGAAATTTATTTATCTTGAACAGGACGAAGGATAAAGGAAAGAAAGGCGCACTGCGGTTGTTGGATTTCTGTAAATTAACTTTGGAGCAGTTGTTTGTTCTGTTCTTTAATTTTTAATTGAAAAACAGGTGAAATCACATAAAGCTATTTTTAACGGAAGCAGATTCTTCCTGTAATATAGCACAGAAAGAAAAATCGAATGGTGTCAAATCCAAGAATGTGTGGCGCAAGTGGTAAGGTAAATACCCCAATAGTTATTTTGGACCTTAATTTGTTCGTATTTTTGTTATATATTTAAAGCAAAAGTTTTATAAATTACTAAAGGTTTTATTTAGCATTTCACTTTCATGTAGGCATGATGTAAAAGATTTGTTCCAACACGCGCGAAAACCGTAATATTACCGTACAAATTATGCGCTCTACTCAAAAATTGTTTACTGCGCATGATTTGTACGGTAACATTGCGGTTTTCGCGCGTGTTGGAACAGACCTATAGAATTTTTTTGGGAAAAAAATTGTGACCATAATCTCGTTTTAAAATGCACTCCTCATATTTTACCATATCAGGGAGAGCCGTAATAAGTTTCACTTCAAAAAATATAAATTTTTGTGTAATTTAATGCAGCTTTTTTAGAAACCCAGACGGTAAAATGTAGCAATGTTAATTTTCAAGGAAAACGTTTTTAATATTTTTAAATATCATCATGACCACTTCAGATAAGACCGATTTAACATCGCCTACTTGAATATTAAAAAAATTAATATTCATTTAATTTGTTATCATTTTTATCGCCGTAATAAATTAAAAAAAAAAATGGTCATGAGAAGTTAATGGAAATTTAAAAATTTCGTACGTTATATTATTTATTGCACGATAGAAAATGTTTTATTTTTAAAATTATGGATTAAATTAAATCAACAGAGGTAATTTCAAATTAGATTTAAAAATCTTAAGGTCTTTACAAAAACATACCACATATTCCTTAGACCAAAATAAGTCGATTTAAATAAAATTACCTTAGTACAAAGTTGCTTCGTTTGGGCTCCAGAGGGCCTTGAAGTTACAATTTTTAAATCGTTTTTCCCATATAAATTTAAAACGGCATATGCGATTTTGCTGAAATTTGGTATATTGGTAGAGTTTTATGTGGCAAAAAAATTGTATTAAAATTTTGTCCGATAATAATACATAGGCGTAGAACTTGATTTTTTAAATAATTGCACTTTTAAAAATTCTACGCCAATGGAAGAAAAGGAGTTTGAGTATGAAATTTAGGTTGTGCAACTCATTTATTTTAAAAAAGGTACTCTTGATAAGACTCGATTACTCTCATGGTTTTGACGAAATTTGCATTTTAGTAATTTTAGAACATAAACAATAATTATTAAAACACAAACTTTGTCAAAACCATGAGAGTAAATCGAGTGTTATCAAGGGTACTTTTTTGTAGTAAATGAGTACCCAATCCAAATTTCATACGCAAACCCCTTTTTTGCTATTGGCGTAGAATTTTTAAAGGTGCACTTATTTAAAAAATCAAGTTCTACGCCTATGTATTATTATCGGACAAAATTTTATACGATGAAAAACATAAAAATGTACTTTTTTCATATCTTCTTCAACACCTCTAATCGAGACTTTTAACAAAAATACTCGATTCTTGCCATGTACGATTTTTTGAGGAATATTAATTATTTGCATGCAATACGAATACAAAAACATTTATTGTTGGTTTCCATAGTTTCATCTAAATAAAAATATTGTCAAGTTTTAACACCTAATCTCTTGTTAACGATTGAAAGTGTTCTATCTGACTCAATAATTAAAAAATAAATGCGTGGTTTATTAATATGGCTGTACAATATACCAATGCAGAATATACCGATTTGTTACTGACATTAGGATTTTGTGAAGGAAATGCTCGAGAGAGTGTCAGGGTGTACTCTTAAAGGTTTCCAAATCGTCGTATACCTAGCCACCCAACTTTGCTGCTATTGAGAGACGTCTGCGGGAGACCGGTTCCTTTGCCCCCAACACTGTTGATAATGGAAGCGAACGTTTTGTAAGGATTCCTGAAGTTGAAGAAGACATTTTAGAACGTGTTGAAGAAGATCCAGAATTAAGCACCAGACGAATTGGAAGGGAACTAGGAGTAAGTAAAGATGTCGTTCATAAAGTGCTTAGAGAACAATTGCTATATCCATACCATAAGAAGCCAGTACAAGAATTATTAGTCCATGATCCTCAAATTCGTTTGGGTTTTTGTCGATTTGTTAATATGCAAAGAGAAAGAGATCCAAACTTTGTCAAGAAGGTTCTCTTTACCGATGAAGCGGGTTTTACAAGAAGAGGTATAACTAATACCCATAATGAACATGTTTATGCCGTTGAAAATTCGCATGCAATAAAGATAAACCATTTCCAGCACGAATTCAAAATTAATGTGTGGGCTGGAATAATTGATAATTTCATTGTTGGTCCTGTCATACTTCCACGAAGATTAACTAGAGAAAATTATTTGGATTTTCTACAAAATACGTTGTCAGAATTGTTAGAAGATTTACCTCTCCAACTTCGGAGAGATATGTGGTTTATGCAAGATGGAGCTGCACCACATTTTTCTTTAAACGTTAGAAACCACTTGAATGAACAATATCCACACAAATGGATAGGCAGAGGTAATGACGCACCTGTAAACTGGCCACCACGTTCCCCAGACCTAACACCGATGGATTACTTTTTATGGGGACATCTGAAATCCACAGTTTACAGGGAACCTGTAGAAAATGAGGAACAACTCTGGCAACGTATTCAAGATACAATAAACAATCTTAGAGGTGATGAAGAAGTTATGGAAAGGATACATTTTAATTTTCTTCGACGTATAAATCTTTGTATGCGTGGAAATGGTGAACATTTTGAACAATTTTTGTAAAATCTCTATTTTGATTATGTTGTAAATAAATATTTTTGTATAACCTATACACTCTAAATTATTAAAACAGAAATTTAGCGAAAACCATGAGAGTAATCGAGTCTTATCAAGAGTACCTTTTTTAAAGTAAATGAGTTGCGCAATCTAAATTTCACACTCAAACTCCTTTTCTTCCATTGGCGTAGAATTTTTAAAGGTGCAATTATTTAAAAAATCAAGTTCTACGCCTATGTATTATTATCGGACAAAATTTTAATACCATTTTTTTGCCACATAAAACTCTACCAATATTCCAAATTTCAGCAAAATCGCATATGCCGTTTTAAATTTATATTGGAAAAACGATTTAAAAATTGTAACTTCAAGGCCCTCTGGAGCCCAAACGAAGCAACTTTGTACTAAGGTAATTTTACTTAAATCGACTTATTTTGGTCTAAGGAATATGTGGTATGTTTTTGTAAAGACCTTTTACAGACACCCTGTATGCAGCTTTTTTCTTGATTAGAACAAAATTCTTTATGCTGTTCAAAATACGCTAGTGCATTAAACATTTCACAAAATTTGGACAAAATTATAGATAAGGTCCGTTAATATTCTAGTAATTTCAATTTTTTAAATTTGTGACATGGATATTAACACTTTTTATGATTATAAAAAGTGGAATAATCGACATTAACACAAACTAAGACTTTAAAACGCCCTGTATGCAAGCAAAACGGACAGTAACCATGTCTGACATTCCGCAAAACGATCTTAATCTATTTTTAATAATGAGAAGACAACGTTCGACTGCATATTTCAAATTTTGCAGTCGGACAAGTTCAGTTACACTTACACTATATCGGAGCAGCAACATTACAGTAAACGACCTTGCGACTATATTTAAACCCTATTACAAAATCAAATTTCTAACTAATCGATTGTTTTATTTATATAATTACAAATGCATATGCATTACCTGCACACACATTTATCTACGTGGTAATTTCGAAAACAATCATTTGTGATGCCAAATTAAACGTTCAGTACATAATATATAGGTAGCTAATATGTGTTTTTTTTGCGATTCTACAATGTTTACTATTTTTGTTACTCGAAAGGTTGTTTACCTTTTAGTGATTTCATGTCGAACTGTAAATTAATAGCCAAAGGGCCGTGGCACTAGCGCAAAATATGTCGATAAATATTCCTCTTGTTTAGTTCAATAATTATTATAATTGTTGGGTCAAATGGCTAAACGATACATATATAAATTATTCATCATTATGTAATTTAATCCCGATAAAAAAATTCGCGTCGCGTGATTCAAATACACAACAAATAAATCAACAGACTGATAACTAGTCTATATTCCGTCCGAGCCATATTGTTATCTCTGGAGCCATATCTTCAACGGCCCAGCCGCTAGCATAGCAATATTGAAAACGGTTACGCCACACATGCAGAAATTAGGTGCTTAATAAGCTTAAACGAGACCACCTAATCGGATTAGTTTTTTGAATATTTCAGTTGCATGTTGGTCAGGTTCGAAAAAAATCATGATTTTTCATAAAAAATTAAAAATCATAAATTAATTATACATTTTTTTTAAAAAACTGGCTTCTAAAGAAATTAGATAACGACAGTATGTAACCATTCCTGAAATTTGTGTATTGCCTCTCATTACTCATGTACAATTCCATAACTGCTAAAGAAAGTTTTAAATTGGTTTTTAATTTCTAATGGGTTATTTGAAGTTTTTATCATGAACATATTTGATCGCTATGATCTGATATGATTTATTTATTGTATTCTCACAGCAAGGTAAAATATATTGTATTTTGTACTTTTTTATACTTCTAGGAAAATTGAATAGGTTATTTTCTACCACAGTAGATCCTTAAACTGTAAAAATTGCCATATATATTTTACAATCACTTATTCTACTAAAATACTATTGTCGTCTGTCTATTTTAATTTAAAGTTTCAGCTCTATAGTCTATTTTTATGTATGAGAGAGTATTAAAATAATGAAGCGTTCGTAATCCATAGGCGTACCACTTCTTTTAGTAGACAATTAAAATATTTTTTGAAGTTATTCCTCGAGTATACACTTATATTTTCACCTAATTAACCTGCTTATAACTTCTAAACAGCTGAGGGTAAAAAAGTGCAATTTTTTCTAAAATGTTTTTTTTCCACAAGGTATGTTAAGAACATTGTGTCAAACGGGTTATGTAGGTATAAGGGTTTAAAATTTGACTTTTAAACAACGTTACGTTCATAAATAATAATTTTAATATAAAAACTACTTCTTACCTACAAATCCAAATCAGAATCGAAATCAGAAGATGAACTGTCGCAACCAATATTTACAATGAGTGGCTCGATCATTTCATCAGTAATATTGTCCAACTTCCACATTTTCTCTTCTTCTTTAATCGTATGATTTACTGCCTTTTCCCAGTTTTCAGGATTCACATTATTTACAGCCTCCAAAAACAACTGTTTAACATCACTCATTTTAAAAGAATTATTTTTTCTTGAAACTTCTCCCTTTATCTGTGCCCATATCAGTTCAATCGGGTTTACTTCGCAATGATATGGTGGTGATCTAACCACCGTCATCCCACGATTTTTTGCAATTTCATCAATTTCATATTTTTTTAATTTCTCTTTATGAAGGGAACACAAATGATACAGTTCTTTTCTCACAGAACCGGGATGGAACTTAATATTCTTTGAATTTAGCCAATTCTGTAAATCTTTTTTAACCACTTGGTTGTGGGCATTTTTTCTATAAGTCTCGAGTGATAACTTGCATTATCCATTACTATTATACAGTTCTAAGGAAGAAGATCTATAATTTGTTCGAACCACTCTTTAAAGATATCAGCATTCATGTCCTCATGGTAGTCACCGGTACAAGTAGATTCAAAAGTCAATAAACCACCTTTAACAAAACCGTTTGAACTACCGATGTGTACTATTATTAGTCTGCGCCCCTTTCCTGATGGTGGATTTAAACCAGTAGATAAATTATTTAAAAAAGCCTGTCTTCGACTTGTAACAGTTTCATCTTGCCAACATTTATTTGGTTTATGTCTCTCGTTGATCCATGTTTCATCTAAATAAAATATATTTCTTCTTTGGTTTCTCATTTCTTTTATAGTCCTTAGGTAATTTCTTCTCCATACTACAATATCGTTTCTTTCTATTAAAATAGACTTTCTGGAATGCTTTTTCCATAGAAAACCTATTTCTTTTAAAAGTTTCCATAGTGTGCTTCGACTCATTTCAGGGTAATCCTTATCATCTCGAACCGTGGCAAGAACTTTTTCTACTGTCGGAAATTCTTTTCTAAAGAAGAACGCATGCACTTTCCTTCGGAGTCTTACTTTCAAAAGATTTTCTAATTGAAATTTTGGTTTTCCTGGAGCTTTGCGTGCTGTTTGAAACTCGCCACATTTCTCTTCTTTAACAACTCTGTAAATCGTAGATTTCCCAACACCAAGCGTACTACTAACTAATTTCACTGTGTCATCAACACTTTTACATAAATGTTTGTCAGTAAATGATTCAAAACAATTAAATATTAATGTTTTTTTATTAACTGTTAAAGGACCGATTTTTTGTCGTTTACGCGGCCCTTCCAAATTTTCCATGATCACACTAGAATTCACACTGCACCTTGCAAGTTGCAACTAAACGACATTTAGTAAACTGTCAAAAATACACAACTTGGACCTCCTTACTAAATGCAAAACCTATAATCGCATTTTCGGTGAAATTTGTTGGGAAGGTATTTATCTACTTATAATTCGATTACTGTAAGAAATTCTTGGAATTAAAATAAAACAAAATTGGCAAATAGGTACTTATTGAAAATAATCTTAAAATACGGCTATGTAATCTTTAATACACAGGGCTTTTGGCCTGTCCAAACCTTTTTCTGTACAGCTTATGTTTATAAAGGACCAATAAAAGACCCAAAACTTGTAATAGCTCAGGGTACATTTATTACAATTTTAGGAAATATTTAGATTATTCTGTAAAAATATTTAAAATGACCGTACTAAGTTTTGCATTAGAAATGCTGTTTTATTACTCTCTCATACATAAAAATAGACTATAGCTGAATATCTTACAGTTTAGAATCGCTATCAATCTAAAATTTTATTTTATTTATAATTTATGCAAAGTGTTCTATTATAATCTAATTCGTTTCTTTAATGATACAGAAAGGGAAGCTTAAATATAATATAACCTGAAATTCTTGAAACTGACCCTCCTCTACGACCGGATTTATGACCGCTCGATTTATTACCATATTTCAAGAGCGAATGAAAAAAACAGCGTTCCGGTGTGTTTACAGAAAACCCACACAATAAAAAAACACTCTACGACTTCTTGAAAACATAAATAAATAATATGCAAATTAGAAATAATTCCATTAATGATACGAAGAAAAACTCGTAAAAAAACCAAAGGAACTAGGTGTAATCGGAGAAAAATAAATTTTCCAATGGATGTACGTACCTATAGCGCGAAAAACGTTTTCATTCAGAGAAAAATCCCACGTAAGCCATAAAATTTATAAATATTTGAAGATTTTTACGAGGATCATAAAAATTATGTAAATTTAATTTTATACACAAGTGACGGGTATATCAATTTTTATAGATAGAAAAAACTACGTAGTTATAAATAAACGAGAAAATCAAACGAAAATAAAAGTATATTTCCGCCACCATTCACGATTAATGACAGGATATTTAAAAAAAAAATTAAATCAAAGAAATAATATAATGTGATTGAAAATAGTTATTGCAATTTTGATGATTTTAAAATTTAAAAATTATTAAAGGGACTGTCTATTCGTCCGGGCGCTCGGACAAATAGCAGATTGAGCTAAATATCCAGGCGTAAAATATAATAATATAATAAGAATGAAAAAATGAAATATACACGAATGAAAAGTTTTGATAATTTTACAGGAAAATCATTTGTTGGACATATATTTTTACTTTTCTGTCTATACAGAAGGAAAGTATAGAAATCATGATTTGTTTCGTATATGTGTCTTAAGGTGGCCCAAAAAAAAAACGAATATTTTTTTTATTTAAGTCTCCTATGAAATTATGTTAGTTTATCATGTTTTAAGAGCCCCCTTCAAAGGACAGCTCAAAAAAAAATTTAAAGGGTCGCTCCGAATTTTTAAAAAATTCCAAAATCGTCGAAAACTGGATTTTTTTTGTTTTGAATTTTTTTTCTCATTATTTCATTTTTTTTTTTTTTCTATAAGAAAAATCATAAAGATCCTGAAAATTTCAAGTCAAAATTTTAATATTAAAAGGTCGCTCCGAATTTTTCTAAAGTTTCAAGTACTATATCTTTTCGAGCTACTTTTGAACATGAATATTAACGAACTTTATATTTTTTTGTTTTCATTAAACTTTTTTTTCGTTTCTCGTGCTTCAATTTCATTCTTTAGTATGTAAAATTAAAGAAAAAAAATATAAACTTCGTTAATATTCATGTTCAAAAGTAGCTCGAAAAGATATAAAGTACCCGACTTGGAACCTTAGAAAAATTCGGAGTGACCTTTCAATATTAAAATTTCGACTTGAAATTTTTAGGATCCTCATGATTTTTCTTATAGAAAAAAAAAAATGAAATAATGAGAAAAAACATTTAAAACAAAAAAAAATCCTGTTTTCGACCATTTTGGAATTTTTTAAAATTTCTGAGCGATCCTTTAAAAAAATTTTTTTTAGCTGTCCTTTGGAGGGGGCTCTTAAAACATGATAAACTAACATATTTTCATAGGAGACTTAAAAAAAATATTCGCTTTTTTTGGGCCACCCTAATGTGTCTGTATCCACGATAACTTAAAAAGTGGATAAGTAGAAAAACAAAATTTTAAACATAGTTAAGCTTCCATTCTCTAATGAGTTGATTAGATTTTAAGCATAGTCTGAGTATTGGGGGAATACTTTATAGACAGTCGTTTTTCTATTTTTTGGAATATATTTGTTATTTATGCTTGGATAACAAAATTTGTCAAATAAAAATTGATTATGATGTCATCCTCTATAATGACCTGTGTGGCTAAAAATATAATGTATTATTTCATTTAGAACAAACCCTGCAGAATACTGAAGCCGCGCTACTGGTACAAAATGATATTGGGAATACCAGGGATTTGGAGGTATTATTATCCACTGCTATAGTCTATTTTTATGTATGAGAGAGTAATAAAACAGCATTTCCAATGCAAAACTTAGTACGGTCATTTTAAATATTTTTACAGAATAATCTAAATATTTCCTAAAATTGTAATAAATGTACCTGAGCTATTACAAGTTTTGGGTCTTTTATTGATCCTTTATAAACATAAGCTGTACAGAACAATAGAAAAAGGTTTGGACAGGCCAAAAGCCCTGTGTATTAAAGATTACATAGCCGTATCTTAAGATTATTTTCAATAAGTACATATTTGCCAATTTTGTTTTATTTTAATTCCAAGAATTTCTTACAGTAATCGAATTATAAGTATATAAATACCTTCCCAACAAATTTCACCGAAAATGCGATTATAGGTTTTCCATTTAGTAAGGAGGTCTAAGTTGTGTATTCTTGACAGTTTACTAAATGTCGTTTAGTTGCAACTTGCAAGGTGCAGTGTGAATTCTAGTGTGATCATGAAAAATTTGGAAGGGCCACGTAAACGACAAAAAATCGGTCCTTTAACAGTTAATGAAAAAACATTAATATTTAATTGTTTTAAATCATTTACAGACAAACATTTATGTAAAAGTGTTGATGACACAGTGGAATTAGTTAGTAGTACGCTTGGTGTTGGGAAATCTACGATTTACAGAGTTGTTAAAGAAGAGAAATGTGGCGAGTTTCAAACAGCACGTAAAGCTCCAGGAAAACCAAAATTTTAATTAGAAAATCTTTTGAAAAAAAGACTTTGAAGGAAAGTGCATGCGTTCTTCTTTAGAAAAGAATTTCCAACAGTAGACAAAGTTCTTGCCAAGGTTCGAGATGATAAGGATTACCCTGAAATGAGTCAAAGCACACTATGGAAACTTTTAAAAGAAATAGGTTTTCTATGGAAAAAGCATTCCAGAAAGTCTATTTTAATAGAAAGAAGCGATATTGTAGTATGGAGAAGAAATTACCGAAGGACTATAAAAGAAATGAGAAACCAAAGAAGAAATATATTTTATTTAGATGAAACATGGATCAACGAGGGACATAAACCAAATAAATTTAGGCAAGATGAAACTGTTACAAGTCAAAGACAGGCTTTTTTAAATAATTTATCTACTAGTTTAAATCCACCATCAGGAAAGGGGCGCAGACTAATAATAGTACACATCGGTAGTTCAAACGGTTTTGTTAAAGGTGGTTTATTGACTTTTGAATCTACTCGTACCGGTGACTACCATGAGGACATGAATGCTGATGTCTTTAAAGAGTGGTTCGAACAAATTATAGATCTTCTTCCTCAGAACTGTATAATAGTAATGGATAATGCAAGTTACCACTCGAGACTTATAGAAAAAATGCCCACAACCAAGTGGTTAAAAAAAGATT
The DNA here is from genome assembly GCA_927349885.1 of Psylliodes chrysocephalus. NCBI lineage: Eukaryota > Metazoa > Arthropoda > Insecta > Coleoptera > Chrysomelidae > Psylliodes > Psylliodes chrysocephalus. The sequence continues at coordinate 4,869,062 of OV651821.1, read as the reverse complement.
TACAGAATTGGCTAAATTCAAAGAATATTAAGTTCCATCAAAATTCTGTGAGAAAAGAACTGTATCATTTGTGTTCCCTTCATAAAGAGAAATTCAAAAAATATGAAATTGATGAAATTGCAAAAAATCGTGGGATGACGGTGGTTAGATCACCACCATATCATTGCGAAGTAAACCCGATTGAACTGATATGGGCACAGATAAAGGGAGAAGTTTCAAGAAAAAATAATTCTTCTAAAATGAGTGATGCTAAACAGTTGTTTTTGGAGGCTGTAAATAATGTGAAGCCTGAAAACTGGGAAAAGGCAGTAAATCATACGATTAAAGAAGAAGAGAAAATCTGGAAGTTGGACAATATTACTGATGAAATGATCGAACCACTCATTGTAAATATTGGTTGCGACAGTTCATCTTATGATTTCGATTCTGATTTGGATTTGTAGGTAAGAAGTAGTTTTTATATTAAATTTATATTAACGTTGTTTAAAAGTCAAAGTTTAAACCCTTATACCTACATAACCCGTTTGACACAATGTTCTTAACATACCTTGTGGAAAAATAAAACATTTTAGAAAAAATTGCACTTTTTTACCTTCAGCTGTTTAGAAGTTATAAGCAGGTTAATTAGGTAAAAATATAAGTGTATACTCGAGGAATAACTTCAAAAAATATTTTAACTGTCTACTAAAAGAAGTGATACGCCTATGGATTACGAACGCTTTATTATTTTAATACTATCTCATACATAAAAATAGACTATAGCGATCGAATCTCCAATCTAATCCGATTAACTTTCTAAAAGTTTTACATTTACGTAGGTACTTAAAATCATATTAGTATGGAATAATGATTTTATGATGTTAAAATCCTTTAATTGAGCACTTAGTTTCTTAAGCTTAGGACATCTAAAATTTCGAATCCTATATCAGGTAAACAGGATAAATGCAAACTTTCTCAATTTCTAGACTTTATTTGGAATCGAATAGTTTAAACCGTATTTAATTATTTTTAAAAATGCATAATAGAAGCCTCTTGATCTCTAACGCAGGTGCAAAGATAAGGTGACGAAACAAGAACACTTCTTTACTACTTTTTCGCAAGCCGAGACCGAGACAGACTTCAAAACGCGAGGGCGACCCAAAAGGGTCTCTTCACATCTGGGTACCTATTCTTGAATCTCAGGGAGTAGAAACTTTGAGGGAAGAATGAGACAAAAATACAAATTTAGTGCGTTGCAGATAAAGAGGAAAAACCGGTTTTCTACTCCCTCGAATTCAAGAATAGCTACCCTGAACACATGTAATTATAAGAAACACATTTTGGTAGAGGCGACAGACGACATCAGATTTAGTATGGCAATATCATTTGTCAAAAAAAAGCAACAAAAAATCTGAAGACAATGTTCCAAATTCGTAATATCATGCATATATATTGGATTTTTCATCCCACCCATATAGGGAATCAGTGTACCGAATTTTATCAAAATCGGTGAAATGGTCTGCCATACCTCTTTTTATTTTAGTTGATTTGATATGAAATGACCCCTCTTAGCGAATATTGTCCCAAAATAAAAACGTTATTAAATTAATAAACAGCATTAAATGGTACGAAAGTTTCTAAGCATTTAAAATCTCCATCAAATTATACTTTGTAATTGTTTTTAAATATTTAATACCATTTTTCCGGTGAGTCACATCGCATCGACTACTTGACTAATAAATATCGCGATATGAACCAACGATGTAGAACCATTTCGTTTAGATTGTTCGGTATGCAGGTAAGCACCATTATACAAAAAAAAGAATGATAAATCAAATGTATACAACGACGCACCGCCAAGCGACATATACGTCAGAGTTTTTCACAGGCGTACACCGAAAGAAAACTGATAACGAATGTTATTTATTACAATTGGCTGGTTTACAATGAAATTATTAGTATGTAAAAATGCAAAGGCGCTTCTCGAACCATTACGGTCTGTGTTTTTGGCGCACAGTGCGGCGCTAGACTGGTCTACAGTAATTTTATTTAATTTTCTGTTGGAGCTAATTTAAATTTAACAATTTTCCTTGCTATAATTTGTATTGCACGTTTGCGCACTAAAGTACTTTCAAAGAAATAGAAAGAATGCAGAAAAAAACTTTGGCACTAAGATTTTCATAGTATTAAGAGTCAGCAGCGAATTAGAAGACTGCGTCGCCACTGAAGCTGACGGTACCAAATCGTTCCCGTCACAGTATCTAAGAAAAAACGGGACACTTGAATTTCGATCGAGCGAAAGCAAGCAAGTAGGCATTTATGCCCGTTAAATACATTCTTTATTTTGTTTCTTAATTAATTAGATTTTAAACATTGTTTAGGAAATATTTAATAAAACATTACGTGTTTTGTGAAGTTGATATATAGGGTTCTATATTATACAGGGCGGTAAATCATTTAAAAACAATAAATAATTCGTTTAACTTCTAACAATAGTATAATTTTAGTGACAAAAAGTGCAATATTTATGGTCATTCGTCATTATTGACGAAGTAATACAATATTTTAGTTTTTCGTTGAATTTTATGTTTTTGAGTGCTACATTTTCTTGTAAAACATTTTATTCCGTTATAAAATGACAGTTATGCAGAAATATGGCCCAGTTTGTAGGAAAATCAAAATATTTATTTTTCGTTTCGTGGGTTAAGTTCATATTTTAGGTTAAAATTGAAACCATAGAGACTAGTGTCAAACTGAGAATATTTAATTTAAATTAAATATTATCAAGCAGTCATTTTGTTTCATTTTTTCATGAAAAGTAAACATTTTTGTTAACAATTTTAAGAAAATTAAATTTATCAAAAAGCAAATAATTTAACTAGTAATAATAAAATAACTTATTTATATTCACCTAGATAAATGTTTACTTTTTAACAACGCTGCATTGTCCAAAACCAAGGAAAGTGAACCAAACATTTTCCAGATTCCCTGCAAATTTTGGAAGGACAAAAACATGATTTGAATTATTAGGATTTTTTATGAATTTGGACACGATAATTACTGTTTTCTATTTTTCATTGGCGCATAATATTAGTGTAAGTGTAATTAAAAGTTAAGTATAATATAAGTCAAATGCATTTTTGGTCATAAGAAACATTTGGGACTCAACTACCAAAAATTTTAAAACATCTGTTATTCGTTGATGAAACGTAAACTTAGTTTTTTTAATAAAATGATCAAGTAGACTGTAAAAAACTTTAATTTATTAAATAATGACTATAAAACAGTTTAATTATTCGTTTTCAGTATTAAGACACGAGTAGTACACATATCAAAAAAATGTGTACAAAAGAATTCCTAACATAAAGAATAAGAATTCCCGGGAATACCCAAGAATTCCCGGGAATACCCGAGAATTCCCGGGAATAGCCAGAGACTTCCCGGGAATACCCATAGAATACCTGGGAATACCCAGAGAATACCTGGAATGCTGAGAGACTACCTGAGTGTCATTTTATGACGAAATATGCAGTTTTTAATCCAGAGGAAGCACAAATCTTTTTAGTGTGGCTAAAAATGAATCGGCCATCAAATCCGTTACCAGGTCAAGATGCACAGCCTTTGTTCTTAGACAAATAAACATAAATAAGCCTTAATTTTTTTCGCCCCTAGTTTTTTTTATCATTAATTATAAATAGACCACCAAAATCCACACCCACATTCAAAAACGGTAAATATGTGATTACTCTTACTTCTAGAATATTACCTATCAAGCAAGTACTTTCTTTAAAGTTTTGTTTTATAGATTATATGCAATCTCGAATTATTTTTTACATCTATTTCTAGGTAAAAGAGGCGAAAATCTATCTATCTAGATAAAAGCTGTTGGACACCACAATGCAACAACCTCTCGTGATTTATAATTAAATAAGTAAGGTCGTGAGACTTCGGCAAAACTATCCGGCTCGAAGGACCAATGTTGTGTGTTGATGTAACGTAAACTCAGTTTTAATAATGAAATGATCAAAGTGGACTATATAAAACTTTATAATGTCTTGCAATAAAGCTTCGAAAAACTAAACACGTCTTATATAAGCCGAATCTTATAATTGCAGTGTTGCCATGCCCACTTATTTATCCAACAATCTCAGTAAATAAATAAAATAAATATACGGACTGAAACACAGTAATGTATTTGTCTTACACCAAGTGGTAAGAAAAGGGCAACTATTTATATCTATATGAAATTTTAAATAATCTATTGACCCGAAAAATTTTAATTTAAATCTGGAGCCCGAAGAATGATCAACAAACCCGGTATCTTTGTGCCAAAATGACGATGTTGGCAATCCTATTTTTATTTAGCAATCACTTGTTTGTTCTAGGCCCAAAAACGATTTTTCTATCGTTTTTATCGAGTTAGAAAGATATTTTGTGACAGTAAGTGAATAGTCGCGTATACAAACTCGAAGACAATCGAAGGAAAATTTTCCAATCAATAAAATCAAAAGCGTCTTTTATAACTGGCATTCCAACAAACAGAGTATTAAAAAAAATAAATAAAATTCGAAAAATAGGAAACGGGCCCCGATCTTCATATCGTTTTTACTCCGTTTTCGAATCCAAATTCCGATTCCTAACCGTCGTGGGACGTACCAACATTCTTGTCGCCGGGCTATTTTTAGAAATATACAAGAACTATGACCTTCTGTTGAGTTTGTATGTTACAACCAGTTTGCTGGTAGCGATTTGCGAGAAGCATTTATTTCTATTCTCGAATCGGTAAGGTAATTGACAAGAAAGACGTTCTTTCTGATTGGGAAATAAAAATTGCAGACTCGATGGCATAGATGAGATTTCTGTTTATTATCATTATTATTAAATTGTCCACTGCTAAAATAAATGTATTTCATAATAGTAATTTATGTTACAAGACCGGAAAGTCTTCCAGTTCTCGCCTACGGCTCGTCTTGGAATCTGCTTGTCTCAACCTGCTTAACACTAATTTTCGGTCGCGTGACGTACAATATTTTTTTTAAGACCCACACTTTAATATAAACTCACTTATTTTATTTATATTTTCTATGTCAGATAATTCAAAATCTGAATCCATATTTTTAAATTTGCGAAAACAAATTTGACATAAACAACAAATTAAAAATCAACGAACTGTCACTTGGCAATAAATCGAAACGTTACCATAGTAAAAGCTTTTACCGCTCCCTAAAGTCTACTTTCCGGTCTTGATCGGCAAAACGTTACTTTTTGACGAAAAATTGTTTAATTCTTTAAAAAAATAATAATGTTGTGACATGTCACGTTCATTTCTGTCTTCAATAATAAAGTGTTCATAATATAAAGTAAAATAGTGTTTTATTATAAAAGTTTACTTCAGAAATGGTGAAAAAGAATCGTAGTGGTAAACTGGGCGCATTCCAACTGTTGCTCACTAATCCTTTAAAAGGTAAAAGAGCAAAAGTCTCTATAATCCGTATACAGTCTGTTCGCTATACTTACGCGGGTTTCGGATTAACAAAATTATGCAAATTAGTCATTGACAACTAGTTCCAATAAGCCTCTTCCCAAGAAATGAGGTAAAATTGCCCTAATGGTCAGATTTAAATTAAAATAACATTAGGGTAGGTACTAAATTTGTTACAAATATTGCAGTTGAATTGATTCTTTGCAAGTGTTGACATTGTATGTATATTGTAAATTTAGTGGAAATTTTAAAAATGCCTAGACGTGTGTTAGATGTAGATAGTATAATTTGTAGTGTACATAAGTATTTTACGGATGAAAAAGAAAATGGCGGTCCTTTAAAATCGGTAATGTCTGTACAACAACGCGTATGCGATGCTCTAGGAATTACTGAAACCAAATTAAGAGGAGTATTACAAAATCACAATAGTGAACTGCCGAAAGAAGATCACCGCAAAACTCGCCCAGCATTGAAAACGAAAGATATTCCAGATGAAAAGAAATTTGAAATTCGTGATACCATTTATCGAATGAGGGCCTACAAGGAACATGTGACCTTAAATACAATTCTCTCGGAATTAATAGATAGAAAATTTGACGACATTGGCAGAACAAGTCTATGGCAAGTGCGAGAAACTAATAGAAGATTGGTGGACTCGTGAAAATAAAATAAACGAAATAAGTCCAATCATAATAACAATTAATGGTGATGACAGTGATGATGATGACGATTATGATATTTTGGATGATAATGACTGATTTTCATTTTTGTTGGCAAGTTCAATTTTTTTATTTTTCATTTGAAATTTTCTACATGGAACAAATTTTTATGTTAGAAAATATTTTATTTGAGCTAAATAACCCTCTTATTACACATAGATCATATTTTCTGTGTGAAGTGTAATTTAAAATTATTATTAGGTTTATAATAGCCGCATTAGACTCCATTAATGAAGAAGTTTAATTCTGCTCTAAATTATACAAAGGATTCTCCATTATTATTTAATTAAAAAGTTGTACATTATTTTTAATTTCATTTAACCAGTTGATATTTCCCCAAAGAACAGGTCAAACTTTCGGGTACTTACCTGGAAATACTCATAAAAATTTTAATCCGAAACCCGTAAGTATAGCGAACAGAGACTGTAGTCCCAGTTGACGAATGCGGAATAAATTATTACCTGCGAAAAGGTCAAAAAGATACAGGTGACGAAACAAGAACAACTCCTATCCAAATAAGTAAAGGCGTATTCAAAATAAAAACTCCATTTTTTTAACACCCTGTAAACTGTATACGGTTCACAAATGAAGATCTGTTGACTTTTATAAATTTTTCCGTTTTACAACTTTAATTTTACTACATATAAATGGTAAATCTTACTGAAAATCATAGTAGGTACTTACATTCTTGCTAAGTTTGTTTAGTATTACAACCAGATAACAAGATAACTTATTTCTAATCCTATTTAAGGATTGCATTGCTTCTTATATATTCGTAATTACGCTTGAACAATAATATCTAGGAAAAAGTTGAACTTATTTAAGTAATTTTGTACCTACTTTACTCTAAAACGTCTAAATTATTATTTCAAAACAATTTTCAATAAAAATTACCTAATAATAATTTTATAGGATATAATAATATAGTAGACAACCTGGAACATACTTTTTTTTAATCTCAGTTAAATTACCTATTTAATAAATTTTATAACATAATCCTTGAACGTGTATACTTAAATCAAATTAGCAATTCCAGCTCGATTATTGATAGACCAAATAAAAGATTCTAACAAATCGTTTTAAAGTTTAAAAGCCAATTCTCTTTTTCTTTTTTCACCGAAACGATAATTAGATATAAATCCCCGCTAACATGCCTCAATATTTACACAAATTCGTCGGCCTCACCAGACAGGAGGTGTATATGTATTACGTGTAGGAAAAATATGCGAAAAATCGATGATAGACTTAGGGCATGCGGAATGGATTGCGGCGTTGCCGAATCGATCGATCTCTCGCTAGTTTCGACGATTTCTGTGAATTATTAAATTATTTGAATATTAAAATGCTTCTAATTTAATAATCTTTATTTGAAAGTATGATAAACCTAATGTACTAGCCATCTATATATTTTTTTAATAAATAATTCATTAAATTAGTTTTAAATTGATTTAGAACCTTAGAACCCTTTATGAAACTTGGTAAATTGGTAATGAATAAAAATCCCTTCAAAATTAATGTTTTTGTGTTGAATGTCTTAATAACATAAAAATTATCCTTACGCCTGGTATTGTAGTTCTGAATTTGATAACTAAAAATGATAAAACTATTAAAATAGGTAGGTAGAAGATTTTAACCATTTACAATAAACAAATTAACTTAAAAAGCTGAAGTTACGCATCATCAACAATTATTGTTAAGTTCGAGTTGTGCATACATATTTTTGAGTTTAAAAGGGTCAGGCCTTCAATCATCAGAACTTTCTCAAATATATGTATAAAGAAAAAGGGAGCTGTTTTCTTTAAACCACTATGTAGAACGGGAAACTTTTTCTGTATTGAAGGCAAATTAAAGATATATATTTATTTATCAAAATTATAAATCGTGGTCCATTTGAAATGGAATCTACGTTCAAATTTTTTTCATGTTTTGACTTCCGGTCAAGCATCCGGTACAATAAGTACAGGGTGTTAGTGTATTCTACCGACAATGTTCTACCCCAGAGAGCTCTTGTTAATTGGTGAATTTTAATATATGAACATGAACCCTTAGAGGGTTTAGTTACCGAGATACAGTTTGAAATCAAAATTTAAAATTTGTTATATAAATCAAAATACGCCTTTAAATAGTTTTTTCAAATTTGGTGACAAATATGCTTTTAAAGAAAGTAATATTTTGACATAAACTCATTTTTGAACAAGTTTACCGTGGCGTCCTATCAGGGTTAGTAGGACTTTTATCCCCCCTTTTTTACGCCACTAAAACATTTTTTAAATTTTTTTATTTTTTTTTTTTTATATCTAGGTTCATTTTTATTTAAAAATTGATGTGTCCAACACATGATTTTCCTATCTAGTTATTACAGGCTTATTCGGGTTATTTTGTACAACCTATTGTATCACCCCTGTATATGTTTAGAGGATGAACAACTAAATACCGAGCAAAATACATATCTTACTCGAAACATTTTTTTTATATATATTAATTTCTAACGAAAATACTGAAAAAATAAAATTTTACACTTTTCCTCAAATTTTTCCATTGTGGTCCATTTTAGAGAAATCTATGAATTAAAAATTATAGAGAATGATATGGCAAACAACTTTTATTTGTAAAAACGAAAATAAATCAAACTCAAATGTGATAGACGTAAAATTAAATGAATAAAACTCAAAGCCAATATCACATAAAATACCAACGACCGTTTCACTTCAGAAAACAACTACTCTTTTGGCTAATACCGCAACAGGTATTGAATTTTTCTTAAAAATTCGAATTTTACACTTTTTATCAAATTTCTCGAATACGGACCATTTTAGGAAAATTATGTAAAGTACAAAAATTTTAGAGAATAATATTACAAGCAACTTTTATTTGAAGAATTTTCTTCTTCAAGCATAAATAACAGATATATTCCTTAAAGTAGAAAAACAACCTTCTATAAAGTACTCCCCCAGACGTTTCGAATAATCCCAAAATTTAATCAGTTCACCGCATGATGGATTAAAGCTTAAATATAAAATTTGGGTTTTTCTCTTTATCCGTTTTTGAGTTGTTTTCAAAATTCGAAATTTACTTTTTCTTAAATATCTCTAATACGGTCAATTTTAGAGAAATTATGTATATAACAAGAATTATAGAGAATGACATCACAAACAACTTTTATTTGAAAATTTTTCTTAAAAATTTAAATTTTTAACATTTTGTCAAATTTCTCAAATACGGACCATTTTAGGAAAATTTTGGCAAGGACAAAAATATAGATAATAATATTACAAGTAACTTTTATTTGAAGAAATTTTTTCTCCAAACATAAATAACAGATATATTCCATAAAATATAAAAACGACCCCCTATAAAGTACCCCCAGATGTTCCAACTCTTCCCAAAATCTAATCAGCTCTCTGCGGACAGGAATAAAGCTTGAGTTTAAATTTTGATGTTTTTCTCTATATCCGTTCATGAGTTATCTAGTAATGATAAAATTTGATATCCGATGGTTGTATTTGAGGTTTTAGACCAAGCTTTCCCTATGCCATCAACCTTCTTAACCAACTGTTTACCTAAATTGCGGCATATGAAAAACTTTTTTATTTTTAAAACCTATTAAAAAAAGTGATTCTTCATAAAAAGTCGAGCATGGTCTAAAACCTAAAAAACAACCATCAGATATCAAATTTTATCAGTCGTATACGAGGTTTATTTAAAATAAGGTAAAATGAAGGTACTCCTCAGCAAAATTCATATTATTTGACATACCTCGCATACTATTTTAAAAATGTAATATATGATGGTTGCATTTTAGACCATGCAGAAATTTTTATAAAGAATAACGTATTTTCGTATAGTTAATATTAAAAAATCTTCCCATATGCGCAAACTTAAGTGGGGACATACTGTATAATAATACTTTTTCATTTTTGCAGTATTGCCAGTTTTCATATTTTGTCTATAATCTACCGAAAACCATATTATACCTACTAAATAGCATGCCTAATTTATAAAATTTATTTTGGAGAAATACAGAATTAAAAGGTGATATAGTGAAAAAGTATTAGTGCCATACTACGCATACGATATAGATAAACGTAGAATTAACGTAACATATAAAATTTCTAAGAACAATCATAAGTATTTATCTATTATTTAGGTAAAAAAATGTATTTTAGGATAAAAAAAATAAGAATTTTATTTACTTTTCGCAATAATCTCGTTTAAAATATAAAATAAGGATATAAAAATATTTAATATAAAACGTTAATTTTAAATCAAGCGTGTAAGTAAACGATGAGCATCATGTATGCCAATTATAAACAAAGAAGGCTCTAGATCGGATCCTTGAGTAACGTCAAAGTAATAAAAAACTTTGGAGATGCTAAATTATGCAAATTTATAGCACTTGCGTACCTATAAAAAGATTCTCAGAATTTCCTTACACAGAGCAACAGTGACTTTTTTAATTCGTAATAATTTGCAAAACACAAAATATAGCTGGCATATGGTTCAGTATACGGAGATAAGTGTGTAAATTTCACAAAATTCCTAATAATCGCATATTGGAATTGATGATTAATAAAAAAATTTATTTGTTTTTCAAATAGGTCAAACAAGAGGATCTAATGATCTAAATTAAATGTTAGGCAACACAGTTTGTCATAACGTAAATTACTAATCAATATGTCCCCTATTAATATTAATAGCCTTTTCACATTATTTGTTAATATATTAGACAAAACAAAATACAGCAAACACTGATTGACTAATGAAATTTGTTCTAGAATTAATTAATTACATGTAAAATATAATATATCTATCAAAAATGGCTGAATATTGGGATATTTTCGGATATTTTACACATATTTACCTTAAAAGTAATCTAAGAATCCAAAAAAATGGTAAAATATACACTGTGTTTCACTTAAAATTACTATGGTACTTATAAAAGTACAAAATTATCAGCAGATTGCAAAAACCTCGGCAAAAACGTTCATTAACATTTAAGTATGATCCTGATAAAATTTGACAGAGCTTGAAAGTGATATGTTTAAGTAGGGTTGCCAGACATCACGCTTTTGGCGTATTTTCCACGCTTTTTGACTTGCAACGCCACAGTACGAAAAATCCACGCTTTTGACAAAAATTCCACTCTTTTTATGCAAATGCCACGCTTTTTAAATTTAAATCAGCAGAGGAACCGGATTTATACAAAAATAGAGAAATCTCTGGACAAAGGATCCTCGTTTTTACGAAAAATATAAGCTGAGGACCTTTTTTTTTAGAAATTTCACAAAAAGTGGACCTGATTATATAAAAATGCTTGATATTTGAACCTAATGCTCTGTCATCACTCTTTTCACGTTCGGAAATCTGGAAACCCTATGTGTGAGTGATATTCGTTTTAAATTACTCACAGTCTAAACAACTGTCATCAGGCTAGAAAATTTTACCGTGCGTTCTTGCAAACGGCTTTATAGTATATTTTAGTATACATATATTACTCCTAGGGGTTCTGGTCAAGGATTCTGAGGTGCGAATTTCATAATTTTAGCATTAATATATTGAAGTAACTTACTTTTTATAATATTTTAACTGAAATTAAATATGGAAGAATACGTTTTATTTGCTATTTTCATTTATATTATAATAAAATGCAATATTTTGACTGAATTAACCTAACTTTTCATCATTCCTTCCATAAAACCTAAAATAAAGTGATTCATGAAATTGTCAGTTCTTGACACATAGGGTCCTCGAGTTTGCAACGTTGCCATACTATATGTTGATTTTTATCACTGATAATTTCCAAGTTTAAGATTTCTGTTTGAATGAGAAGAAAATAAGTTATAGGTGAAAATATAATGTATTATGTGAGACTTTTCATTTCAATTTGAGCGGTGTCCAGGCCGTTGGAGTCTATGCCGGTAGGCGTAGCCAGGTATGGGTACGGGAAGTCGTAGTTTCGTTTTGAGTGAAAGAAAATTTTAAAAAAGTTGTCTAGGTATTACATGTTAACTGATTTAATTAATTTCATTTTTTAATTTTGTATGTAGTTTTTTTGAGCTGCATTTTTAAAAATAATTTATATACGATTATTACCGTACCTTTTTGAAGCAAACGAAAAATGTATGATTTTTGATTACTTCTTTCTTATAATCTCATAATTTATACATTTTAAATAATCCTTAAACTTATAATTTTATTAACAACTTGGCAACGTTTGTTATTTTTAAGACAGAAACTGTAAAATTGGGATTTTTAATTAAATTTTTTTCGAAAAATACTGCTTCATCCATACATTTTTTTTTTTTTTCGAAAATTTACTATAGAAACGAGTGTTTTTTTTGTGAATTTCGCACCTCAGGGTCCTTTACCGGACCCCACAATTTTAATAATCAACTTCCAGTACAAAGGGTCCAAAAATTAGTGTATATTAAGAGTAAAATAGAAAAATTCGAGATTAAACACATAAATAACTATAATTTTACATTTTTTTGATGTTTTTTAAATAACTCATATACTCATTTTTATTAATAATAATTTTTGACGTATATTAACTAAAACCTTTAAAAAAACCTAACCCCTAAGGCCTCCTTGATACAATCCTAAACGAACACCTGATGGAGAATAGGGATAAGTTCAAAATGTTTCCCACATTGTTTTCTTGGAATAATTATAAAAATTTTCTAAAATTGGCAAATCTTTTCACAACTAACATTATTAAATTTAAGGGTTTCTGAAGAGGTCGATGTACACATCAACATTATTACTTAATTAAAATAAAACTTTGAAAATCTTTCTTAAACTTTTAATTTCCGAGTTACAAACGAGGTTTTGACTTTACCAGGTCTTAAAGAAGTTATCTTATTGTAATATGAACAATAGAGCCTTATTTTTCAGTAACTATACAGCTGCGACATCTTTTAACTTCAATTTGTATGCATGTAGGTATGCAACAAAACCACCCTATATTTTGAAAGTATGTTGATGTGCAGATTCCGAGCATTTACCTCGCGAAGGTCTGGCAACAATGTAGGGCATGTTTTTCGCAAAATGGAGGCCGGCAGGCACTTGTTAGGTTAGGCTTATTTATTACCCTTAATATAGAATCAAAATTACAATCGATTTTAATCAGATAAGAAACGCTTACCTCTTCTCGCCGTTTCAACCATCTTCCACAAGGACTTTCTTCTAAAATTTCGCTCTCGTCCTCAGAATCCTCGCCACTCTCCCTCGGCGATTTGTGCTCCTGATCGTTATTCATCAGACCACCCCTGCCCGACATTATAAACAATTTGAACTATCCCAAAAATTCACCACCTGTACGTTCTCGAACGGGTCAATGCAACTCCAACACCAAAGGTATTCCATCAGAGCATAATCCTTCGAAAAGCACTTTTACACACCAAATATCTCACTTGTACGAGTAATCCTACAGGGTTTTGCACGTATCGAACATTTTTTAACGTAAATACCTGAGATAAAACCACCAATAATCACGAGAACTCGAAAACGACACTATTAGAACTCTTCGAACTACGTTGAGAATGTGATGCTGAACTTGTCCTTAATTTGTATATAAGTCCGTCAGTTTAATTAACGAAAATACACTGGAAATAAGTGGAATACTAATACTTGGGAGCACAACAAAAATAACACTATGACTGTTGTGTATTAAAGTGTCCCTCTGCTAACTGCTCTCAAGTATTTGCAATTGACAGGCTCCGTCATTCACTCATGCGCCGAAGATTTTGAAAACCCCATGCGTAGGCAACACACATAACGCTGTCTAATCGATATCCACTCGATATTTATTAAATACTGTTATCAGAAAAACTACTTTCGTTATTTATTCATCTATTTTTTTAAACAAATTTATTTTCTTACAAGGAATAACATCGAACAATGTTTATAACATCGTTTACCTACAAAAATTGATAATCGATTATTTCTGGTGCTGCCATCTATAAATTATAAATAGAATCGTTGTATGCAAACTGCATTACGATTGCAAAATATTAAGTATTTGTCATTTATATTGATTAATATATAAACTAAATTATATTGAATATAAAATAAGAATTTCCACATAACATTTATTGCTTTTGATATCGATTTAATACAAACCGGAAAAAAACAGTTAGCGACATCTATTGGTATTCAAACTATTTACGACTATTAAAAACATGTTTGTGTAATTTCTATTCATTTTATTTATGAAATAAACCACTTTTTCATCGATTTATAAAAAAATATGCTTTCTAGAGGAAGTTTATAACATAACAGTTCAATAATTATTGTTTTGAATAATTTTATTGATTCCTTGCACCAGGATGTGACAGAAATTCGAAATCTTAATACCTACGGGGGAAGTAAGTAAAATAGTTTTCCGTTTGTGTTACAAGGGGAGTTCAAAACTATGTATATCCGTTCTAAATATGCCATAAAAGTGTGACGTAATTTTAGTTCCACTGACTATTAATTCTAACCAAACTTTTAACAATATTTGACATATATGTATTTACTATTTTTATTAAATTGTTTGCAGGTCATAAACATTAGTTGTTTAAGGGTATGTAATTGGTTAATAAATGATTTTATACTTGATGCATGTTTATTTTATCGAAGCTTAACAATAATATAGGTAATTTAGCTAAACAAAACGCAATAAAAAAAATAAATAAATACTGTCACTGTAATTGTGAGTTAAACCAAAATTACGTCATTACTAATTTAGCGTATTAGGCATTACAACGACCTGCCAAATAGCTGCCATAGAGCAAGGCCGGAACATATAAGGCCTTTCATCTCGGACGCTATTTTTATTCGAAAAAGTAGTCACCAAGCCTGCCATTTTAGAAAAATGTATAATCGGTTTTTTAAAAGGGTCTTTTTTATGATGTTGCCAACTCAAGCTGACTGCTATTTTCTCCTAGCCTTAGTGACCCCTTCAACACCCAGACAGCACACCAAATCCTTTGGACATCTACTGGACATCCCAATATCCACTGAATGTCCAGTCCATGGTGGATATCTATTTTAAATCCATGAGATGTAATTTATAGACATGCAAATGTCCATAAATAATAATAATTATATAGCAAATTATTAAAAAATTACGCCATTGTGGCTAATAGTACCATTCAGATATTTAAAATTATTTTTTTAAGGTGTATTCAATATCTCATGGACATCCACTAAATATATCAAAGTCTAGGCGCGAACGCAAACCATGGTGGATATCCACTAGATGTAATTTTTGACTTTGCCCACTAAGAAGAAAGTCATTCTTGGACCGGTTTCGTCCTTATTAGGACTAGAATTATATCCTTTTTTAAGAATAGCCCGCCTGTCTTTTATTCCACCTAGTCTCTGAACTAGATACTACTACGACTTTTGATTTTGCTTACTAAGTATAGATGGCAATACCACTTTCGCTCGTTGAATATCTACTCATGCTCAACCCGACGTAATTGAGTTCGACCGAAATTGCAATCAGACTCCATTAGAGACTGGAATCGAGAATTTCTATTTATTGCAGAAGAGTCCTAAATGCCACATTTGAGTTTGGAATTATTTGCTTTTTATCTATAGGATATATCCATTGGTTACTTATGAACCTTTACTAAAGATACCCATAAAATATTTTGCTGAATATCCATAGAATATCTTCTATATCCTGGATATAGATGGACATTTGGATATCCATATTAGATCCACTGGATATCTATAAAATATCTTGTGGATATTTTGGATATCCACAAAATATATTCTGTGGATATCTCTGGGATTTCTTGTATTGTCTGGGAGATATCCATTAGATATTTTGCTGGACATCCATAGGATATCTTCTATATTCTGGATATAGACGGACATTTGGATATCCTTATTAGATCCACGGGATATTTCTGATATCCTGTTGATATATTGGATATCCACAAAAGATATTCTGTGAATATCTCTGGGATTTTGTGTGTTGTCTAAGCAATTTCCTTGGTCTATGTCACAACCCCTTATAGATGTACCAATAATACTTTCCTTCGGCAGCCATTTTGTTTGGAATGCCTAATAAATGAAAAATAATCCAGAAAACGAATAAAAAGAGAATTAATGATGAAAAAAGGCAAAAGGAAAAAAAAAACATTTTAGAAAACTAGTGTTTTTTCAAGTAAAACAAATATTTACAAAGATGTATTCATATGTTTTCTGTTTCGCGTTTCTTCTTCTTTTTCTTTTTAGAACAAACTAGTTCAATAGTATCACTTTGATCTACTATAATATCGTCTAAATGTGCGTTTTTTACTTTCTTCTTTTTCTTTTTGACGTCAGGGTCGTCTTGATATCGTTCGTGCTTTTCTAAATTATTAATCTGTTCTTCTTCACCGGGTTCTTCAGTAACTTTTCTCTTCTTCTTTTTAGACTTTTTATCAACATTAATGTTGCTTTCTAATAATTCTTCAATATTTTTGCGTTTTTCTTTCGTTTCTTCTGTTTTAATATAACCAGTAGAGTTCTTTATTTCATTGTTTACTTCTTTAACATCCTTTACATCATCAACTTCGTCAGATTTTTCATGTTTCCTTGTCTTCTTTTTAGAACTTTCTTCAAAACCATTATTTTCCATAAATTCTTCTTTATCATTGTTCGATTTATTCGCATGATTATCTTCATCAATGTTTTCTTTCGATTTCTTCTTCTTTTTGCTCTTTTTCTTATTATTGTCATCTTCAATTTTAATCTCCTGGGCATAGCCGCCGATTAATTCTTCAATATTTTTGTATTTTTCTTTCATTTCTTCTGTTTTAATAAGATCAGTAGAGTTCTTTATTTCATTTTTCACATTTTTTACATCCTCTACATTATCAACTTCATCAGATTTTTTATGTTTCCTTTTCTTCTTTTTAGAACTTTCTTCAAAACCATTATTTTCCGTAAATTCTTCTTTATTATTCGTATGATTATCTTCATCAATATTCTCTTTCGATCTCTTCTTCTTTTTGCTCTTTTTCTTATTACTGTCATCTTCAATTTTTATATCTTGTACATAGCCGTCATTTTCGTCTTTTTCGTTATTTAAAACCCTGCTACCTTTTAAATTGTTAGTATCGTCTTCATGATCATATTTTGCCCTTTTAGATACATTTTCTAGGTATTCTTCTTCAAGATTTGTGGGAGTTTCTTGAATATTTTCGTTTGATTTCTTTTTCTTCTTTTTTCTATTAGTTATCCCTTCCATTTCTTCCTCTTTTACATCTGTATTACTAGAAATGTCAGTTTTAGTATTATCATTTGTATACTTGTGTTTCTTCTTTAAAGAATCGGTGTTTTCTTCATCAAGTTTTCCATTGTGATTCTGGTCATCAAACTTCTTTTGCTTCTTTTCCTTCCACCTTTCATTCGCCTGAACGTGTTTCTTGAAATTGAAAATCTTGGTATTAAAAAACTGGTTTTCTTCGCCTTCTTTCAATCGCTCGAAAACGGCCACAAAAAAACCGTTTGTATAATCTTCATTTGGCTTGGCGTATAAACAGTTTTTTCCGATATCCCCAAACTCGGAAGACCCGACATTTTGCCAGGATTCCCCGACGAATTGTTTAGCAGGAACCAATTTGAAATTATAATTGGTCTCCAAAACTTGTCGAACAACATCTTCGTTTTCTTCAGGAAGAACGGAACAAGTGGAGTAAACTACTTTTTTCGCGTCGGGAAACTTGGTCAGGGCGTGCCTTAAGATCTTTATTTGGAAACCCGTCAAACTACGCAACCTAGACTGGTCGATTTCATTGTCTTCCGGTCGATCAACCATTCCTGCAAAATCAATAGGGGTTAAATCCGGTAATATTGTAGGTAGTTTGGGTAAAAAGCGTTACTTACCAGTACCGGAGCAACTGGGATCGACCAAAATGTATTCCACTCCGGGAAAAGCTTCGTTGAAACAGTCCAAAATATCTTTATTGTATGTTTTCACACACTTGGCGCCTGAGGTTTCAACTATTTTGGAAAGCGTTTCGAATCTCTTGGGGTTTCGTTCGATGGCGTAAACCGTGCCTTGGTTGTTCATCACAGCAGCCAAGTGCGTAGTTTTCATTCCAGGAGCCGCGCACATGTCCAGGACCGTACTGCCGGGCGGCGGGTCCAAAATGTGTACCGGTAAGCAACTGGCCTGTACAAACAAATAAGTATATAAAAAAATATTTAGATACTATGGCGGCAGAGGTTTGAATACAGAAGGAATATTAGCATGGCTCAAAATAGACTATAGAGTTATTTAGAATTAAATTATGTCAAAATGAAATTGGTTGTGTAATTTTAAAAACTTACCTTATCCTGTAGAAGTATGGAACCATTTTTATAGGCAGGATGATTGTAAAATGTGGTTTTCGATGGAAAAACCAGCAGATTCGGAACGTGTATGTCAACCAAGAATTCATCGTTGTTTAACGAAACGATTCTCTCCAAATATCCCTTATAATCTGTTTTATCTAAAAATTTAACTAGGGTCCAACCGTCATTTCTGAAAGTTTCTATTGCCTCATTTAGGCTTGACAGTATGGTGTTAATTCTTACGTAACGTGGTTTAGAATAACAATCTAAAAAATAAAAAAAAGACGCTATAGTTCAGTTCCAAAATAGTAGGCACTAAATTCTCAGAAATATTTATTGCCTTAAAACGAAAATATTGTTGTCAGGTTGTGATTCTAAATATTTTAACATTTAACATAGAATAACGGACGTGTTTTATTCGTTAAAAAGTATCTTCGTGTTAATACAATGTATTCAGCAACATCAATGTTTATTAAGAGAATATAAAAAAATTGAATGAAATTCTGCGTCTAAAACTTAAATGGCACCGTTGCGTACCAAATATGTTTGTGAGGCGGAAAAGAGAACAACATATTAAAGTTGCCGTATGGTAGAGAGAGATATACACATTGGCCCGAGCAGTGCCCCATGTCAGGTAAACAATCATGGGCATAGCGTGAATCTATCTTAGTATTCTGTGAGATAATCGAGGTAATGTAATACCTTATTGAAATTTAATTTATTTGTGTAAATCAAATGGATAACACCTTATTCTTCAAAGAGGGGTAAGTAATTACTTCTTCGAGACAGGGTAAGTCTTTTATATTTACATTGTACATACTATAATCAAGAATAAAGTAGTAAACTAATTTAAGTTTGTCTTGTAAGCAATAGGGAAGGTGGAGCAGTCAAAGTAAACGCTGTCGTACGTCACTGGAAGAGACAGATTAACCCAAACACGTCACAACCATTTCTTGAGAACTTAGTGCCCACTATTTTGGAATTGTAGTATAGTGGATCACGATTTTGAGATTTCTAGCAGAAATGGAACAAATCACACATTTTTTTCTAATCTACTCGTAGAAGTATACGCTGTGTTTCAAAATTAAATGCCATATAATTGTTTCAAAAGGGATATATACAAAAATAGAGGCTAATTAAAACTCTATATTAAGGGAGATAAAGGATAAACATATTTTGGTCACACACTGTGTTTTTTTGTACAATATACACTGTATAAGTGTTATCATAATTTTGTGGAATATTGATTGTTTTTAAAATAGTTTCTTGTACTCTATATAGGCTGTCCCCTAAAATAGATAAATCTGTTAGTATTTTTGTCATCTGAAACAAAGCATTTTGTCATTGATTTTTTTAATATTATTTGCAGGTAAAAAAATGGTTTGAAGATATGTAACTAAATTATTTTTATAAACAACAAAGAAAAGAATAACAGTAAAGGAAAAATTCAAACTACGAACGACCAGGCATTGCGTTATATCAAAAGGTAAATAGCAGAGATAGAAAATAATTTTCAACATTCTAACTTTGATTTTGCTTTCTAAGGAGAACGTCATTCTTGGACCGGTTTTGTCCTTATTAGGACTCATCAGCAAAAAATAGACTATTTCGACTCCAGAGTTGTAATTATTGCAGTTGTATATATGAATACAATCTTGAAAATAATAGAAATAAAATGTAACTTAACACCTAACGTCTTAATTTTATTTGCTTTATAGAATTTATTACTATAAAATATTATTTATAACTAATGTTATCTACTTTTACTTACTTTAATATTATTTTGAGGCCTAAAATCACTAAAATAAATAAATACGTTTATTTAGCCATTGCTATTATATACAATAACTTGTTATTGACATATTTTTTTGTTATTTTACATATATATACACAATTTTTAATTTGAATTTGTAAGATATATACATAAGTTTTTGTACAAATTGAAATTTTCTAGAGTCCTTTATTTCTTTTGGCCAAATTATAAAAGGATTTTTCAATTAATTAGCAATAATTGGTATATATAATTGTAATAGGTGTTTGCTATAATAGTTTGTGGAATGCATAGGGATAAAAAATGAATCATTTGATCTCAGAAGTCAAGAAGAAATTCTGAAATATACAGAATGTCCCAAAATCATACCGGCAAACTTTAAGAGGCGATAGGGGACATTAAAACAATTTTTTTTTTGTTAATAAACATATGTCAACAATTGAATCATTTGAAGTTTGGGCAGAAAAAAGGAAAATTTGTTTTGATCAGTTCTGTTTATTTCACTGATTTTACTACCGATATTAATTTAAAAAATGTTTAGAAGGGCTAAATAAAATTTCAATAATTGTTCAAAATGTTAAACATTTGCTTCAATGCAAAAATTGCACCGTCAGTTCAGGACTCTATAGATTATTCCTGGAATAGATTCTACATCTGTAAAACTAGCCATTATACTTGCTGAGATCTTCGTCATTAGGAATAGGCGTTTCGTAGACTACAGATTTCAGATAAGCCAAAATAAAAAAATCTAGGATGTTAAGAACTGGAGAACGCGCAGGCCAGGCCAAATACCGGTGCACGTTTAAACCAAAATGTGGAGGTTCCTCGTAATGTTGAAACCACATGTTATTTCCAATATCTAAAGGAACATTTTCTAATAATAGAAACAAAACATTTTGCAGAAAATGGAGATACATGTCTGCGTTCAAACGAACAGGCAGCAAGTGAACTATTAGATTCTCTCCAACAATACCAGTCCACATATTTGCAAAAAATTGTTGCTGTTGTCTTCTAAAGGCCACATCATGAGGATTTGCATTAAGTGTGAAACATGTCTCATCTGTACAACAATACTTTTCTTCTGAAGTAAGGGTCTATTAAGTTACGATCCAGAAACTATTGTCAAAAAGCTAATTGATGTGAACAATCTTCAGGATTTAAAGCTTGTACGCGTTATAAATGGTAGGTGTGAAGGAGTTATTCATGCAGGAAACCCTGTACCGTCGACTTGGAGGATCCTGTATGGTGTGTAAGTGCGCAAACACTTGTGGAATCATTTTCCTCCACATTATGTGGAACTCCTTCTTCACCACCAGGAAGCTTTAGGTTCTCCCTTTCTCTAAGACAACGATGGATGAAAGCAAAGGTTGTATGATGAGGCAT
This sequence comes from Psylliodes chrysocephalus, assembly GCA_927349885.1. NCBI lineage: Eukaryota > Metazoa > Arthropoda > Insecta > Coleoptera > Chrysomelidae > Psylliodes > Psylliodes chrysocephalus. The sequence continues at coordinate 4,847,410 of OV651821.1, read as the reverse complement.
TCTAGATATCTTTGTATCAGTACATTCTTCAAATAAGAAATTACCATCCATTTTCAATACAAATTTTGAATCAACAAATAGTCCTATGGTCTTAAAATTGGCAGCTTTGGAATGTTTATTGTGGTATAATGTTTTTGTTCCCCAACAAAAAATGTCAAATGAAGACAGAGTGGTGTTCAACTAAATTACGAATTAATTTTAGTTATTTGGAATGATTTAAAATATTTTATTGCTCTACAGCTCATTTGCATACATTTGTCTATTAAACAGAAAAGTTTGTTTTGATGTCCCCTATCACTCCTTAAAGTTAGTCGGTATGTTTTTGCTCCAGGATGTTATGATAGTTGTAAATTCCTTTAATAATTATAATATACCCAGACAACACACCAAATCCCAGAGATATCCACAGAATATCATTTGTGGATATCCACAGGATATCAGAAATATTCCGTGGATCTAATATGGATATCCAAATGTCCGTCTACATCCAGAATATAGAAGATATGCTATGGATATCCAGCAAAATATCTAATGGGTATCTCCCAGACAATACAAGAAATCCCAGAGATATCCACAGAATATATTTTGTGGATATTCAATATATCCAGTGGATTTAATATGGATATCCAAATGTCCGTCTATATCCCAAGGATATAGAAGATATTCTATGGATATTCAGCAAAATATTTTATAGGTATCTTTAGTAGAGGTTCAATGATTATTGAATAACGTCGAAAGAAAATAGCAGAGATAGAAAATATTTTTGATTTTGCCCACTAAGGAGAAAGTCATCCTTATTAGGACTCTTCAGCAATAAATAGAAATTCTAGACTCCAGTCTCTAATGAGTCTGATTGCAATACCAATTTCGATCGAACTCAATTACGGCGGGTTGAGCATGAGCGAAAGTGGTATCGCCATCTATACTTAGTAAGCAAAATCAAAGGTTGCTGTAATACCTAGTTCAGAGACTAGGTGGAATAAAAGCCAGGTGGGATATTCTTAAAAAGGGAAATAATTCTAGTCCTAAAAAGGACGAAACCGGTCCAAGAATGACTTTCTTTTTAGTGGGCAAAATCAAAAATTACATCTAGTGGATATCCACCATGGTTTGCGTTCGCGCCTAGATTTTGATATATTTAGTGGATGTCCATGGGATATTGAATACACCTTAAAAAAATAATTTTAAATATCTGAACGGTATTATTAGCCACAATGGCGTAATTTTTTAATAATTTGCTATATAATTACTATTATTTATGGACATTTGCATGTCTATAAATTATATCTCATGGATATAAAATATATATCCACCATGGACTGGTCATTCAGTGGATATTGGGATGTCCAGTAGATATCCAAAGAATTTGGTGTGCTGTCTGGGTACATAAAAGAGGGGGTCTAACATAAGGTGACCAACTTTCCTAAATCTAAAAAAAATCCAAGAAACGGGACAGAAGATGCCACAACAAAAAAAAAAGAAAGAAAAGAAGAAAAAGAAAAAACACTTGAAAAAGTATTCAGTAACGATGCCATGAAGCCTTCAAAAATGGAGGACCACTTATCAAGAGTATATGCTGACAAAAAAAGAAATCCTTGTCATTCTTTAAAGCACTTGAAGAAAACCTAGATAAAAGGCCATATCCATAAGATCGATGTTTACATCATCATCTATGCAAGACGTTGATTGTTCACGAGCGTCCTATAATATATATTTACTAATAGCGAAGTCAGGGAAACCCCACACAATGTATTGCACAAGCTCGCACAAAGAGAATGCCTTTGAGCAATAATACCATTCAGAGACGAATAGACAAGGTGGTTCGAGACATAGAAAATATTTTATGCAATTTCTAATAGACAACCAGATTCTCTCTCTAGTTGGACGAGTCTACATTACCAGGCAATGAAGCTAGTGTTCTTACTAGGTAGAATGGATATCAAATATATTCGTTGGGTTGAACACAATAGCTTACGTTTTCATTTTGTAGTCTATGTATAGTTAAGCTACACTAGTGGAAAAAATTAAGGGATCAAAAAAAAATTTCTTACGATTTTTCGAGTGGCTGTATCTTTGGTAAAAATGGTCGTACGTAAATGAAAAAGTGTCTAGTTTATGGATCTTGCGATAAAAAAATTGTTCAATCAACAATTAGCACAAAATCCTGATGAATATCATAAATAGAAAACTTTTGAAATTTTTTTTTTAATTTTTAGTGTACCGACTTGATAAAAATTTTCTCACATAACTACTATATGCATTGGATAGGTGGTTTAGTTAGCTTCAATTCCTTTTTTTGAAGGCCTCGAGATGACCCTTCCTTGCTGAGTTATCAGAAAATGAACGAAAATGCGTCATTTCCTCTTCTCTTGTCAGTATCTGAGGAACCAATGGCCGCTCAGAAAATGGAAGGGGGGTTTCGGAAACTCCGATTCATTCTCTACAAGGTTCTAGCATGTTCTTTCACGAGAATTTTTTTTTATCCCTAGCATGACTTTGAAGAATTTCGGAAAACAGGACTTTTTGAGGTTTTTTAGAAAATCACGTACCACATTGAGAATATTGGAAAAATGAATAATGTTGAGTGTGCATCTTACAGGCCATTGTTCCCCCGAAAGCCCTACAAAATTTCAACCTGATCCATCAACCCGTTTCATTGTTTCATGCGAGTGAATTTTTGAAGAAATTGAAGGATCGCGTTTTTCTATTCATGATATTCATCAGGATTTTGTGCTAATTGTTGGTTGGAAAATTTTTTATCGAGAGATCCATAAACTAGACACTTCAAGCTTCAAATTGCTTTTTTTTTTTGATCCCTTAATTTTTTCCACTAGTGTAATATCCATATGGGTTTGCTTTTTTTTTTCATTCACGTACGACCATTTTTACCAAAGATACAGACACTCGAAAAATCGAGATTTTTTTTTGGTCCCTTCATTTTTTCCACTAGTGCAATATCCATATGGGTATAGAAAACATCCTTAGAGCTTCTGATTATAAAACCTAACATTTTTAAAGCTTTGACATTATTAATGTGTTCCTTGAATGATAAAGATGAATCAAAATTCACTCAAAGATCCTTAATTATTTGATTTTTACCCAGTATAATGTGCCATTGGTATTCAGAGACAGTCTTAAAGAGTTCGTTTGTATGTAGAAACTTATAACTGAACATTTATTAGTATTTAAAGAAAGCTTGTTCATCTGACATCAATTTCACTCTAAAGTATTTAAAACTGTAATAGCATATCAGTTTTCAAAAGCTTCATATCATTAGTGAATATAAGAGGAGTATTTAATGGTCATCATTAATAAATTAAAGAAAAATGGCTAAACATGTGCACCTTGTGGGAGACCAGAACTAAATGCTATTTGTTTAGAGATAAAATTATTGATTTTTACCATTTGAACCCTTTCCATTAAAAAAGACTACCTAGCCAAACTACCAAATTATCATGAAAACAAATTGACCCAACTTCATTAAAAATATCTAAATCTGTATAAACAGCATAGACTTGTTTACCACTCTTAAAGGCATCCAAACAAGGACTTTCCCACCAAGAACCCATGCTGGTTATTAACAAAAAATGTAGCTTTACATTGCACAATAAATCACTGCAAATAAGTTTATCAATCTTTTGGGTAAACACTCTATAGCTTTTTATAACATGTTCGTCTGCATCCTTGAATACTGGAACAAGAAAACTGGACTCTTAAACTTCAAGGAACACTGAAAAGTGTAATAACAAATTAAAAACAATATAAAGTGGTTCAATCTGACTATAAATATATTTTTTCAATAAACTGAGGTCATATTTGTGTAATTCTTATTTTGATGTCATGATTTCACTGTAGTTCTGTGTAAAATACATTTTTGGACAGCCTGTATATTTTGTTAGAGCTAATGTCAATTTTTTTAAATGGCAGTAATGTTTTCACACTTAGATTTCTTAATTTAGCAACCACAGCTAATTTATAAAAAAAAAGACATTGATTATTATAAAATGTTTAATTTATCTATAAAACTATACAATTACATTCGATTTATAGAAGGGGAATGTTAATTAAGTATTTTTTCCAATATTTATAAATATATAAACATGTTTTTACAATTTTAGATAATACATTTGTCTTATAATCACAAAAAATATATATTATTATTCACACTACAGATGCTTTGCATTAAATGAATCTAGTAAAGAGTTCCACGAAAACTACTGGCAGTTTTAGTAAAGTATTGTATTTTACCAAAAATAAAGTGAGTTCTACTATAGTAATAATTAATATCATGAGACTTCAGAACAATTTATTAAAAATATATTAGAATAAAAAAACAACTTTCTACTCTACAAAAAATGGAGTTGGAAATAAACTCTTAAACAATCTTAATACTGTTTATTTTTAAATACTACTCTTTCTTTTTCTCAGACACTGGTTGAATAATATTTCCTTGTTCATCATAATCAGGTTCTAAATAAGCAATGTATGCATAAACTACTATAATCAAATTAACAGTGACAACAGCCAAAACAACAGCCCAACAAGTGTTTGCAAACCCTACAACATCTAGATAATTTTTGAGCACAGCTTTAGTTCCAAAAAAGGCTCCGAAAGGCAAGGTGAACATGAGACAACTGAAAAATAAGAGTTTTCCTATCGCAGAAGCTGCACGTTTCGTTTGTTCTGGCAACATGGGTTCATTTTCATTCAATACGCTTTTATCAGCCATATTTTATCTGAAAAAAAAAAAATTACCTTTAGAAATGGTTTCTTTGCCAGAATCATCGCTCAAATGCGCCTTAAATATCTGCTCGTAGGCTCGGATAGTATCCTCGGGCTTACTCTGCCCAGGGAGTTTCTTTTTACCCCATAACAATTCGATAATTAAAATTTTCGCTAACCATGGATTAAGTTTTGGTTCTTTGACTAGCAATTGCGACCTCTTTAACAGAGTCTCTATTTCGTCGGTTTTTTGAAAGAGCGTCGCAACCAAAGCGTAAATAGCTTTGATATTCTAAAAATTCAAAAATATATAGAGCATGAAGTGCTTAAATATAACCTCAAAATACTCACTGGATGTTTTTTCTTATGTTCGTATACGAGACTTTTGATACTGCCTATGCCTTCGCTTACTTCCTTCGCTACTAGAGCAGACACTTTATACAATCGAGGTACTTTAATAGAGTGCTTATTCATAATTAATAATTACCTTTTTTCCCGATGTGGTTATTTTTCTTGGAAATTCATGTACGTCACGTTACTGTTTTAACAGACGTACCAACATACATTTCAAAATGTATTAAAAATCCCTATTCAAATTTTAAATGTAAATTAAGAATAGACACACATTTTGTAGGTATTTTCGTATTTAACGAACAATTAGTTATATTTTATTAAAAAATGGGTCAGTATAATAAGGTTATTATATTGAATTTGGTTTAATTTCGTTCTAAATTTACCATTGTTAAAGTGACGTGGGGGAGTTTTTTGTATTTATGTTGAAGGCATTGTTGTTTTTATGGGTGTTAAAAAACGGACAGATGAAGTGTCATCCACTGCCAAAATATCAAAATATTGCGAAAAAACTCGAATTTTAAACGGTTGTGCTTACATAAACCATATTTTATTTATTTCAGGCTTATTTCGGTGTATATGCAAACGATTCTGTGAAAATGTGACAGCGATTCCTGTAATGAGTCAACAAAATTTCCCCAGAAAAAATGTGTTTTTTAATTAACAGTAAACAACGTATAAAGATGAACGGATTTATTATTATGCTAGGACGAAGCTGAGAGGAAAAGAAAGGAAGATGGTTCCGATACCAGCTGAGTACCTTCCCGATTTCTGGGATCAGGTTTCAGCTGAATGCATGATTGAAGTTACTTGTCTTTTACCAAATGGGGTGGTAGTTTTACTCAACGTTAGCCACAATGCCACCCTTGCTGAAATCAAGGAGGTTAGTTGGATATATGCTTTAAATAATCCAAAAGGGTTTGCGAAAGATTGCCCATTTAGTCAATTTATATAGATAGCATAAAAACAATAACACAGAAAATAAACACTTTTCTATTATCTGTATTCTTTTAGTTTTTAGGTGGTCTTTTAAATATCTATAATAATATGGGTTGTTTCATTAATAAAGGTAAAACCCATTAAATGCTTATAATACTTTAATGCATACATAATTTTGAGTGTTTCTTTGAGTTACATAAAGGATATTTCTACTTGAAATCCTGTGGTGGTAAAATAAACTAGTTATAGTGAAATTTTTTCAATTAGTAAGGTGATACCAACCCATTTTTTGTTGAAAAAATAGTTATTAAACTAATATAACAGCATAGTAATCTTATTTTGAGTAAGACGATACAATATTGTAGCAAAATATGTAAAATGTAGTGTAATATTAGACTATTGTAAAAAATTATAATAATACTACTTTATTAATCCTTTTAGATAATATACCTGATATAGGATAAGTCATTTACATGTAAAGATGTACAATAGTATACATTTACAAAACAGATATAAAATCTAACTTAACACATTTAAATATACAATTTAACAATACACAAAATTAAAATTAGGACTGATATGCTTGGAAACACCCATATGACATAGGCTGGCTGTACCTTCTACTAGAAAAACTACAGGAGAAATTCATGAATGCTATAGGGACATGTTTGGGATAAATAGCTTTTCAATTTGCACTTAAATGAGCTCAGACTATTAATTTGTTTTAGAGAGGTAGGCAGATGATTGAATAATCTTATTCCACAGTAGTATGAACTCATGGTGTGGTTCTGTAATAATTTTAAATTTAAATAAAAATGATAACATTTCTTTATATATATATTTTTCAAAAAATTTACAGAGAACACTAGGCACTGTGATAGGTCTATAATTTTCAAGAGCTGTTGAATCACCTTTTTTAAAAATAGGTGATAATGTACCAGTTTTAAGTTCTTTGGAAGGTATGCCATTTTTTACAGACATATTGATTAGATATGCAATTGGTTCTGCTATATAATAACTAATAGATTTAATTATTTTAGTTGTAATGCAATCTACACCCATTGTATTAGTATTTTTTAAAGAACTAATGACAGCAGTTACTTCTTGGGAATCTGTTCCATCATAGAAGAATGTATTTTTTACATGCATGGTTTTGTAGTTATGAAAATTTGTATTGTCAAAATAATCTCCAATAGTGTTACTAGTTATGGTTGAAAAATAGCAAAACAATTAGCTACAGTTTTTTTGTCAGATATTAATATGTCATCAACATTGATCTGTATTGGCTTTATAGATTTACTTCTGCCAGTTATAGAGTGTACTGTATTCCATATAATTTTTTGTTTTTGTTGAGGATTATTGTTTTCTAACAATTTTTGATAATGATCCTTTTTTAGTTACATTTAGGGTGAACCATCCAGATAATGACCACTTGAGGCAACAGTGATATATACATATTTGTAAAAATGTTCGTTTTGTTTTTAAAAGAAAAAGCAAGGAATAGCTGGATGAATTTGTTTTCTAATTTAACTTTTTTAACATAAATATGTAAACATGTTTATTTGTTTAAAATATTCAATAATTTTTAAGATATAATGCATAAAATCCTAGTAAATTACTAGTTTCTTTGAGTAAATGACCAAATAAAATACCAGTAAATGACTACAACAATACTTTATTGTCTAACAGAAAACATAAATACTTAGTTTAAAAAAATTAAAGCAGTGTTTCATACTTTTCCATTTCAGGAACTGAATACACATTTCCTCGACTACATATCAGCATTGGTGGTTCAATCTTTTTATCCTCTTCTTTATACCATATTTGGTCATTTTTTTCTGGCCATTTCCAATTTTGTACACTTTTACACATGACTCGCACTTCATATTCTCCTCTTTGTTTTCGTATAACAACACCGGGAAAATAACTGTTCTCATATTTGACAATAACGAAATCAGCAATGGTAAATGTAGTTGGTGGCATAGATTCATTGATTTCATTTTCATCCTGGTTTTCTTGTTCAATTTCCTCTAAAGATTCTTCATCTAAAATATTCGAATCACTTGAACTTGAAGAATATTCTCTTCTATTTAACTTTTTTGGTCTATTTTCTTTATTTTTGTTTAATTCTTCACGTCTACGTTTTTTTTTCTCTCTAACTTTTTTTTTACTCTTTTAATTCTTCAGCAATTCTTTTTTGTTCTTCTTCTCATGATATTTGGAAGTTATTGCCAAAGGGGCTTTTTCTTTAACACTTTTTTTAGTGGCAATTTCCAACTTTGGAAAGTGTAAGTGTTCCTTATAGGAATCTTGGATTTTAAGAAATTTTTTGAGCTAAAATTTAAATCTAATTGTGTTTCTTTTGACTCATTTTCCTCATGTTGATTTTCAATTTGGATGCTTTTATTTTGAGTATTGTCTTGGTTTTCTACATGTTCCATTTCTTTCTCAATTTGTTCACATATATTTTCATTTTTTTGGGTAATCTCCGGGGCACTTTCTTGATTTTCTTTATATAATCTACATTTCTAATTTCTTCAACTTCCTGATAGTCATCAGTTTCTGTGTCCATCATTATTAGAACGTTATTTTTCATTTTTTCTCTTTCGTCTTCTAATGCAATATAATTCTCGCCATTTTCTTCATTGGGGTTGTCTTTATTTTCTGCATATTTTTTCCATAATTTAAATAATTTATCATTATTTAAAACTTTTTTTGCTTTTCTCCCTTCTCTGTATGTTCTAAAGAATGTATCAAAAGCATCATCAGTAATGTCTAACTCAAACACGGGCGAAAAATCTTCATTATTTAGTTTTGCATTAAGATTGGCTGAGTTTGTAAAAGAAAGATCTCTAAAAGTTACTAATTTTGCTTTGTGCACATGTCATGTCTCCAAGCATAACATCCAGGTGCCAAATGATCACCTAGATTAAAATCAACCACAGTTTCAGTAAATATGGGAAAATTAGGTAAAAAATAATCTATTTTAGATTCAGTAATATGGTTGTTTTTATCTATACATACCCGCGTATGGTCACGATTCTGACAAGTTAGGATAAAACTGAATAAGATCAGTAAGGAGATGTTTATTATAAGAATCTGTTAGAAAGTCAACATTGAAATCTCCACATAAAAATACAGCATCATAAAAAAAACAACACGATTTAAAATATGAAATTATTTAATAATTAAAGAGATATTTTAATTAAATAATTATAAAGATAATTTTGTTTATATAAAATAGTATATACTAGTTAAAATATGTTGAACTTACATTAAAAAAAAATATTTTAAAGGAAATTATTTCTTTTAAGAATAGTATGATCTATCTATTATTACTTCTAAACATTTAACTTGATTTTTCTAGTTAATATCTACCTTTTTCAAATTTATATCCAATCGGTAATCTTTATTTTTATTTTTTCCTTATAACGTGCAGTTTATTTTTTTTTTAAATAAGAATCTTCACTTGCTTAGTGCAATATAAATATGCTTTAATAATTCTTGTGAATAATATTTAATGTTTTTTTGATGAAGATTATATCGGTATTACATTTTTGATTTCTCAAATCCCACCTATGTCAATCTAATTTAAATGTCTCCAAATATATTCACTCTTTGAACTAATTCTCCCGTGTTCTGAACGTAGGATATAAACACTACAGTGTTGTCATATAAATTATTTTTTTTTTGTAATATAATTTTAAACCAAAATGTAAAGGTCCTGGTGTCATATTAAGATTTCCTCACAAATTTTTTTGTTCTTTTGATAAAATACTTTTAAATCTTTATTTTTGTTTTCTATTATCCAGGTAACTTATAAGCCATTGTAGTGCATTTTCAATAATACCAAAACTTTTCAAATGCTCTTTGTAGGTCTAAAAAAAGAACATCTGTAATTATCTTGTTGTCAAGATTCTATTTCATCATTCAAAACATATTGTAGTGCAGTCTCACAGCTCTGTTTACCCCGAAAGCCTGATTGATTACAAACATATTATCTTTCAGACATTGAATTAGTTGATTATATACTACTTTCTCTAAAAAAAATTGGATGTAAATCCACTTCCCTATTTGAATTATCAACCTTAGCTATTGATGTTATTATTGAAATTTTTAGGGCATCTGGAACAGTATTAATTAGCAATATTTTTTTAAAAAAACTGTTCATTAATTTCATCTGGACTTCCTTTATTCGACATGTCAAAAACAATTTCTTTTAATCTATCAGAACTATACATTAAACTTTTTAAGACTTACATTGTCATTGTTTAAGTAATGTGAATAATTTTTTTGGTGAATGAGAAATCCATTTTTCATTATTGTCAGTGTTTAAGATAATTTTTTGATCCCTAACAAGAAATTTGGATCTCAATTATGCATCTCAGATTAAGCTCAACAGAGAGGTCTCCCTGTTATATGGCAATTCATTTTTTTAACAAACTTCCTTTAACTATTAAAAATTGTGTAAGTATTAACAAGTTCATAATTAATTAAACAAATAATACTGTTTAATTTAGAACCCTACAGATTTTTTAATCAATTTTAATTCTGTCTGTAATTTATAGAAATGTATTTTACCCCAGTTTTTGTCTATGATATCGTTTCATTAAATGTTGGTATATATATTTTTTTTTCTATAAATAATGTTAGAATGTTCTAAGTAAAGATTATTTATTAATATTATCTTTTCATAGTTGAAACAAAAACGTTTTTCGTCGTTTTAGGACTTATGGGAGGAAGCTGCAAAGTTTCCCCTGTTCGGAAAACTCCACGACATGTCTGTATACATTTTTACCTACATCAATTCAATGGCAGAGCGAGAGAAGCTAAATGACGAATCAAGAAGATTATGTGACATAAGGCCTACCGGCGCCATACTCGTAATTACAGAATGTCGTGGAGAAAAGGCGGACGATACCATTAACATGTCCATTGGTCATTTAATTGGAAAACGTATGAAAATTTCAAGGGTTAATTATTTTCCCGCGATATTTATATTCCTTTTTCAGGGTTACAAGAGTTCGATGCATTGAATAGTTCAGAAATAAATGACTTTAGGTTCAAAATGAGGCGGATGGGGGACGAATTGGCTCAGCAGCGTCAAAAACAAACTTGGGTCGATCAGTTGAACTACCAGTTTCCTCCCAGGATATCTCGTCAGAGCTACATACTCATCGAAACTCTTAACGAAAAAAGGTATGCTTGTTTATAATAATAATATTTATTCGGCTTTGAGACATACATATTTACAATATTTTAAAAAGGTTAAAAAATGTATAAACATACAATTTTAAAAAGTAAAGACATGCTACAATTGAGTTTAAAATAAAGTACAAATTAAAAATAGTATACAATAGGGCAAAAAACATTAGACAATAATTATAATAAAGAGATACCATTACGGATCACCGAGTATAATTCATAAAGTGTGCATAGGAATAATATGTTTTGGACGAAAGATATGCATAAACCTTATTTTTGAATACATTAAAGATTTTTTCATTACCATGGACTTGAGTATATCTATTAAAGCATGCAACACCTTTGTACATTTCGGAATTCTATCCAACTGAGAGTCTAGAAAAAGACTGCTGTATATACCTTGTATATTGAAATGCATTAGTATGAAGTTTTTGTTACCATGATTTTTTGACAGTTGTTCTTCATTAATTCTGATTTCTTCAGTCTTGGTGTTTTTGTTGTCATATTCTCCTGTTTGAATTATGTTGTGTCTGCCATTTGATTGGCATCCGGAAAATTTTCATCTAGTAGGTTTGCTTCCTGGTTGTTCTTATATCTGTTTTCTTCTTTTCCAAAGTTATAACGGTAGATTGCTACCCCACGTGGCCAGAAACTTCCAGTGTACACCTGGTCCATAAGATCACATTGCATGCTGATCTAAAAACATTTGTTATTAGCAGTTTTTTTGTATGTTGATAATTCCTTCACAGATAACAGATCTTTTCTGTCACACTTTTTTTAGATGTGATCTTTAACCTTGCTAATAAAAAGCCACAATCGTTTTTCTTTAGCTCTTCCTACAAAACTGTTTAGTTCTTCCGCATCATTTACTTCTGCTACACCAATGTGGCGTCTCGGTTGTCTTCTTTTTCTGTATTTTACTGTTTCGAATGGTATTTCTTGATTTTTAAAATGTTGTGTATTTGTTGCATCAAGATTTGTATCACCGGTACAATTTATTAACTCAGTCATAATAGCTAATTGTACTTTTTCTAAGTTTTCATAAGTTTCCTTAGTTACTATTTTCGTTGCTTCAGCATAATCGATTTTCTGTTTATTTAATTGATTACAGTTCATCAAATTTCTAGAGGCTTTCGACGGCTAGACAGAGAAAGCACTACTGACAGGCATCCCGACGGATTTACGCAATGAAAGTACACTCTGCGCATCAAGTATTTCACTATTTCATTCAGACGTAAATGTCAGATGTAAATTTCGCTAAAACATTTCTTTTATTTTCGTTTGTGTTTTTTGCTCATTACAGTTTAATAGAACCTAAGTATGGAGTTTAATAGCAAATTAAGAGGCCGCGTGATTAACAGTCAATCTCGCGAAATAATAGCCAATGTTATAGAGTTTATGAGAAGAGAAGGAAACTTTAATTCACCTTCAATACCATTTAAAAATGTAAATGATCGTGTTGCTGCAGCCACAGGAGTATCTAAAAACACTGTCGTCCGCATTTCTGGAGAGAAAAAAAGAATCGATAACCGTGAGATATCGGAATTTTCATCACCAAGAAAAACCATTAAAAAACCAAAAACAGTTAATGATATAGATGAAGCTGCACAAGAATCAAATTTTATTTTTTTATTATTAGATAGCTATTTTTGTTTCTGAGTTGTGTTCATTTACAGGCTCAATGTTTTTCCGTTTCTCCTTTTTGATTTTATATGGGGTTTCAAGTTGTTTTTGACTTATTTCGACGTAAATCACAACAACACACTTTTTTAATAAAGCAAACAAGTGTTAAGAGGTATATGTACGTGTAAACTACAATTACAAAAAATTGATATGAAACCCATGAAACCACCAACAAAAATGTAAAGCTAGCTTCCGTACTAGAACATGGTGTCATTCGTCGAGATAATTTATCGTTTTGTTTAATAGATCAAGAAATGTAAATATTCCCCTGTTATTTTTTATAAAATTATAAGAGAAATAAATTTTTTTCTAAATAGTATAGTTTATTATTTTGTAGAAAAACAAAATTTCGAAAATTTTAGTAATGTTTCAGAAACAACCGTTATTAATAATAGGTACCATTTTCCTTAATAAGGTAGAAATAAAATATAAACTATTTCCACGATTTACAAAGGCCTACAAAAAAATTATAGGTATTTTCCGCTATCCTATAAAATTTATATTTTCTGACTCAATTTCAAAAGGTTGAAGGAATTCCAAAACACCTTTTATGGCATAATAATTATTTTCAATTCTACATACTATCTTTAGCTGCTTTTAAAAACGTTCTAAGAAAGTCCAATCAGACCAATTTAATCCCTAAACTATTCCACACTTTTAAAATTTAATTACCTAAAAATATTAAAAACTATTTAAAATAACTTGTTTAGCAGACTGTACAATAGCTATCTTAGTCACACGTAGCGCGTTCTCTGTCTGGGCGTCGAACACCTCTAGAAATTTGATGAACTGTACTAATATTTTATTTTGGGGACTAGGGATTCCCTTTTTTTTTGGTAATTAAGTTTATCTATAGTTGACCTAGAAACAAGACCAAAAAAACAACAACTTTATACCATAATAAATATTAATACAAAAAATCTTCTTTATTGAGTATTTACTGCATTTTTACAAGAAAAAAACGCAAATTTGTAACTTTTATCCATCGATAGTAAAAATATGTAAGATCAGTCATATTATTTTAACCAAAAATCATTATAATGATATAGTCCAATTAAATAACGAAAAAAAGTCCCTTCGAGCTTACATTAATTTGTA